>JAYRCH010000548.1:600000-929107 GCA_037179445.1 Phengaris alcon alcon | reverse complement strand
TCGAGTTTAAGCGTACACAGATCCTCAATTGCCCTTAGGCCCTAGACATCATAGTACATTAGCGTTGCGACGCGTTAATCGTAATGCTCATTGCTCATGTCATCCGCCATGTTCATCCGCCAATAAAAAGTAAAAAGTAAAGTTTGATGAAAAAACGCTTTTATTTGACTTAGAGGGAACAGTAAGAAGGTATACTTTATCAAGTAATAGGTTCTAGAAGTAGCCCTGTGGCCGAAATTAGCCTAGAATAATTCATACAACTTTTAAGTTTGAACTCTATAAGGGCACAGGGGCGACACTCTCTACAAATGACGAAAACGCTCGAGCACCGACGAATGTCAGCCATGTTGACGTTAGCCTAAGGTTGACACCGAAATAATTTTAAACGTCGCGTCAGACAAATCTATCATAAATATTATGAATTTATACTGTCAATTATGGCAAAGCGCAAAACCACTAGCGCCCAGCCCTGTGAACGAAAGTCCTGGCTGGAAAAAAACTCAAGCCCCGCCCGCCTCCTAATACGCCCAGCTACACACGGCCGTTAGCTGTCTTTCGTGTAAATCGGTGGAATGACGATTCTTTACATTAGTAATATACCTAGTCTTGCCATAAATACTGAAACAAAGAAAACAATATTTTTCTATTGCAAATAACATTTATTACTTTTACAGTGTGTTAGTTTAATACATAAATACAAAACAATTTAAAATATAAAAAGCTTATTCGAAGTGGTCTCCATTGGCTGCAATACAGTCCTTTAAACGTTGAGTCCAGTTATCAATAGAAGCACGCACTCTTTCCATGTGAAAATTCTTCACTGCCAATCGTACGGATTGTTTTAGGGACTCCAAATTATCATGGCGTTTAGAGCAAGCCGTACTATCTAAAACTGACCATAAATCATAATCCAGCGGATTAAAATCGGGACTAGATGACGGCCAGTCTTCAGCTCTGATGAAGTCCGAAACGTTCGTTTCCAACGAAGAATGCGTAGACCGAGCTTTATGACCCGGCGTCGAGTCATGCAGGAAGAACCATTCTTGGTTATTAAACATGGTGTTGTTAAGGGGCTTCACTACCTTCTCAAGAATGGTATCTTGATACACTTGTGCCGATGTTTTGATACCTTTTTCACAAAAGTATGGCTCAGTCACTCCTTCATAGCTAATATATACCCCACCAAACATCACTGAATTCGGATAGTGCCCACGTTGCACTCTGTCGACTAATTGGGAAGCTTCCTTAGAGCTTTGCATAAATACTGTCATTTTGTTTGTTAAAATGTTGCTCAATTGTAAAAAATCATCCGTAAACAAATTTTTTCTGTTATTTCTTCGAATTCTTTCCCTTACTGCTTAGACCATTTTTTTCGTACGAACACTACGTGGACGGTCAGATATTTTTCTGTCACAAACAGAGGCGGTCTCATTGTACCTATTAATAACCGAGCTATTATATACACAAACATTTTACTAACACCAAGCGTATGGAGAGTTTTAGAAATTGTTTTTGGGTCCATACCTACTTTCTGTAATTCAATCACAGCAATTGTGTTCTCTTTATCACCCCACTCCATTTTAATATCGCAAAATATTGTACAATGTATTGGCGCCATTATGAGAAAACTCAATGAACAATCATATAAAAATGACAGATTCCAAATTCAAATGTAATATTTTGTTTATTTTTAATTATAACAGTATTTATGGCCAGACTACGTATATTTTATTACTAATGCCTTTAAGATATGAAAAAATTAAAAAATATAAATGTTGTGACAGATTGACAAACGTCAACGAGTAACAAAATTGTACCTATCAAACGCACGGTAGCTGTGTTAACTGTTACTATATAATATTAGGTAGTGTATGTAGTTGTTATTTTTATTAGTTTTATGTATTACTAGCTGTTGCTTGCGGCTCCGCCCGCGTAAGTATAGTATCCTTCGGGAACACTACTTTTTCGGGATAAAAAGTAGCCTATGTTTTCCAGAGTCTAAACTACTACCATACCGAATTTCATCTAAGTCCGTTCAGTAGTTTTTGCGTGAAAGCGTAACAAACATCCACGCTTTCACATTTATAATATTATTAGTAAGGATTTTAAATAATATTACTTTCTGCACACCTTCTCCACATAAACTTTACCTGTGCCAAATATCATACTCCTCCTCTGCACAATTCTCGTAAAACTGTACTTACAATTTTTCGTTCATGTATTAAGGACGCTAGTACAAGCAAATTAAACCAAATCCTACGAAACTAACAATTGTCACAAGAAGAGAGACTGCTTTATCTAAAAATCGTTTAAAAATATTATAAAATATGATTTTTATTATACCTAATAGGTATAAAATAAATGCAGAAACTCTTCACCCACAATTTTAAAAAAAGGCGTCGTATTCGGGACCATTTTCTTTGCTCTTGTGCAGCTTATTTTGGTTGTTTAAAAAAACAAAGATAGCTAATATATCACCTGAAATTCGATTAAAAAATAACCCAACAATATTAAAAATATAAGTTGGAAAAAGCGTAAAAAGTCTTCTCAAAATTTTCACATGTTTTGCTATTATGCACAAATCTTAATGCGTGGCAATAAGGTATACTTTATTTGGATCACTATTAGGATTTATTACACAAAACATTCCTAATATCTTCGCTCTCCATACTCGGAAACCAGTCAAACAACTTTTCGTAAACGCGTCCTTAATAAAATAGGTAGTGTGTGATAATTTTGTATGCGGCTAACCACAGACAAAATTATCATACCATAGGTATATTGTATGCCTACCGATTAGCAGCAATACACATGCGGACTATCCAGCGAGGCGTGTTGTATACATCATTTACTATACAGCCAGTACAAAGGAGGCTTCGTAGGTAATGGCCTGGAAGTGATTCTATCACGATACTATTTAAGTACACATTAGGTAACGTATGCCTATACAATATAATGTTTGGTATAATGTATCTAGCGCTTTGGTATTAATCTATAAATCCTACTTTAAAAAAACTAAGACCTTTTCATCCCTTATTGGATGATTCAAACAGTATTCTCCGAGCGAAGTAAGTTTTTAAATGTCGTAAGGTTGCCCAAGTACATACGGCATTCTCTCAACAGTCAGCCTAGTCCAGAGGAATGACTGGTCGATACATCGGCCAACCATGAGCGGGTTTCCTCACGATGTTTTCCTTCACAGTTAGAGCGTCCGTATGATGTACTTGAGATCTGAAAAGTCTCATTAGTGCACGCCACAACCTGGGAATCGAACCTGCACTCTCGAGTGCGAATCCAACGGTCTACACACTAGGCCACGGAGCTACAAATCTTACTACTGTTATGAAAATATAGTTTCTTTTCCATTATCCACCACGCATCCATGCAAACGAAGTTAATATTATTATAAACGAGAAAGTTGATATGTATGGCGAAAGTTTATTTGACGACCTCTGTGGCTCAGTGGTTGGGCGTGTTGCTGCTCAAGCCGGGGGTCGCGGGTTCGAATGCCGCCGAAGGAATAAAACTTTTCTGTGTTCCTGGGTCATGGATGTGTATTAAATGTGTGTATAATATAATAAAAATCATAATATGTGCTTATTATAAAAGTATTAAATGTATTTCTGTTGTCTGGTAGGTATCCGTAACACAAGTCATTCGAGTACTTACCACGGGACCAGATTGACGTGGTGTGAAAGCATCCATAGATATTATATTATATTCTTATTATGGATGTGTGGATGCTTATTACTCTTTCACGCAATAACTACTGAACGGATTTTGACTAAATTTGGTATGGTAGTAGTTTAGACTCTGGATTAACAAATAGGCTACTTTTTACTACAACAAAATGTAAGATTTCCGCAGGATTTCTTTTTGCGTGTAAGAAGTCGCTGGCAACATTTAGTATGTTCACATATAAGGTAAAGGATACTAGCCAAAGAGCATATTTAAATGAAAAAATGAAATTGATGAAATTTCCGAGCACTATCAGTTGCAGGGTCGCCCTGTGCTTGAAATAAATTTCTATGTTCTATGATCATAATCTTATATAAAATAAATCTTCTATATATAAAAAAATATATATATATAAAAATAAAAACAAAAAAAACAAAAAATGGATTGCAATTCTGATGTCACGCTAAAACGTTTATTAGAGTTAATACATATTATATAGAGACTTAATGTTTATTAGTGTTCTGTACCCAGAGGTTAAATACGAGACCTATTACCAAGACTTCGCTCTCTGTCTGTCACCAGGCTGTATCTCATGAACTGACAGCAAGATAGCTAGTGAAACTATAAGAGACCATGTATTTCTATATTTCTATAACAACAAATAAAACAGAATAACATCAATATTTAAGGACCCATACAACAAACGTGATATTTGGTCGTTATGTGCGGTTCGTGGTTCGTGCGCTAATCCGGCTCGCGCTTGGCCAGTTTTTTTTGCTTGCTATGATTTTAAATGGTAAAAATGATTTGACTGTTCATGCATATATGCACATTGTACAATGTAACCTCACTGTCATAATGTATTGCTGTTTTACGGTGACTTCGCTTTAAAAGAAACAAAGTAGATAAGGAAGTGGGGCGTAAGTGTGTATGATTTACGAGGACCATCACCGCACCTGTACTTTTCAATTACCACCCGTAGGGATGGGCCCATAGACATATATCGATGTTTTGACGTAAGTGAATATTGATTTCTTCTGTTACAAACATCACTGGAGCCCAAGCGCGAACAATTTGCGAAACGGTATAGAACATCGTCATCGTATGAAAATTGTATGAAGATCATACCAGCGCCTATAATATTATAATTTTCATGCGATAACGATACGAATACTTTTTGGCAAATTGTCTATGATTGGACTAGTGATGACTGAATGGTCCTCCCGTGACCACGGTTGTTGTAAAGTAGCCGAAACGTTGAGATAAACTTAAATGAAACAAACAACGGTAGAATCCATAAAAGTAGTTTTATTTGAAATAATTTAATGTCTGAAACTTTTCAAAATATAACTAACGTCTTACGAAAAAGCAGAATGTAAGCACAACACAAAAGCACAATATGTAATGATAGTACGATACTTGTATTGTATTTATGTATTTCAGCTTTTCAGGTTATTTTGCCTCTTACATAGAAAAAAAAAATGTTGTGACAGATCGACATCAACGTGTAACAAACATTTTATCAATATTGTATCTATCAAATGCTCGGCAGTTCTGAGCATGGGTTCCAAAGCATTATTTTAAAATAATATTAGCATTCTGCCACCTACAACCACATAAACTTTAATTGTGCCAAATATCATACTCATACTGCACAATTTTGTAATAATATAATAATTTTGACATTATGATTGATGTATGTAAGGTAAAGATGGCTGTACGTCAGTCACTTTTTGCGAACAAATATTAGCGAAGATATTTTTGTACTTTACTGTTTAACTCTTTACATAAGCCACAAATAAAATTATCAAAGATATAAATGACATTATATTTTCAAAGTGTTATTGTAAATTTTAGATACAATTAGCTTATGAAGACAAACACAAAAATGATCTATCTTATACGAGCTTCGATGTTTTTATCGATAAATCGATGTAACGATTGATCATCCCTACGCTCGTAAGGTGTTTGCGAGTTTATAGGCTACTTTACGGCGTTGTAATATACTGTGATTGCATATCAGATAGGCTATATTGTATTTAATACTCTTTCAGTTATCGTATATGCAATCAATGAAAGTTTGTAAGGATTTGTGTAAATTGTATGCCTTACGGCGTGAGCTCAAAAAGTGTACATTTTTTCATCGTTTTAATTAACACAAATTTAATGTAATAGGTAATACCTAAATGGCTATAATTGTTATTGTGATACAAGTCTTTGAAAAAACTAGAGTCATCTATACTTCTTTACTATACTGATATTATAAAGAGGAAAGGTATTGGTTTGTTTGTTTTGGTTTGCATTGAATAGGCTCCAAATTTCCATTAGGGACAGATTTTGATGACATTTGGCACAGGGCACTTTTAATCGCGGGAAAATGTATGGTTCTTGCGGGATTTTCTTTCTTGTCGTCACAGCAAACATCTAGTGCCCGACCTCGCAAATAATATAGCCTATATTACCCGGGCCATTATCATGGATCTATTGACATTTGACACCTCATTAATTACAATCGGATCTGTAGTTTAAGCGGAACAGAAAAATAAATATAAATAGACTGCCTATCATCAACCTTCCTTTTGACTTTACCTTGGTCGGGTAAAAGGAAGAAAGTAATGTAGAAAACTAATCACTTGTCATGTAAAACTTACAGAATAATACAAGTACATTGTACAATGTCACAATATTACCATATGATTTGGTACATTAATCGGATCGTGCAGACGCCGAGTCAAAAAGCGACTCAGCGGAAAAGTTTTGCAACTGTCGCCGGTCGCCCGGCACCTCCCTCGCGGGCGATGAGAAAGGGGGAGAAAGAGAGCCACATGGCTGTGGCACATGGCATGAGCCGCAAAGCTGAGCCTCCTCGACCTGGTAAGGACGAGAGCAGGAGGTACGATGAGGAGGTCTTCATACTGGTGAAAAGAAGAAAGAAGAGAAGGCCCGCCTTCCGCAACCACCGCGGCACCGCACCTCGTACCGGAAATGCGCCTGCGGTGCGAGGTACCCGCGACGCCGTTGTACGTAGCCCGCCTGCACTGGTCCATGGGGTTCGAGGACGTCGTGGATTATATCCGCAAGAAGACGTCCATCGCCTTGAGGATCAAACGTCTGAAGTCTCGCCATAAGGTTAACTTCATTTCCTTTGTAGCGAGAGCGTATCTTTTGTCGACCCTCGAGGTCGAGGAGTTCTGGCCGACGGGTGTGGTCTACCGTAGACTCCGGAACGAAGCGCGCATCACGTCGCCGACAACACGTGATAAAGTGTAGTGTAGCGTGCTACTACCTCTTGATTTGTATATCCTGCTTGTGCTTGAGTGGTGATGATAATAATACAGCAACAATTCTTATATTCTCCTTTATTGGTGCTTAACACTGATACGTATTACATAAGAGATATGCCTAACACAAAATATACGTCTACACTTTTTATAGCCTTTTGGCCAACTAAAATAAACTAACTAGATAGGCTCTTCATGACATCTGTCAATGTCAAAAATGACATTGATACTTGCTTTTGTCAATATGCAACATGTAGTTTAAAGATATAATAATAATAACAACATTATGTATGTTAATACATAATGTTAATCTGTAAGCTATTTATAATATGGGTCTATGCCGCCCAAAATAAACGTTACGATGGTTATGAAGCGAGTGAACTCATCTCATACAATGTATACTACATAGGAAGTTCTTACACTGTATCAAAATACAGAATTACAAAATATAATAAGATATAAACCTAACCAAGAGCATGTTAGGACATGTCTAAGGAGGGATCCGTAGCTATCAACGCTCGATAGCTTTTCTTTATATTAGGTACTTCAAAAGTTATTGTCTGATTTCACTGACATCACACCATATTATTATACCTTCAATGTCTTCGAAAAGATCTATCATGTTTTTATATAAAATTTCTGTAGCCGTGTTTATTCCAAAAGTTAATCTTAAAAATTTGTATCTGCCAAAGGGAGTTTGAAATGTACACAGATCACTACTTTCTTTAGTTAATTTTATATTATAAAACCCAGAAAACGCATCTAAATGTGAAAAATAAGAGGCTTTGGACAATTTAGACCTGACATCATCTATATTTTTAATTGGATAATGACATTTCAATAAATTTTTATTTAAATTTCTAGGATAAGAAAATTCTCAATCCACAATTCTTTTTCATGGCTATAACTAAACTACTCACCCAGTGAGTAGGTTTGTTCACCTTCCGTATGACTCCCATGTTTTCCATGAGTTGAAGCTCTTTCTTTAACGGTTCAACCAACGCGAAAGGTACCTTTCTAGGAGGATCAACGCACGGAATAGCATCCTTCTTTAGTACGATGCTGTGTTCGTATAGGAGACAGCCCAGACCCTGAAACACATCATTATATCTGGTCAGAGTTTTGTCACAAGTTTTTTGATACATATTATATTTATTTTGCTCAACATATTTGTTATTTTCCATTGTTACAGAAAAGTTTTTTGTTATTAAATTTAGCTTTATACAAGTGGGTAAACCAATCACAGTTGGACAATTTAATTTTGTTACAACAAAAGTAATGTTTTCCTGTTTTGTTTTGTTTTCAACTAAACAACAAATGTTTGACACTGATATTATCGGGATTCTGTGCCCACTATATGCGAAGATATTATATTTTTTACACATTTCTTTACTCTGTTTGTCAAATTTAAGATTCAATTGTTTAAAGACTTGATAAGACATTATATTTATGTCTGCTCCAGTGTCAATTAGACAATCTACATTTTTGTTGTTTATTTTAAGAGAATAATGCCAGGAATTGTCTGTGTTAATCAAATTTGTACTAGCATTTTGTGATTTTATATTTTTAATGTTAAACAATGCCCCTATGGTAAATATCTCAGCCTCAGCACCTTTGGGGCTTGATTCATCATCGAGATTTATGCTACCTACCCCAGAAACAATAGTCCTGACACTATTTTTCTTAAAACATAAATGAGTAAAATGTCCATATTTAAAACATGACCTGCATCTGTGTTTCCATGCTGGACAGTTGCGGCGACCATGCGATGTGTTGCACTTAACACACGACGTTGTTCTGGATCTAGGTGTAGCTGATCTTGGGTGACCTTGGCGTGATGGGGATCTTGAGTTTTTTCTTTTCCACTTTTTTCTTTTTGGCCAGTTCCTCCCCATACCAGATGGGGAGGAACTGGCCCGACAACTTTTGTGTAGCTTGTATATTGTGGCTTCTTATTTTCCATCTGCTGCATTGATTGATTCTTCACTTTTCTGCGCCATTGTGAGTGTTCTACAGAGGAGTTTGGCTCTTTCTAGGGAAAGATCTTGCTTTTGTAGGAGCTTTTGACGAAATTGCGAGAAGTTTGTGGCCATATTAGCAATGAGAATGTCCTTTACAAGGGAATCGCGTAGCGAACCAAACTCACAGGCATGACTTGCGTTTTCTAATTCCATTAGAAAATTTTCCAAGGATTCGTTCACACGTTGTTTCAACGTAAAGAATTTGTGCCGCGTCACCGTTAAATTCTTTTTGGGTTCAAAATACTCGACGAATTTTGCCTTGACCTCTTGGAATGTAGCAGTGCTTAGGTCCAAATTGAATGAATTGTAGATATTTAGACCCTTTTCTCCCATGGAATGCAGCCTGATTGCAATTTTTCTCTTGTCTTCCGATTTCTCCATCCCCGACGCCAGTAGGAAATATCTCGAAAGACTGCGTCCATTTCTTGAAATTTTCAGCATTATTGTTGATAATTTCTGTAGAAATTTCAAGCTTCTGCACTCCGTTTCCTGCCATTGTTAAGTTCCCGCACTCAGATTGTCGCGAAGCTTGCAGAGTTTTCGATGTACCCTCTTTTACGTTCATGATTTTCGTTTTCTTGACAACTTATTTTTTACTTCTTTTTCTGACACCATGTAGCGTTCTACGACCTCTTGATTTGTATGTCCTTCTTGTGCTTGAGTGGTGATGATAATAATACAGCAACAATTCTTATATTCTCCTTTATTGGTGCTTAACACTGATACGTATTACATAAGAGATATGCCTAACACAAAATATACGTCTACACTTTTTATAGCCTTTTGGCCAACTAAAATAAACTAACTAGATAGGCTTTACTTCATGACATCTGTCAATGTCAAAAATGCCATTGATACTTACTTTTGTCAATATGCAACATGTAGTTTAAAGATTTAATAATAATAATAACATTATGTATGTTAATACATAATGTTAATCTGTAAGCTATTTATAATATGGGCCTATGCCGCCCAAAATAAACGTTACGATAGTTATGAAGCGAGTGAACTCATCTCATACAATGTATACTACGAGTACATAGGAAGTTCTTACACTGTATCAAAATACAGAATTATAAAATATAATAAGATATAAACCTAACCAAGAGCATGTTAGGACATGTCTAAGGAGGGATCCGTAGCTATCAACACTCGATAGCTTTTCTTTATATTAGGTACTTCAAAAGTTATTGTCTGATTTCACTCACAATAATTTCCCTTAAGAGTTTTAAGCATGATTTAGCTTTGGAAACTTACAAGTTCCCGTGTCTTATAGTTTAGAAATGCCGAGAAATGGGCGAGGGATAACTTATTAACTACTTTGGAGGCCGATTACTCGTAAATAATGAATGACTTTGTCATGCAGGAAATCTTGCCTTTATTTAAAAATACCTATCAGCCCTCACTTCACATGTAAGGGTGGCAACCCTTAAAATATATAAATTATTATTACTTATGATGCCATAACCAAGATCTTGGACTATACCCATCCATTAATATTTATATTCATAATTATAGAAGTTAGAAGACCGAACAGACAGACAGACACATGGACAAACAGACAGACAGGCCAGGCAGGGTTCCTTGTAGTACTAGGGAACTCTAAAAAGGTAAAGAATATCACACAGTTTTTAATGTTTATTAATGTAACATCTTCTCAGTAGCTTTTTGTCACTCCTCGTGATTTTGTGAAAATGTGACGGATGTGCGTAAGTCGTAAGTAACCCTTCCGGTGGTAAAGTTGGCAGTATTGTTTCGTGTAGCGGTGGGTTTAGCAATGTTATTTCTTTCGAATTTAGTACCGTATCAAAAATAAATAAGTACTTGTCATTCTAGTAGGTAAAATGTCGCCCTTTTAACAATCGGTTCGAGTACGGTCTAATCTTTTTTTGTTACAAACGAAGAAACTTTTTTAGAAATTATTCCACGGTATTTTAATACTTGATACAATTTCGTGCCAAAATAATAGAAGTTGTGTCGCCGGAGACAATTCGCTCATGGATTACGTCGCGGTAATTTTTCAACGTGATATTTTTCAAGAGAAATGAAATTGTAAGAAACCTGTTACAGAATCTTACAGTTCAGTTATTATTTTACAGTTCAATACTGAACTGTAAGATTAAATACTATATGACAAAATCAGTTAAGGGGTTTTCCGTTTTTGAAACGAAAAGTAATAATTAAACAGCCTGCTTACCAAAAAAATAGACCAGGAAACGAGCTGACAACCCGCCTGATGGAAAGCGATCACTGTCGCCCATAGCAATTTGCGCACTTGCGTTCCAGATCCTTAAGGCCTCCACAGACGAGAGGCCGATCGTTTCAGTTAGAACTGACGTCAGTTTGGCCTGAACGGGTTCGAGCACATACACGGAAAAATCGCATCCGACCCAACTGACGTCAGTTCAGCCTGAACGGATTCGAGCATACACACGGCAAAATCACATCAGTTCGTTCTGGTTTGCCGCGAGTTACGGTCGTGTTTAAAAATTGTGTGATAATTAAACGCCGCGAAAACTCACTACGCTTGTACACGATAGACGCACGGCCGCAGCTTTGGCGAGAACTGAAGCGACATGGTCCGTTTAGCCCATCCGTACAGTCCATAATTAATATTGCCAACTTAGTTATTTTACAAAGTTTTACTACTAAATTAAGTATTTTATTCCCTCCTTAGTATGAATTTAGTTGTTAGTACTGTTTTAGTAGGTAAGAGCCAGACGGTAATCATATGCAAAATGGTCTAGGTTAGGCACAAAAAAATACACCTTATCATAATAATACATTAGTCCGTAATTTGCTTAAAACTACCCATTTAATTACTATATACGTAATATTTCCTAGTATATTTTAATTTGACGGTAAAAATAATATATTTTTTTAATATAACAAAACCTACAATGCCGTGGTTTTTTGGGGGCTTTACGGATTCCTAAGCTTAGTAGCTTTTTTATAGTTGTCAGTATTATTTTAGTAGTTTTTAGTAGAAATCAACGCGAGTTTAATAGTTTCGCAAAAACAGAGCTGGCAACACTGGAACCGCTTCAACCATCCGGCCGACTGATGCGATCTCGAAATTGCACACAGAAGATACGATTTTGCATCCGTTCAGGCCGAACTGAAGGAAAACCGGACCGTATATGGGGCCCCTTAAAATGCCCAAACTCCTTTGGACCACCGGGTTACCTCACTCACTCACAGCGTAGAAGGCAGTGGATTTTTACTGTCGTGCCGGCCCGTTCGTGTAAAAGCATGGCTATCCCGCGTTTAAATTATACTACAAAAATTTTTATTCATTCATACTGTCATTACCTACTTACGTAGTATTGTGACCTAAACGTGGCCTTCCGATGCACGCGGCGCGCGACTCGAGACCGCGACCCGAGACCGAAACAGGCGGATGCTTAGTATGAATTCATATGGGGCACTAAAAATCCCCGCGACCTGCGACACGCGACCAGTGAGCGTGCCAGAGAACCTGATTCGGTCTGCTAGTTGCGGTCACATAGATCGAAAGGCTACCTAGATAAAATATATCATTCACCGGGTATAAATTTTACCGATCACTCTATTAGGAAGTACTAAGTAGTAAGGTCGGTTAACAATAATTATTATATAAATAGCTCCACACACTGATTTCGGTGAGGCAGCCGGTTTCATTGAAATCAGACCAGCTACATAGGAGTTATTTCATAGTGTACACGCAAGTGTATAAAACAAGAGCACTATCTCTTCCTTTACCCTCATAACCCAGTGGAACTAGTGGTGCCCAAAATCGGTCTTGGTCTTGCATTCTTGGTCTGGTACTTGCATGTTTGCAAAACGAAAACCAAGACCAAGACCGCCTAATCTTAGCAAGACCAAGACTGACTGTGCAAGATTTGAACAAGAACAAGACTAAGCCTGCGAGACTTGCGTCTTGCAGTTAGGACTGAGTGTCGTTTTCGGAAGTACGGTTCGGGGTATACGCTTGCGAGACTTGCGTCTTGCAGTTAGGACTGAGTGTCGTTTTCGGAAGTACGGTTCGGGGTATACGATTGCGAGACTTGCGTCTTGCAGTTAGGACTGAGTGTCGTTTTCGGAAGTACGGTTCGGGGTATACGCTTGCGAGACTTGCGTCTTGCAGTTAGGACTGAGTGTCGTTTTCGGAAGTACGGTTCGGGGTATACGCTTGCGAGACTTGCGTCTTGCAGTTAGGACTGAGTGTCGTTTTCGGAAGTACGGTTCGGGGTATACGCTTGCGAGACTTGCGTCTTGCAGTTAGGACTGAGTGTCGTTTTCGGAAGTACGGTTCGGGGTATACGCTTGCGAGACTTGCGTCTTACAGTTAGGACTGAGTGTCGTTTTCGGAAGTACGGTTCGGGGTATACGCTTGCGAGACTTGCGTCTTGCAATTAGGACTGAGTGTCGTTTTCGGAAGTACGGTTCGGGGTATACGCTTGCGAGACTTGCGTCTTGCAGTTAGGACTGAGTGTCGTTTTCGGAAGTACGGTTCGGGGTATACGCTTGCGAGACTTGCGTCTTTCAGTTAGGACTGAGTGTCGTTTTCGGAAGTACGGTTCGGGGTATACGCTTAGGGACTCTATAGTCTAAGAGGCAAAAAAAAATTTTTTTGGTACTCTTTTACGAAAAATCTACGGAACGGATATTGATGAAATTTCTTATGGTTAACACATCGGCTACTTTTTATCCCGAAAAAGTATACTGTACAGTGTTCCCGTGGGATGCAACTAAAAATTAAATTAGGCATAAGGCCATAAGACCATGCACAGACATAGCTTACAGCTACCGAAGCGTAATTTACCCTAACTTAAATATGTTCAGTCGGCGACTTTAAAGCTATGTTATTTTTTTCTTGTCTATTAAAACCGGAAACTACTGAACCGATTTGAAAAATCTTTCACTATTCTAAAATATTATCCTAAATTATCGCCGATGAATATAGGCGGTAGAATATACGTCTAATAGTTTTTGGTTATTTAACCTTTAACTGCCCGGGAGCGCGCGAACCGCTCCCACGCGCCGAGTGTGTTTGACGCATATTCTTTCGGAACTTCTTTATAAGATGTTAAATTATTTACTAGCTATTTCCCGCGGCTCCGCTCGCGTAAATATACTATCCCACAGGAACAGTACATTTTCCCTAAAAAGCCTAGGTATGTCCCCGTGGTCTACTCTACGTCTGCCAAATTTATCTATATATATGTACATATAAAAGGCGAAGCTGATTGACTGATGCACAACGCAAAGGCTAGAAAATTGAAATTTTGCACACATATTTCACGAACGAAGGCGAAGACGAAGGCATCCCCCAAGGAAGGATTTTTTAAAATTCAACCCCCAAGGGAGTAAAATAGGTGATAAAAGTTGGTATGAAACTTTATATTCATTGGACAAATTTGCATAGTTAAAAAAATGTTCACCATTAGAATCCAACATTATCGCCTAAAACATGGGTGATAGAATATGTTTACAGTTTTTGTATATAACCTATATCTTGCGCCAGGGTGAAGCCGCGCCGAGTGTGTATAATGTTTATTTGAAGCAGATTCTTTCGAAATTCGAAATCGAAACATCAAAGCTTTTGTACGATGTTAAATTATATAATATAATGTGTTGAAAACCAATTTGATTTTGACTTTCTCGTTGCGAATTGCGACTTGCACATCAATCAAATCAAACTTCCAAGGCCCAATTGCGCAGATCTGGATTCAAATTAACCCTAGATAAAAACATGTTACTTAACTCTCTCGTTCATCGTAGGTATTAATGAAAGACAAGGCATGATATTTCAACCAGGGTAAGCTTTAATAAATAGCAATAGGCTAATAAGTAATTGCGAGACTTGCGAGACTCCTGCTGCAAGACCAAGACCAAGACCTAGACTGGGAGCACAATACCAAGACCAAGAACTAGACTGGGAGCGCAATACCAAGACCAAGACCTAGACTGGGAGCGCAATACCAAGACCAAGTCTGGCTAAGTCTCGTCTTGTTCTTGCATTTGGGCAACACTAAGTGGGACGGATAACCGACACGACTGGCGACGCAGACGCAGGACCGACTTTTTACATGCCCATCAGACCCATGGATCATCTTGCTTGTCATGTAACGTAGTTACATTTCCTCTCCGTAAAATAAATTATTTCGGCGCTACTTGCGTCATCTATGATTTGTATGCTTAGTTATTATGGTCATTCAGAGGCTTTAGCGCCACCTATCGGCGCACGTCCTTACTAAAACGGCGTTAGTCTTGCTATTAATACAGTACCCAACGATAAATATTGCACATCGACCTTTGGAAAGAGACAATCGGCTAATTTCGGCTTCGTAGAGCTAACGCTCTGTCGTACGAAATACAAACAGTCCGGTATATTTTAGGAGCTGTTAAAACAATTATGATTTGCTTCTTTTGATAATTCTTTTTATTTTTTGTATAAAATACACCAATTTTTCTATAAGTGATAGCCGTATTTATCACTAGTCTATCAGTGTAATTGTCTAAGCCGTGTTGAATGCTTCTATATTCATTCTCACATTTGATTGGATGATCGCAAACCTTTTTCCACTCTTCAGCCCCGATCATGTTTACTTTTTCAGTCAATAATGTTTTTACTGTAGTTAAATTCATACCCACATTTCTAGAGGCTACATAGCCTTTCAGTTGAGACCATATATTTTTAATTGGATTAAAATCCGGATGATATGGTGGCAATCGCAACACAGTGTGCCCATGTTCGGCAAGTACTTTGTCCACGGAAAACTCTGTATACCTCTCCTTGCGCTGACATATAATAGCGTAAATCTGGGTTTTTGTTAATTTTGGATCAACTGGAATTTCATGTCTGTTTAACCAGTTGATCATTTCCTATTTAATGGTGTTTGAGTGGGGGGGGGGTCTTACAACATATTTGTTGTGATAGGGTGCGTTGTCGATAACTAGAACAGAATCACTGGGTATATTTGGGATTAATTGATTAACCAGCCATTTTTCGTAGTTATCGTTATTCATTTCATTGTGATAGTCACCTGTAGTGTCCGTGGATTTATACGTTAAAAAGGCACCGGGTACAAAGCCGTTTTCATTTCCCGCATGAACTATTATCAAACGTTGACCTTTTGAAATTAGCTTTTTTACTACTTTTTTCTTATCAACACTCCAAGATTTTCCTTAAGTGTGGGATGTAGGTATGTAAGACTCATCCATGTAGACGATATTTTTTCCTGATTCGCGAAATTTGCGTATTACATCGAGGTATTTCATTCGTTTGTGGCTTACATCGTGCTTTTCCATTAGAACTTTTCCATTTTAGTGAACCGAAATCCCATTTCGTGAAGTATTTTTCTCAACGTCTTTTCAGACCCATTGTAATTAATAGCCTCAGATAATTTAGCTTTTAATGGTTTTATTGTTGGCAGTTCATTAAATCGTAAGTGAAAATCATACACCATTCTTCGAACAACATCATAATCAAAATCGTCCATATCCAAACGAAGTTTCTTTTTTGGTGTCCCTTTTTTTGGAGTGCTGAACTTAATTTCAGTAGAATGTGTATCAGTACTGACTCCGTTTAATATATTGTTCAAAGTTCTTCTTGAAATTCCAGTGGCATTTGCAACTCGCTCAAGAACGAGCTTACCTTCTTAAAATAACAACTTAATTTCAGTAGAATGTGTATCAGTACTGACTTCGTTTAATATATTGTTCAAAGTTCTTCTTGGAATTCCAGTGGCATTTGCAACTCGCTCAAGAGCGAGCTTACCATCTTAAAATAACAACTTACATTTTCATCTTCATTTTTTAAAAATCTGTCAGCTTCGGTTACAAAATATTTATAAACATTGTAGATAATTTCGCGTGACTGACCTTGTAAAGGTTTCCCTCTTTTCCCTAAAGTTACCATAGTACAACTTTAAATTATTTAAATTTGGTGGTGTTAACAACTCTAAATATATATTTTGAACTGGACGCGACCGCACTTTATCGCATTTGAACAACGACTGACAAAACGTCACATAGGTCGTGTGTGACAGAGATAACGCTCTACGAAGCCGAAATTAGCCGATTCTCTCTTTTCAAAGGTCGATGTGCAATATTTATCGCCGGGTACTGTATTTGGTTTATAGATCGATTTTACTTCAGTCTTAAATCTTAAAAAATTATAATATAACCTTGAATACTAATTGCATGCATTATTCTGGGATTATTATTCTTATTCTTCCCATCTTTTTACATAATATATTGATTTTATTAATATAATATCTTTTATTTTGATTTGTGGACTTTTTCTCTTTACGCTTTAGTTTCGTTGTCAAATGTTTTAAAAAAGAAGACGGAGAAGGGTATATAACGCACTTCGTCGAATGACGTTTGTCTTTTAGAATAAAATTTTCTATAGACTCAAGATGTAGTCGTTATATTTCTTAATCCCGTTTTTACGGTGAGTTTTTTAAATCTGTGTTGTGAAGTTTTATTTGTTAAATCACGCTTGTATTAAAACACATTATTTTTTTCATGTAAATTATCACCTTGTAAAATTTGATTGGCCAAACCACGTGCTCATTCTTTCCGTTTTTGCATTTATATAATATTAGGATGTTTGCATCCATACTTTAATTGTTCTTTATATCATCTTTTATTTTGCTTACCCTTTTTTATTTTGTGATGGTCACACAACCCGTAATTTTGATTGTTTAGGGTTAAGATCATGGCGGCTGTGGGACTCTAACTCCAAACGCTTTTATGGATTTTCCAGGGACCTATACTCCGAGTTCAAAGCACCGTTTCGCATGGACTTATGGCTAGTTTCCACACATCAGGATTTCTGAGTGACGCTAGTTATTCCAGACTGTACTGACTGGCTTTGGACTCAGTCTGCACCGCCCCTTGGACGATCTACGTCGCGGCGAACATGCCGGCCTGAACGCCAGAGAGACGCTACCGGAAGTTGGGCTCCTCGCGCCGCGTGCTGACTACATTCCCGGATCCAGCTAAGTGCCCGTGTGGTTAAAGCCCCTCCGATTCCCACAGACACCAAAAGGCTAAACCAGATTTTTCGGCCTTCTGCCCACGTCCCCTTTTTTAAAATATATTTGTCACGTTGGTAATTCCTTGTTTCATTTAAATTACCCGTAACAGTCGGACAATCAGGTGATCAGCCTGCAATGTCCTACCCAGACTTGAAAACAACATTTCTTGTTGTTCCAACGCGGGGTTCGAACCCACGACGCCCGGAGCCAAGCTCTAAACCACTAGACCACGGAGTAGGCTAGTACACAAGTAGGTAGCATTAGCAGGTACATATTTTGTTAAAGTTATTAATCCGAAATATCTAGTTAACCCTACTAATATTATACATGTGAAAGTTTGGGAGAATGGATTGTTGGATGTATGGATAGATGGATGTATGGATATTGTCTCTTTCACGCAAAAACTACTGAACGGATTTTGATGATATTTGGTATGTTAGTAGTTTAGGCTCTGGATTAAAACAGGCTACTTTTTATCCCGGAAAAGTATAGTGTTCCCGCGGGTTACTCGATATTTAAATTTACGTGGGTGGAGCCGCGGGAATCAGCTATTGTTGTATGTTCGCCACCTTGGTTCATGCAAATTACTATTACGTTAGGGTGATACCAATGATACAGCATCACTTATATTGAATCTTCTTTATTTACGTGTAATACTATACATATCAGAGAGACGCATAAGACACACACTACAATAAACATAGCCCTCTGGCTAGCTAAATTAAACTTAATCTTAGGCATCAAAGTGACATTTGATATTACATACTTTTAAATCAATGTGCAACAGTTAAAAATGCTCACAAACAACATTTTCGAAATCAGATTACCACCTGTCAATTCAATCGACAACAAAATACTAACCATAAAAACAGAAAACAATAAAGCTATAAAAGCAAATAACAAACGCATAAACAAGGCATTAATATAAAAATTGAATCGACGAATAAAAATAAAAAGTAATTGAATCTGAACATGCAAAAATTTAATCACGTCCCAGCGAAGTTTGTCATGCCCATGTCGCTGACAGTTTGTCCTAAAAAATTATGGGCAGAGTGGACAGGACATATTTGAGAATAATATCATAATATTCGTAAAGCATTTAACTAACTACACTTTATTAAGTGGAGTGTGTCTGTTTAGTATCTAGTTAGATAGAAAACATACGACTTTTGAAATGGCTCTAACATCCCAAACGGATACTACGGACCGAACTATGAATTTAAACGGAACCCTAAGATAAAAGTAGTCTAAGTTAGTCCTTATAACATCAGCTATCTGCCAATGATAGTCCGGTCAAAATGAGTCTGGCTGGAACAAACAGACAGACAGTCGGACAGACAGACAGCAATATTTAAAAAAAAATATTTTTGTGTAGATACCGTACATACGTCATATTATGTATTTAGTGCAAAGCTGTTTATTGGAAATAACAAACAGACACTTTAATTTTATTTGTTTGTATATTTGTATATATAACCTTTGAAGCTAGGAGACAATATCTTACTAAATAGGCAAGTGTACGTAAAATTACAAATAGAAATAAAATAAGCCAAAAACTTAATACCTCAAGTTTTCTAGAACATATTACCACAAATCTACAACAAAATTATAACATCATTCGTAACTTGAAGACAAGTTTGAAGTTACACAAACAGCCGATCGTATATTTAAAAAGTTCCGTCGCTTCGGACTGGAATATAAAACGGAAGGCGACGAATAAATCCCGCCAAAAAGTAGAATTGGCGGGGAAATCACGACAACAAATTATGTCCTCATAACAGAACTTTTAACTTCCATTGTGAAAATATTGAGTATGATGCATAAAATAAATGTAATCTTTTTAACAGATATTTTGAAATCTATGCAATATTTTCAGAGATAAGCGCGATAAAAACTTACACCCTATACATCCAAATATATTCTAATTATAAAAATATCTTCATAAATATTGCGTATTTGCGTCTGTTGCAGTGTGCAGCAACTCTCAGGCCCCCACAGACGAGAGGCCGATCGTTTCAGTTAGAACTAACGTCAGTTGACTGAACGTCAGACTGAACGGATTCGAGCACAAACACGGAAAAAAATCGCATCCGACCCAACTGACGTCATTTCTGCCTGAACGGATTCGAGCACACACACTGAAAAATCGCATCAGTTCGTTCTGGTTTGCCGCGAGCTACGGTCGTGTTTATTAATTGTAAGCTCACTACCATCGGTTCAGTCCAGAATTAATGTTGCCAACTTAGTTATTTTAAGTATTTTATTCCCTCCTTAGTAGGAATTTAGTTGTTAGTAGTGTTTTAGTAGGAATGAGCCAGACAGTATTCATATGCAAAATGGCATAGGTTAGGCACAAAAAAAAATTGACACCTTATCATAATAAAACATCGTAGCATTCGTCCGTAATTTTCTTAAAACTAGCCGTTTAATTACTATACATATACGTAATATTTCATAGTATATTTTAATTTAACGACAAAATTTATAATATAATTCAATAAATACTAAAATTTTAATATAACTAAACCTAAAATACTGTGATTTTTTAGGGGCTTTAGGGATTCCTAAGTTGAGTAGTTTTTTGATTAGAGAGAAGACGATACGATTTTGCGTGCATTTAGGCCGAACTGAAGAAAAACCGGAACCGGATAGACGAGACCACATACAGGTCTAGTCTAGAGGGTGCAGTTTCCATTCTGGGGTTATGATGTGAATCACTAAGATCTCTTCTCAAGGACATTAGGTATACGGACGCATAAATAGGCTACTTGACTCATATTTAATTTCATACATTTTGTAGGTATTTAGGTTTCTAAGTAATGTTATGTTATTTTTTTATGTGTAATGAACCAATTATGAAGCGTTTAGGGCATAAATAAAAACAAGGTCAAGTAGCCTATTATGATATTTACTAGCTGGTGCCCGCAACTTTGTTTGCCTGGATACGTAACCGTACTTTTTAAACGGAACCCTACGATTTAGCGCCTCATAACATCAGCTGATATTGTGAGAGATTTATTAGTGAAAATGCGTTCAAAATCGGTGCCGCCGTTTCTGAGTTACGCCGGAACAAATAGAGAGACAGACGGACAGACAGACAAAAATGTTCAAAATGGATAGTTTTGGAGTAGATAGTATAATATACTTTTACTCTGTGGTAGGTAACGTATATAGCATATCATATGAATTTAGTGCAAATCTGTTAATTTGAAATTACAAACAGATATATTAATTTTTATTTATTTGTATGTATATTTATTTGACTATACGCTTAAATGCAATCTAATACTCCTCATATTGATAATATATATACCATACATAGTCCATACCCCTCAAGCAAATGAAGAATAGCTGATGTAAGATGATAAATACGTTTGCAAATACGCATTAGTAAAGAAACCCAAATTCTTCCGCTTCGACCCAAATAAAAAAAACAAGACACATAAATATCTTGATTACAAGATTAAGATTAGCATATTATAAATGGTGTATTCGTATAATCTGAGCCGGAACAAAATCAATCCAAATCTCCGTCCCGGTCTATACAAAAGAATTGCAAATTATTATAGATTCCCCGATCCAATTTCATTCAAATTTCTTAGTTATCGTATCGGCTTATTAAATACTAGATTTTGCTTGCGGAATTCCACCTGAACCGTTTTGCCACCATTTTGCCGCGACAAAATGAAATTGACAAAATGACAAAATTCGGGACATACTACTTGTATGTCCCGAATTTCATCAAAATTAGTTCAGTAGTTTGGAAGCCTAGTTAATGCAAACAAACAAACAAATCTTTCCTCTTTATATTATTATTAATTAGTAATAGTCTATGGTTTTTGGGTGCAAGGAGATATTTACAAATATATTCTTGCGACCTATATATTTCATACAAGTGCAGGATCGCGTTTCATTGCGAAATTGATCTGTATTACAAATCGCTGTACCTTTAAAAATATTGATTTGTAATAAAATTTTGTCAACACAGATAAAATAAAGCAGTCCCTTTAAGTTTTTTGAAATTAAATATGATACTAATATGACTTTACCAATTACTGAATTATTGATACTTTTGTCACCATACAAAGTTCCAAGCTGTGCACACTTTGTCAAAGTCAAAGTTTTTTTTTATGTTTACGACTTTGTAAAATTGATGTTCTCCAACTTCGTAATGTTTTAATAGTAAAGTTTTTACGGGACTCGTGTAAAATCGTTGCTCATTCTGCTTATAAGTAACTTTATTTGCCGATACTTTTTCAGTATTTTTTTTCAGTGGAACTTTATTTATCTAAGTCGCGATAAATATAAATGTAATAAAAAAAACTAAAAAAAATCGGTCGTTTATAAAGTCGGTTTACTGACGACAGTTGAACGTGACAACGTCATAAGAAAATGGAACGCCTCAGAACGAGGTAACGCCGCATGAGTCATGTTTAGCGAGGTAACGCCGGTAACGCCGCATGAGTCATGTTTTTTCGTGCGTGCAGCCGGCTCCATCGAATTATAAGACGTTGTCACGTCAATAAACTATACATGCCTATGTATGTATACTTAGTTATTATTATAAAATGTACGTACCTACAACAGATAACTTTTAGAGTCCCAAAATTTTATAAAGAACTCATGTTTTTCTCATCTATTCCACTTCCACGCGCTAATCTCAAAAAACCTATTTTAAAGCCGATTTAAACAAACTTTCGTACACCGATAACCTAGATCTGCTGATTATTTCCATCAAAAACGTACGGTTCAGAAAATATAAGACTTCTTTTACAATCACGGTACATGCTGTTTGAATGTATGTAATAGAGTTACACTTTAAACTCAAAACAATGGTACATCCGGGACAAGAATTACAAAACACTGATATTTTACGATATTAAATCATTGGATCCGGACCTTCGACGTGTCATAAAGTTAAGGATTTTGTTGTTATTCGCTCAATCAAATGTACAATCACAATATTGTTGCTGCATCAATGTGAAATACTAGACGAAACGTTAAAAGGGGTAAATTTTTAACTCGATATGGTATGGCAGGCGAAATTAGAAAGCTACGGGAATACCGAAAAACGTTTTCGAGACTTAGGAGCCCGATTTTAAAAATTATTATTAACTAGCTGTTGCCCGCGGCTCCGCCCGCGTAAACACTGTATCCCAAAGGAACACTGTATTTTTCGGGATAAAAAGTAGCCTATCTTTTAATCCAGAGCCAAAACTACTACCATACCAAGTTTCATCGAAATCCGTTCAGTACTTTTTGCGTGAAGGAGCAACAAACATCCATCCATCCATCCTCACAAACTTTCACATTTATAATATTAGTAGGACTAACTAGATAAAAAAAAAATGATACCCACGCGACGGTAGTTGCTACGGGTAATGTATACAATTTTTTTTTCGTTTTCCTCAATTTTAGTCAATTTTATTCAATAATAAAATCAATAATAATGAGTGATATGATCCCAAAACGTGTTATTAAAGATTTAGTTGCTTTTTTTGTATTATATCAACAAAGTTCCTGCTCGACCAGTCTCTAAACATTTTCCTTTGCACTAGGACGCCTAAAAAATTTCAGCACGACCGAAGTGACCGCAACGACTGCAGTGGTTGAACTACGTATTTACACGTGAGTATGTGTGCGTGCGCACGATTCAACTGCGCTGTTAAGCGATTTTCATCTTATGCTTGTACCGCAATTCTCGTAATTAACTCACACTTTCATTTTACTTTTATTGAATTATTTAATGAATCGTCGTGTTATCTTGAGCCGATTTTTCAAGTTTGGACCAATCGAAACGGGTTTGACGGTGGTTTGACGTTTATGAGTATACCGTTTTGCAGTTTTAACATATCGATACTGGATTTAATTAGCGGAATCGACCTTCATGTCGCTCGGCAAGTTATTCGCTGTGGCAAAACGATTATATTTTATTTATCACTAGCAGTTGCTCGCGGCTCCGCCCGCGTAAGTATAGTATCCCTCGGGAGCACTACTTTTTCGGGATAAAAAGTAGCCTATGTTTTAATCCAGAGTCTAAACTACTACCATACCGAATTTCATCGAAATCCGTTCAGTAGTTTTTGCGTGAATGCGTAAAAAACATCCACGCTTTCACATTTATAATATTAGTAAGGATTATTTGCGAGAGTCTACATATAAACCATCGACCTCAACACGCTCTATTAGACGGGGTCCACCGTCCACGTCATGCGGTAATCATACTTAACCCCGGCCGTAGTTTTATTCGTCGTAAACATGTTTTACAACACCCGACGTGTCCCGATCCGACACGACCAATAAACTGAACCCTGCCGATTTCAATGGGATAGGGCAATCGGAAGGGACGACGTGGTCAAATCTTTTCCTCATGCCCGTTGTCTTTTTATAGAAGGTCGAGCTCTTTCTAAATTGATTTAAAATATAGTTATAGCTTTGATTTTCATGATGCATAAAAGTAAAATTGTACTGTTAAAAAGAAACAAAATAAACCAGAGTAATTGATCAAACTCGACCCGAGTAATACCACGGACCCTAGAAAACTGACGTAAATAATGCTGGCGTTGCGTTTTGCTGAGTAATCTATGATTCCGAAGATGTTTTTATATAAATCTGCAGAGTAGCTGCCATATTAAGTATATAATTTTTTGGGGAAATGCCACAGATAAAGAATTTATATTTAAGATGCAAAAACGCTGTATTAGAGCCATGCTTAAAATTAAAAGTACCGATAGTTGCCAGCCTATATTCAAACAATACCGGCTTCTGACACTCCCTTCTCTATATTTACTTGAGGTTGCATTATTTGTAAAATGTAATTCTCACCTCTATCCGCGATTATCAGATAATGTAAGAAACAGACGTCATGATGACAAACCACCTGACAACAACAACCACATGACAACAACAACCACATGACAACAACCACAATACATACCTGTAAAAAAGAATTAATGGCAAAGAGTATTTTCTGTATGGGCCCAAAAATTTATAACAAAATACCAAAACATATTAGAGACCTCAATATTAATCTTTTTAAAACTAAATTTAAAAAATTTATGCTTACGAAATGCTATTATTACTCTATAAATGACTTTTTATCAGATGATCATTAATTTTTTATTACTTGTAATGTACTTTGAATTTAGATTACTTTAATTTGACTGATTTACAATGTTCTTTTTACAATCTAATATCTATTTTATTATAATACTTGTACAATTAAGTTTGACTCAATTTATATTCAATAAAAATATTTTGACATGTCTCTATTTAACAATTTAATCTTATGAACTTTTAATCAACTAATGCATAATGTACCTTATAATTAATTTATTTTTTACAATATTATTAATTGTGACTAAATGTAACCAGTGCTGTTACATTTTGTCACAATACTAACCTAACTTTGATATTATAAAATTGTATTTAAATCTTAAAGGCAGAATATGTGTTCTAAAAATTTACTAAATTAAACTTAGACCAAATTTGTCACCATATTCTAGGAAATAAAGATTATGATTATGATTAGGTATACCTCAAGGAAAAATCTACAAAAAATTTAAATATTAGTTTTTTTAATTTTCAATCTTCTACTAGGACTTAGGTTTCATAGTTAGCTTCATTAATGGTATTTGTTGGGGAGGCATGAATCATAATAAAACAGCTCATTAGCTACATACATATTGAAACAAATAGATTGAAATCACAAACTTTGAAAATAATGGAGAAGAGATAAAAACAAAACATCAATTATTTAAAAATCTCTGAAAATGGGTTTCATTGAAAAAAAATATTGAAAATGATGGGAACTACAACCCCTTAACATTCAACATCGACTTAACCCATAACCCTGGATAAAGTGATAAGTTTTTGCATAAAAAATATATTATAGTTATGTGTACTGTGTCGTCATAGGGGGCTTTCAAAGCCAGGAACTTTGAAGGTGTGCCTCTGGCATACCCACAGGCTACAGCGGCAGTAATCGCTTCCATCAGGCGTTTCAATTTGCTCGGTTTCCGGTCACATTCCATTAAAAAAATATTACAAATCTAATCTCAAATGAACTGTACAATCGGAATATTTTTTATTACGCCTTCAAAGCATGGCGTATTTTCTTTTTGTCTACCCTGCAATTATGTTAAATTAATGTGCCAGTAGCATTCATATGGAAACGTGCGAAATAATATACCGTGGGTCATGACTTGGGACTGTTTATGCAGCTTTATTGTAATAAACCTGAAAGTAGTAGAAGTCGATAGGCACGAATATTATGTAGCTGGGGTTCTGTAGATTTATACCTGTCAAGGCTCTTAAGGCTGCTCAGTCGGTTTTTTCGCCATACAAACGCTGTTGGTGATTTACTTTAAAGTCTAACATTGTAGACCCAAATTTAAGCGCAATATCGATTTCTATTACACTTATCTTGGTCGGTATGTGCGCATATTTCTAAAGTTTTAATTAGGTTTGAAGATAATAAACCTCCAAACATCGGATATTTAGCGCTACTTTGACTGTAAATAAAAAAAGGAAGAATGAAAATAAAAAAGCAAGCACATATAAATAAATAACATTACTCAATGAGGACTATCATGTACGCTTTATTGGTTTATGTAACATTGCACGCGACATTTATTATGATTGTAAACTGTTTATTAATGTAATGGCTTGGTAAATAAAAAGAAATAAATAAATAAATTTCTCGTAAAAAGTAAAGGATAAAAAATGGTTGTTGTGGGTTATCCCTAATAGATAGACATATACCCTTTCGGACTTTTTTGTAGATCTTTTTAAGGTGTACAATACTATAGTACATTATTTTGATCTATCTCATAGGGTTCAGCCAGCGTTTGCAATTTAAGCGCAAAAAAAGTTTATTTACGACATTACAAACCTCTAAAATAAATTGAGATAACTTCACTTCAGGCAAAAATATTTTTTTCATAAAACGATTCGCGTCGATTTGCGTAATTTGAGTACGCCTTTTCTAAAATACTTTACAAATCAGTATAAATGTGTGCACTGTAGTTTTTCTTCTAAGTATAGATTACTATGGGTATATCCTTTTTTCCCCGATGTTAGATGAAATAACAAGCATTTTCCCCGCGCCGCGATGAGTTCGAGCCGTTGACTAGCGCACTCTTAAGATACACTTCGCGACGATTATGATCGGCGGATTAAAATTCGTTGATTAGGTAGGTACTACGAACCGCACGGTAAGCCCGTTCTAAACTACGCCTCGCCGCACGCACACTCATGTCACGAAACTACGCCTTACCTTGTAAGGCAAGCTGTCGCGGTGCGTGGTTTTTATGTATGTAGTGCATATCTACACGCACGCCACATAAATAAAAACCCGCCTCCGTCTTTGTTTGACAAAGCTCTGTCTTCATTTTTTATTTGGTCTGAGGATGAATGTTTTATTTATTTCGAATTGAATATACTTCCAAGTTCAAACTGACTATTGATAATACATAATGTTATTCTAATATTTATTGTTAATTTTTGTATAACAACTAAGTTACTAGTTAATTAATGTAGGTAATTGGAGTCCAGCCGTTTTTTATTAACATTAGATAAATAAATAAATGCGTGCTATAAATTATCTAGAAACTAACAAAGAACTTTTTATCAGTCGAGACAAAATGGTCTGTGGGTGTAAATGCCTAAACAGCAGTGATATACAAAAAGTAATCTCAGACTCTTGCCCTAACTAATCTTACACCTAGAAGTTTTGTTTGTTAATACTGAATTTATATTAGAATAGGGATATTTCTTAGTGTTACACACTACAATTTTATAAATTAAATTTTAAAATTGTCGCATAGAGATACATGAATCTAAAAGAAACTGATTTTGGTTGACGCGATTAAAAAGCAAATAAAAAATGTTACCCATCTCTTTCTCGCAAAACGGTTTGTTTGTTGTGACCAATCTGCTACCGCCATATATTGTTCAATGATAATTAATGTATGGCGGGATCGTCCTGTCTCCTAGTCGCGTGTGTTAGTGTCTCGCTCCGCGTTTCGTGCCGTCTCGCTCTAACTGCGTAGTAGTGACTCGCTCACTCCGCGTTAGTGTCGTCTCGCTCCAAACGCGTCGAGTGTCTCGCTCACTCCGCGTTTTCGTGTCGTCCCGCTCTATCCGCGTAGTAGTGATTCGCTCACTCCGCGGTAGTGCCGTCTCGCTCGGAAACGCGTCGAGTGTCGCGCTAACCCCGTGAACGTGCCGACCCTTTTAGTGCAGTGCCTATAAACTCCTGATAGCGACCGCAAATTCACACCTTATTCATTAGAATAAGCTGTGGATTTGCGCCTTGCTGGGGAGTTGCCCTGCTCTTGGCCTCCCGTTGAGCTTCGGTTCAACGTTGGGTCACGAGGAGACAGCCCCCCTAAGTGTGTGTACCGTCCTCGTGTGCGTGCACTTAGTGTTTCGTATTTGTGAATACCTTTGTGTTGGATGACGTACACTTGTTGCCGTCAGTTTTAACTGTTGAGTGACTTGTGTGTTTTTATGTTTGTACCACCCAGTACAACATGACGGACCATGATCCGTGGCTACCACGCCACGACTTCCTGGATTCTCGTGTGGACTCCGAGACGACGTGCAGCCCGGCCTCATCGAGGTCCAGCTCACGCTCAGCCCCGGACCACACGCGCCACCGCTCACTCCCCGAACCCAGCTTGTGCGGACAGGACACCGCTCGCCCCGGGTCGCCCTCGGCATTCTCGCGGGGGTGTACTGGTACCCTCCCGCCCCAATGCCTTCCGACGGCGGCCTGCGGCGAGTCTGGGCCCCCGCCCGGCACAGCCGACCAGGGCTCGGCTAAACCGCGGCGTTCATCGCGCCGTACTGCGCAGGCGAGCGATTTTCGCCAACCTGCTGCATACCTCGGACCTTACAACGTCCAACAGGCGGACTCACTCCGCACCACCGCGAGCTCAGCTCGCCCCTCGCCGACCCCTCAGCCGCGACAACACCACGCTGCGCCGGCTGCTCAGCCGCGCGGCCCACACCAGCCCACCATGAGCTCTCCGCGCTCGCCTGACGTTTCGCCGGCCCCACAGCCGCGCGATGACCGCCGAACCGCACCCTGTGCGGCCACGGAAATCCGCCCTAGCGTGCCGCGCGGGTATCGTTACCGCGCGCCCACCTTCCCGCCACCACTAATAAATTTTCCATCTGCTTTCAGCCGTCGGCTGTCATACGCCGAGGTGAGTGCCTCCAGCCCTCCACACGTAGACAGCCACAGTCCCCTTATACCGGCGCCGTCGGTGAGTACGACGCCGCCACCCACTAAAAAGCCTACCCCTCGCTACCCGTCCCTGGTCGCCGAGCGAATCGACGACTGGGTACGTCACTTCCGCTGTCTTCGCGACACACTGGGGCACATACCCAATGCCAAATATGACGGCCGTGCGATTCGCTTCTCGCCCCAAAGCAAACAAGAGTTCACGGTCGTCAAGCGATACCTGACAGACCTGGAGAGGCGAGGACAAGCCTCCTGGTTCACCCACTCGCCACCACAAGAAAGGACAATCAAGGTAGGTATCAGGGGCCTACCTTCCTTCACAGACACCGGAGAGATCAGGGCCGGTCTCGCCGGATTGGGATTCGTGGCGGAGCACGTCTCCCTGATCCAGGCGAGGTCTGACCCCGGTGCCTGCCTTTTCTTCGCCCTTATCGCCAGGGCCCCGGACGTCGTACCCGGCATATATAAGGTGCGTAACCTTTTAAACATGCCGGGAGTTCGCATCGAAGCCTGGCGGGGCCGAGGCGGCCCGGCCCAATGCCACCGATGCCTCCAATTCCGGCACTCTAGCCACAACTGCCACCGGAAGGTGGCCTGTGTCCGGTGTGCCGGGGAACACGCTGTGCGGGACTGTACCCGCTCCCCCGCCGAGACGCCCACCTGCGTTAACTGCAGGGGGGCCCACCCTGCAAACAGCAGACAGTGCCCGGTGTACCGTAGGGTTGCGCGGAAGCCGCGAGCCGACAACGCCCGCGCTCCCCCCCCCTACGTACCTGCCGACTCGCCTCTCCTTGTGCCAGAGGCCCCTCCTCCTCCGCCGACTCATACATCACTTATGGCGGAGGCAAATGGCTACGTACCAAGGTATGTCCCCCCCTCGGCTTCCGACTCCCCGGCGCAGCCCTCCAGGAGGAGGAAAAAGCAACCGAGCCCCAGGAGGAAAGTTGCCACAACCCCTGTGGCCTCCCCCTGTGATGCCGTCGCTATCCCTGATAGCCACCAGCAGGAGCTGGAGCCTTCCGCGCTCGCTCCTCCGCAGCCGGAATCCACGCGGACCACCCGGCGCTCACGGCGCCCCCCGCGCGGACCTGCCGACTCCCCTGCGGCTGTCACAACCGCGGAAATGACCGCCTCTGAGCCCGCATATCTTGCGGCCGCTCCGCACCCGCAGCCTCCAGTACTCGCTTTGCCGCCTCAAGAGCCGGTGCAAAGCGAGGCCCCCGCATCGACTGCAGAGCTTCTGCAGTCCCTCCTCTCCCTGGTCATGGACCTAGTTCTCAGGGTTCAGGCCGGGGAGGAAGCATCCCAAGCCATCATACAGGCCCTCCTAAAAGGCGCCCCCACAATCGCAGCCTTAATAAAAGTCTGGCTCCCCAGGCCCTAGCTCGGACCCGCGCCTGGATATCCCCGGCATCCAGAAGCTCCTATTATAGGAGCCGACTGTGATTGCCGGAGATCCACGACGCGCGTCCCGGACCCGGGACACTCGTGTGCAATGCACCGCCCCCCCCGCGCTCCTTGAACGCGTTAATTTGTTTTATCCTTAGTTACAGGATCACCTATTTTCACAAGCGAGCGGCAGCCGCGTGCCCGGTCAACTGACCTGCTGCCGTGGCATGCCCGCTCGCCCGCAGCAACCGTTCTGACGACACCAGACGCAGGGAGCACCCCGGAGCCACGCGACCGAGACGCCCCCATGCGCGGTTCGCCTCCGAAAATGCACCGTTAGATCGATGCCCCCGCCCCCCTTACCCCGCGCCGGCTTAAACCGGCATAATGCTTCGTTTTGTGCGCCCGGAGTGTGATGTGGGGCAGCCCTATTGCCCACACGTCAGCCCCGTGGCAGCCCCTTTCCCCCCCGACATAAAAAGTCTGGGGCTCGGGAAATACCCTTTCCCCCCCCCCCCCCTCATTTCCCTGGTCGGTTGTGTCCGTGGTCGACAAAAGCGGCGCGTGCGGGAGTGGACCCATACACGCTTCCTGGTCCCCGGACCAGGACCCCACGCGTCGTCGGAGTCGACCGCAGGTCTTGGCCGCCCACGGCCCTTGCTACCGCGTCATTCCCTCTGCTACCTCGGGTTTCCCCCGCGTTCTGCCGCGGGGGGTCTTCCCTTAAAACCGACTTCTTTGCGCCCAGTATTCGTACTGGGTGCGTCGTCCACCCCAATTAGAGGGGCTTAGCCCCTGGTATTGGTTCCCCGCCCAAGGCCCTTTTCAGGGGCCCGGCGTGCGAGGAGAAGTCTCCCTCCTTTAATGTATGGCGGTAGCATGTCGTGACGTCACAAGCAGATGTTCTCTTTCTTAATGTAAAATTAAATTGTTTGTATCCTCATCATTTTTTGAGATTTACAAAAATGGGTTTCAGATTGAACAATCTAATATAAATGTGAAAGTTTGTGAGGATGGATGGATGGATGAACGCAAAACTACTAAACGGATTTTGATGAAATTCGGTATGGTAGTATTTTAGGCTTTGGATTAAAACATAGGCTACTTTTTATCCCGGAAAAGTACAGTGCTCCCGCGGGATACCCGATAGTATATTTACACAGGCGGAGCCGCGGGATACAGCTAGTTTAGGATCTAGTTGTCTAAGATTGAATGGACGAAAAATATATTTTTAGTCAATATGCATATTCAAAACAGTAAACATTCACTGTAGCTCTCATGTTTCAAACTCTTGCCACCTGCCACTACGACCTACAAAACAACTTCGTCACTCAATAATTGTTCTTTGTTACGGACCCCTAAAATACCAAATGAGTACTGTGTATATAAAGTAATTTCCTGCGGGTAATGAGTGTCGTGTGTCGTGACGAACAGCAATTGTGTACATGTTTGCGACAATAGCGCAGGGGAGATGTCAAACCGGTCATCAGACCGGTTACCGACCGTTTGTAATTTCCTCAAATAAAGAAACTATTAAAACACCCCTCTGTTTGTCCTTTACTCCTTTATGGTAGTTTTTTTTTTTTTTTTTTTTTTTTTTCGAATGGGTCTACGCTAATGGCTTTAAGCCCTCTTAGCTTAGTCGGTCTGGTGACTGCCATTTGGCAGTCGTTTGGTGGGAAAAACAAAGAGGGAGTTTGACCCCCCTCTTACATCACCCCCTAGTTGGTGATGTGCTAACTGATTTTTGGAATAACCTCGGTTTAGCTATTTTTAGGACTGGAGAGATAGTCCCTCCTGCTGAGGGGTCCGACCCCTTCCACACTCTCTGACGAGTGTGGTTGCTCACGCGCGGTAGCACAAACTAACGGCGTATTTGTACGGATAGAGAAGCTCGATTTTAAGGATCTGGGAGGGCCGTCCCTCCCCCCTTCCGTGCGGTCGGGTGGACTCGCGCGCGAATGTCCTGATGTCGAGTGCTTCCGCAGTATTTATAGAGCTCTCTATAACAATATCGCGGTCGCGGTCATAATTATTTTTGTCTACGCTAAAGGGAGTCGAACTCGTATCCGGGTTCGAGTCCGGTGGTCCCGTGTTAGAGTCGGTCCGTAAGTCTTTACGTGTGATCGTGTCTGGTGTAAGACTTCGGGGTAGGCGCCGGCGTCTACCCCGGTGCTTTTCTAATCACGCGGGTGCATGTTTTGTGTTTATGAGAACTCCTTTATTTTGTTTATCAAGTCCGTGTGACTTGCTAGTGCTGACATGCGGTCCTCGAAGGAACCTTGTAGTTTTGTGACGAAGACGTTTAGCTCCGTCGAATCTATTTCACTGAGAAATCTGGCTGCGAACGCTATGTCGGCGCCGAAATTGGAGGTCGGGGGCGGTTTTGCAGGTCCCGTTTCTGTGGCCCTATTGGCCGGGGGAGGGAGGACCTTTTGCGGACTGGCTGGGAGGGCCGTCGACCTTTGAGAAGGTGGAGGAGGTCCTTGTGGACTCTTTTTTGGTAAACCCCAAGCAGGTTTGGAGGGAGGAGGGGCAGGGACGTACCTCTGCTTTGGAGGGGCATCTCTACTTGGAGGAATTTTGCGCCTTTTTGCTTGGGGTGCGCGTTTGCACCCTTTGTAGTTGGCCGGATGGCCAGAAGAATTGCATAGGACGCAGCTGGGGGGAGTAGTCTCCTCAGCTGGGTTCCTACGCGGACATTCGGACGTGCCGTGGTCGCCCAGGCATTTGACACAGCGCGGTCTGGCGAAGCAGTTCCGCGCTGAGTGGCCGTATAATTGGCAGCGGTGACACTGCCCCGGCATTCCCCTCTTATAGGGGGGTTCGATGGCTAAGCCTGTAATGTGGCATATATTTTTAATGTTAAAGATGGCTTTTCCCTCCGGAGTGAGGGGAAGCACGACAAGTACCATGTTGTATAGGTACTTTTTTGTTGGGTGGTACATCCTGTGTACCTCTTTGGCGGGGATCCCCTGTCTGCAGAGGTCCTCGAGGACGGAGTCTGTGGAGAGCTCTTTATCGACACCCTTGATGACGACTCGCAGAGTGCGTTCGTCCTCCAGGGCATACGTATGATAACCGATCTGCTTTTCTCTGAGAAAAGCAGTCAGTTTCCTATGATCGTTTGGGGTTGGGACCTGCATCATGATCCCGTTTGGGGTGTTGCGGGCTGACGGGTAGTTTATACACTGCTCGTTTATTGCTGCATTTACAAGGTTCCACTTTGCCTTCTCCTGTACTATAACAGGAGACGGCAATTTGGGGGCCTTGGGGCTTTTCGGGGCTGCGACTGTTTGGTCGTCAGTCTGCATGGGTTCAGTACGGGTGGGGGTTCCGGGTTTAAAACCCCTGAAGACTCTACCGTTTCCGCTTTTCGCGGTTTTTGCCGGTGGTGTCGGCGAGGAGCAGGCCGCAGAGGAAGCGCCGTTCGCGCGTTTCCTCTTCTTGGTCTTTTTACTCTTTACGGTTTGAAAACCGTCATCCCCCTCGGAGATCTCCTGCTCGGAGCAGGACATCTCCGACTGGGATACATCAGTATAATTGTCATCGCTCTCATGCGATGACTTTGTAGTCGCCGTCGTCACCGGTGACGACGGCGATTCTTCGGACGTAGCTGCCGGGGAAGCCGGTGAGCTGGTAGGGACATAGGTTGTACTAAATGATTCCCAGGCCTCTAAGATTCCTGGGCATTGTTTCTCCAAGCAGGTCAGGAATATCCTTACCATGGTGCTGTCCATGGTCAGGCTATTTACCCTGACTTTCTTGGGTCTGCTCTCTATTTGAAAATTTTTAATTTGGGGATTCAACCCCTCCCGGCATCCGGGGGGGGAGGTGTGTGCGTGGAGGAGTCCACAGGTGTGTATCCTAATCGGCAATTTCACTCTACTTACTTTTCTTTTGTTCCTCGGACGCAGGAACACACCGACACTACACTATCGCTATGCGAAGCGATCGCGAAGGTGGAAAAGTGTTAGAAAACGGTCGCGCCTAAAAATAACGGTCGCCGCGAAAAATAACGGTCGCCGCGAAAAATAACGGTCACGGCGGGAAAAACCCAACGGTCGTGATGGAACCCGCGAACAATTCCGGCGTCACAACGATGCTTGAAGCCCCGAGGTGAAAGCACTGGCACTGTGTAGCGTATTATAATAATCACTTCAAATAAAGAACTGTGCATTAACTTTAGCAGTTGTGAGTTACCAAATCTGGCTGCCGCCCAAATCGGAATTTGAGAGCAGAATCAAAATTTTATGGTAGCAATTTTCTTTGCGTATAAGGGTCAATTCACACCGCGACGCTACGCGGCAACCTGCGGTGCAACCTGACATTCGGACTCTTATATTAAAACGTGTATCTTCTTGTGTAACGAATAAAGTTCAATTTTGAATAACTATCTCAAAACTGCAGCGTGTTGCGTTATACGCTTCGGTGTGAATTGACCCTAACGAGATTATGCTACGAACACCGTACATGTTGCCAGTATTTATTATTAGGTACCAAATTAACGAAAAATTGCTTTTCTATGTTATTAAATGATGCGCTAGATAAAATATGACTTTACATTTCTAGTGACAAGATACTCAAAACATAATATTAGGTCATTACATATGAAACGATTACATATGTAATGACCTAATATTATGTTTCGTTTTGTAAGGGAGGAACATAAAGTAGATTTTTTTTTAAACATAATATATTTATTTAATCAAAATATATACTTACTTTGATTAAATAAATAGACTTCTCCATCGGAGTTGAATTTTTTCCCTTGCAAGAAGTTATCCGAATTTCGAAAAAAATGGTAATCTGTCCGAGCAAGGTTCGGGGAGTACGGTGGACGTAATAGACATTCCAATTGAAGCTCCTCTAATTTGGTAGCCCGTCTGTTGTGCAATGTGTGGTCTAGCGTTGTCCAGGTGCAGCAGTGGCCTAGAGCGAATGACCAACCTCTGTTGTTTAGCAGCTAGCTTTTCCATGTTGATTTGCTGTTGCTGGCAATAGATATCTGCCTTAATCGTCTGGCCAGATTTAAAAAAGCTGTAGTGAACGACACCGGCACTAGTCCACCAAACACTCACAATTAACTTTTTTTGAGTCAATTTTCGCTTGGGGCAGGCTTTGGCTGGTTTGCCAGGGTTCAGCCATTGCGATGAGCGTTTCCGATTATCGTACAGGATCCACTTTTCATCACAGGTAATGATTCGATTTAAAATCCCTTCATTATTGTGCCGGTTGAGTAATGTAACGCAGCAGTAGACGCGCGTTTGTCGGTTTGCTGCACTCAATTCATGAGGTACCCACCCATCTTTCAAGCTTCCTCACCTTTCCAGTTTGCTTCAAGTGGATTAAAACAGTTTTATCACTAACACCGCAGCCTGCAGCTAACTCGAACGTGGTTTGCTATGGATCCGCTTCTACAATAGCCTTCAATTCTTCATTATCAATTTTGGTCTCCGGCCGTCCACGCAGGTCGAAATTTCCAGAACGAAAACGTTGGAGCCAAAAACGCACTGTGTTTTCTTTTGCGACATCGCCGCTAAACACATCATTAATCCTTCGAGCCGTTTCTGCAGCACTGGTGCCACGGTGGAACACGTACTCGAATATATTTAATTTATCTATATTTCAAGTTTTCCATTTTGTAAACAGAGTGACGCAAAGAAAAAACCTAAAGTAGAAAAACAAATGAATTACGGTTTTCGAAACACAAATGCATGAGTAAATAGCGGTATAAATTTGAAATTGGAATTCCTATTCCAAAGAAGATATATTTGAGATCAAAGTGGCCAGGATGACAAAACACCAATATCATATGTAAGGAATTAGGTCCTTATATAGTCTTTATCATTCTACTATTATAAATGTTTGTTACTCTTTTACATAAAAACTACCGAACAGATTATGATGAAATTTGGAATGGTAGAAGTTTGAGCTCTAGATTAATAGATAGGGTTTTTATCCCGAAAAAATTTTCCTGTATATATGCCGGCGGAGCCGCGGGCAAAAGCTAGTCATTCGTAAAAATCTATAACTAGGTACCACTTTTTTAACCTGAGCCAAATTTCAAGCATTCATAACAAAAGGCACGAAAACCGTCCACAAGAGGGAACCATAAATTCTGCAATAAAAACATTGCGTCATTTCGATAAGTGTAGCGTAAGCCGCAGCTGTAATTTATCATCCACATTAAACCGTCCGCGGCAGCGCCGATAAATTGGATTCTCGTCATTAAGGTCAATAATTGCAATGGTGATAGCATCAAATGGAGAGCCGAAAATAGCAAAAGGTAATAAATTCATATTTGGCAACGAACAACCCAGCTGGCAACCGGCGCATCACTCACGTTTGTAACTGGTTTCGTCGTGAAGAAACGGATACGTTGTTTGAACGTCAACGCGGGACAAACGCTAGCGTGAGAAACCCTTAGACTATGTAATATGTATATTTTTATAACTCCTATATCCAGTACAACTCTAATCTACATTCGTAGTAGTCTATATCAGAATCGAACAATATGATAAAAGTTTTCAGGTTATTGTGACAAGCTAATACAACTTTTTCTGCACAAAGGGACGTATTTTAAATAGTACAGATGTAGGGGCGACACTCTCTACAAATGAAAGCTCGAGCAGCGGATACGGCCCTAACGCTCGCATACTGGAATGCTAATCAAAATTAAGAGCCCTCCTTTTCCTTGCCCTTTTCACAGGCTGTCGCTGCCTCTGCTAGCCGAAATGACGAGGACAGCATGTGACTTGAGCGTCACTTAATTTAAATATCATTCCAGTATTCGACCGTATGTTGTATAATACATATTATTATGTAGTCTACGTCTTGGTTGCTAACTTTGAATTTTTGAATCATATTGATATCATGTAAGTAGTTGTTGCCTTGCGCGAAGTTTTCCGCTTACGGTGTAAAAAAATTCCAGCTAATAATTCCACATTGGGCACTAACCGACTTGTTGTACGTTTTACGGGTGCCAAATCAAATGGAAAACTTTATTGCACACCCACTTTGACGCGACACGTGTTGGTGATTGCGTTCGAATTTTAAAAAGTGGCGGCAAACAGACTGCCTGATATTGACATATTTACATTTTTATTTTATGAATTTTTAAAAATGACGTTTTAAACTTTGCCAATGGTTAATTTCGAAACAAATTGACTGTCAATTAAGTATAGCTACAGAATAACTGTGCAGATTATAAAAAGTTCTAATTTTTTGTCAGTTAACTTTGTTTGAGTAACATAAAAAACGTAGATTCAACTTGCTCGTTAAAATTCAAATTCTAATTCTATTCAAGTTCTAATTATTCACCCATTACCAGCCATGTCATTAAAAATACAAACCCGTTAAAGTTACTGGTGGAAATAATTTATAACAAGATATTATAGTAACCAGTTAGCCGACGGTCTTAATTTTCTACGATAAAATTAAAATTTTCCGGAAGTAAAAAAGTTATTTATGGGAGAGAATTTTTTACTTTTATGTTTCCATGCATTTTATATGGCTCTCGGCACTTTGTCTAGCTGAGTGTTTAAAAATTACTAAATATTTGCACTCACATTTGGATTTTGTTAATATGGCAATGTACGAATATAGTGTAAGAGTTTTGTCACAGAGTAAATATATAATAAATATTACACTATCGTACGGATGAACAATGAGGGTGTTCGATATTTTTTCTGCCGTTAGGGGGCAGACCCAACGCACACAAAGCGTCATCTGGTGGTGTAAGTGGTATCAAAAACGTTCAATAAGAATTTTCGATTTTTTTTTGTCACCAGGCGGCGCTTGATAGCCCGACGGTCCTTGTCGTGACAAAAAGCTGTCAGATGTCACGAATTTAAAAACCCTCATTGACAACAAATTTATCGAATTATTGTTGTATAGGCGCTGTCAGATCATGCCTTTCATACAAATTTTTATTCTATAATATTAACAGCCTCCGTGGTCCAGTGGTTTAGAGCTTTGCTCTCGACTTGGAGGTCGTGGGTTCGATTCCCGCATTGGAACAACAAAAAATGTTGTTTTCATGTACGGTTGGAACAATGCAGGCTGATCACCTGATTGTCTGACATGAATGTAATGGGCATGTAAAGAGTCGGTCCGGAGCCAGACCTCGCGCCAGTCGTGTCGGTCGGATGACTGATGATGTCCCACTGGGTTTCGAGAGTAAAGAAAGAGAGAGTTCTCTTGTGTTCTGCGCACACACTTGGGCACTATAAAACAACTCCTGCGTAGTTGGCCTGGTTTCAATAAAACCGGTCATTGTCACCGAAATCGGTGTGGGAACTAGTATTATTATTTATTATTATTCGATAATGCTACGAGTACGTTGCTGTCAATTGTCCGTGTCTCTACCCTTCTGAACCCCAGCCGTTGGGACGTTAATGGTTATCACTGATGATGACTACTTTGATAGCAAAACCACAGATAATAGAGGAACAGATAAACAGCTACATAGTAAACTCTTAATTTGATTACATCAGTACAAGCATAATATGGAGAATGTATGCGTATCCACAAATCTCCTATTGCGTACCGGCAATAATGGAAAAATCCTGTAAAGTTTGTGAAGTCCGTCGAAGAGACGTCAAAATGTTCAAAAGACGGGCGTTTATGACCCGCTGTTTAAAAAAGTGGCGACCACAAACCAAAATACTATTAGAGCTCCCATCAAAATACAAGGGATAAATATGAAATTTCCCAAAACGAAATGAATGCACATATATTGGCAACGGGTGATTTACTGGAACTCATTAAATATAATGAAGACCGGGTCCAATCATTGTTAATAGCTCAAAAGGACAACGAGAGCATGGTAAGTCACTCTTTAAACTACTTGCTAGCTTGTTCCAGTAAACGCTATTTTTGACCAAAACGCTACGATAATTTTTACCACAAAACGGCGTTTCTTTAGCGAATAAACGAAATCATTGAAAATTTCGTTTTTTTGTGACTAGTGGAACAACTGACAGCTGGTGTTAAATTTTGACATTTATCGTTTAAGTAATCATAGACCATGTCAGTCGACTGAACGGACGTGGACTATAGTTTAACTCAGAATCAGATGTTTTACCTCGATTAAATAAATGTTTTTAATGTCTTTCGGGACTCGACTTTCATTCATCGTCTGTCATTTCGATAGAAAAACGATGATTGCCGAGGGACATTAAAACGTACTATATTTATGTACACTTATATATATATATATATATATATATAAGTGTACATAAATACTATATTTAAGTACATTACAATTATACATATTTACATATTTAAATACTATATTTAAGTACATTACAATTAACTTCATAATGTCGATCGGCAATCTTCGTTTTTCTATGAAAGTGACAGACGATGTATGAAAACGACGATTTCCGTACGTCATAAAGAATGTAGCTTTATTGTATTATATTTCTATTTTAAATTAACATTAACAACAACAAATTAAAATAACCTATATAAAAATAAAACATTAAATCAATTAAGTCTGTCAAATCCTTGTAAACGTCAAAAATTGCTAATTTTATCCGAAGTAAGGAGCTGGGTAAAAATATGCAAAATGGCGTGATCATTCTTAGCGTTTTTAACAGTTTTTGACAGATGACAGTTGCGTATGTAACAAGGGTGAAATAGTTACGAATTATCATAGTGGTGCGAAAAAAACAGAATGTGAATGAAAATAATGAAAATTTTGTTTTGACTGTGCTACTGGAACGCAGCTTTAGATAAAACAAGTCTCAGCACAGGGATACATACGGAGATCTCAAAAAATAGTTAATGGTACACCACCATCATTGTGAATGTATACAGGCATCTATCTAGGTTATATGAATCTTTTGAAAAAATATGGAAACATTATTAAACAAAGTATGTATATCTAACAAACAAATAACGAATTCTAAAAATAAAATAAAAACAACTTGGAAAATAATTAATAGTGAAACTGGAAGAGTAGCCTGTCATAATTCAGATTTTAAACTGTGTATAGACAATAAAATAATTAACTCAGACGATGAAGTGGCATAATTAGAGCGCTCAGTATTTGAGAAATTCTTTGCAGACATTCAAGTTTCTACTACAAAAGATCTAAAGTCTTCACCCGCAGCTGCTGAATCATTACTTAAAGATAATATTAAAAAATGAGAGGTCAACTTTAATTTAAGACAAATTGAGTCACGTGACATTTATTTATTTATTTAACAATTTCTTGTACACACAGAAAATTATGACAATACAGTTAACAAAGAAAGATGACACAAAGGACTGCTTATTTCTAATTAGAAATTTCTTCCAGCAGCCCTACGGAGAGAAATGGGATGAAGTATAGCAGTTAGGACGTGCACAATATTATTTCTACAATTATTGTAGAAATAATAATTCAAATATTTATATCTGTAATAAAATAAAATATAGTAAATAAGCTAAATAAATAAATTAAAAATGATAGCTAGTTAATATATATAAATACTAATATAATATTATTATAACTATAATATATAAATACTATATGTATACATAATAACGGTATCTATATGGATTCAGATTTGAGGTAATGCTCTTTCAAGCGTCTTTTAAATACATCGATGTTGGGACTGTCGCGAATGGTGTGAGGAAGAGAGTTCCACAATCTGACTGCATGAACAGTGAATGAGTAGGAGTAGAAGTTGGAGCGATGGGAGGGGAGAGAAATATTTGTCCTGACAGTGGACCTGCAAGGAATATCGAGGGGTCGAGAAAAATTGAATCGATCAAGAAGATAACGAGGAGAGCGAGGATTATGCAAAATGTTGTAGAGTAAACAGAGGATATGGGAGTTGCGCCGAACTTGAGTTTCGATCGAAAGGCTGAAACATGGTCGAACTTTCTTAGACCAAACACAAAACGAATACAGATATTCTGTAAACGTTCCAGTTTAGTTAACAGCTCCTCGGTAGCGCCTAAGTAGCAGGAATCGGCATAGTCAAGGATAGGGAAGATGAGTGTCTGGACGAGGAAAATTTTGGTGTTTATAGGCAAAAAGTTTTGGAGGCACTTCAAAGTGTGCAGCGAGTAGTGAACCTTTCTGCTCACTTCACTCACCTGACATACCCAGGAGAGATTACTGTCTAGAATTATACCTAAGTTTTTAGCAGAGTCTGTGTAATTAATAATGGTACCATCATATACAACTCTAGGCACATTATCTAACCGTTGAGTCATGTATCTGCTACCTATGATCATAGCTTGCGATTTGCTAGGATTGACCAACAGACCGAAAGATTTTGCCCAGTTCGCTATTCGTTGCAGATCAGAGTTGATATCGGTAACTGCAGAATTTAATTCATGAATATATGAATGGCGATAGATCTGCAGGTCGTCTGCGTAAAGATGGAAGTTAGATTTGATTATTAAGGTGATAGTGTTTATAAAAATTGAGAAGAGAAGTGGAGAAAGAACACCACCCTGGGGTACCCCCGCATCAAGATCACACCAGTCTGAGGTAGCCTCAACAGAGCGAACTCGCTGCGAACGTCCCCGAAGATATGAATTGAACCAGTTTATGGCCGAGGAGGATATGTTAAGGGAGCGAAGGACAGAAAGGAAGATGTCAAAGTCTACAGAATTGAAAGCACTGCTAAAGTCAACTAACACTAGGATGGAGACACACTTATTTTCCAAGGCTAAGAGTAGGTCATCTGTGACTTTTAGCAGCGCTGTAACAGTACTGTGACCAGAACGGAAGCCGGATTGAAAAGGTGAAAGCAAATTATTAGAGGTTAAAAAGTGAGAAAGCTGCATATGGACAATGTGTTCAAGTACTTTGGAAAGGTATGATAATATGGAGATTGGTCTGTAATGGGATAAAGAAGAGGGATTAGAGGTTTTGGGTAGTGGAATAACATCAGCACGTTTCCATGCTGAAGGAAAGCAACTCGTTGCCAAAGAATAATTGAAGACATGTGTGAGAACTGGCAAGAGTTCAGGAAGGGCGAGGGATATCATACGCGGACTAAGGTTATCATTTCCGACAGCAGTAGATGTTATAGCCTTAATATGCTTGTTAACATCGTCCTCAGTAACAGGATTGAATGAGAACGAGGTACAAGAAGGGAGGGAAGAGGAAGAGAGATGGGAAATGGTGCGCGCTTTTGTTACCTGGTCCACGATTACAGGTGGACAAGAAAAGTGAGCGTTGAGCGCATTTAGGTCCACAGTGCTGTCAGAACTGACGGAAGATTTTCCAATGCCAAGTGTCGAAAGAAATTTCCAGATCTGGGAGGGGTTAGATTGGTCTATAGAATAGTGTATGTGGTGTCTTTTAGCATCTCTACACAGACGACTGCAGCGATTCCGGAGATACTTATACTTCGCTAAATTTTCATCCGTTGGTCGTTTCCTATATCGACCCATGGCTCGGTTGCGCTTGGCCATCATAGTTTTAATGTCTTCCGACAGCCAGGGTGCCGGTACGTGCTTAACTTTGATTTTTCTAAGAGGGGCATGTCTATCAAAAATGTTGGTTAGGATATTAGTTAGCAATGTCACCTTAAGGTCAATATCCGTGACTGAGTAGACAGGATACCAGTTAGTAATAGACAGATCACGTTTAAGAGCCTCCAAATCTATGTTCTTAAAACTACGCAGGATTTTACTACGCAGGACATTATTAAGACATTAACTCATTAAATATAAAAAATACTGCGGACATTTGGGGTATGTCCATGAGAATTATTAAATCGATAGTTGACGTCAACACACCTCATCTAGCGTTTGTCTTTAATAATTAGATATATAGAGCTTGGTTTCCATAGCAAAGTATTACCTATTTTTAAAGCTGGCAGCAAATCTGATCCAGCTAATTATAGACCTATTTCAATACTACCGACCTTTAGTAAAATATTTTAAAAAAATATTTTACAATAACTATTGGCTCATTTCAATATTAATAAATTGCTACACAACAAGCAGTTCGGTTTTACTAAAGGTCGATCTACGGCTGATGCATGCATTAGCCTTCTTAGTTATATATGAAGCTAGGGAGGGATCGCAGGAGGCACTAGGTATAATTAGCGATCTTTCTAAGGCTTTTGATTATGTAGCATGCAACGTTGATCAGGAAACTTGACCACTATGGCGTAAGGGGCACATCACTGACACTGTTAAAATCTTATTTAAGTAAAAGGATACAAAGGGTTGAAGTGAATGGCAAGATGTCATCTGGAGCCAAAATAGATCTGGGAGTGCCGCAAGGGTCAATTTTAGAATCTGTCTGATCTACATAAACGATTTGCCTTTTCTTGTTGATACTTCACTTATTTTTAAAGTGAAGCAGTCGGACTATGACGGGGTAAATAATGCTCTCTCTGAAATAGTAAATTGGTTTAGTACTAATAATCTGCTTCTTAATGCATCTAAAACAAAATGTTTAAAGTTTAACTTACCAAATGTGAGGCATGCACAAACCAACGTACTATTGAATGATGCTGATCTTGACCTAGTGGTCTTAACTGCATTTCCAGGTATAACATTAGATTCTAAGTTACAGTGGGGTCCACATATTGCTAACGTATCGAGAAGTCTCAGTTCTGCAGCATTTGCAGTCAGAAAACTTAGAAAAAATTCTGATGAAGCAAGGTTGCAGGAAGCAGGCAAGGCATGGTTAGTTTATTTTAATTATTTAGCCTCCCTAGGCCATTCTGCTATGGAAATCTCCATAAAATAGACAAACAAACCATATCATTATCCTTCTATGCCACCAACATTAATTCTATCTTTGTGCTGCAGAAACGAGCGATTAGAGCGAAAAAATAGCGAACGGAGAATCGCTCTATATTCTATATGGATGAAATATTTTTATAGCAATATTGACAACATGATTGATAATACAATAGATAGTTTTATCATAAACACAGCTGACTCGGACTCTTCCGACGAATCATCTTTGTCTAGTACAGACGACAGCGATTAAAATTCGAACTTTATAATAATTTATTCAAATAAAAATGTTTTGAACCCCTGAAAATTTGTTTACATTCTTTATCTCGTCTGGTTGGCCTTACTTTAGTTAAAAGACATTTGTGTACCAAAGGTTATTATAAAGTCAAAGATTTCATTGAGGACAGGATACCCTAGGAATAAGATGACCCTATGAGACAATTTCAGTTTACTAACAAAAAATTTATTTCTATACTGTTAATACAAATAAAATAAATAAATATTTAATATTTATTTATTTTTGTTTATATTTTTTTATTTTTGTTGTATTGTATGATACATATATTTTTTTAAACGAACAATTTTGGCTATATGTTTTACTAAAACGTGGCAACCGCGCGAGGATCTTACGCCGGTTCTTTTCGCCGGGCTAGGGTTCCGAACCGGTGTTAATTGTGATCCTTTTTTTTTTGTTTAACGTTCAAAAAACAAAACCTTGTTTTTTATTCGAAATAAAAAGATTTTTATTTTATTTTATTTTGTACAATTTTCATTCACATTTCATTTCCCGTAATTATTTTAATTGAAGTGGAGATAATCAATATATTGTTAATCATATTTTATATTATAAATATTCGTTACACGCGCACTACATACATAAAAAACCGGCCTCAGATTTTGATAATGCGTTTAATACTCAAAACTAGTTGGTACCCACATCTTCGTTTGCGTGGCTACTTTATCGTTGGGTTTAAAAAAAAATCGGGTTCCGTTACCATTAGTTCTACGCAAACGAAGTTTCGCAACTTTCAAAATGACCTTTACTCTTATGTATTAATAAATCACAGAGAGTTATCAAATCTAAAACAAGTATTTCTAACCTCAAAAGTAAACGAGAAACTCGTTAAACTAAAATCTATGTTGTAACGTATGAACGTGTACGATGTATGAACATAAAACAACATCATTTCAACAACATCGTCTGACAACTCGTACACAACATTGAAGGAACACAAAGCAAATGAGCTTTTTATTTTCTTGTATACTTAGTGTTGTATTTCAAACATTTTCAGAAAATGCTCGTCTGCAGTCGATGCTGTCACTTCCTTTGTGTTTAAGTATTTTGGGGCGACCTAGTACAAAGGAAAAAGTTTAGAAACTGGTCGAGCAGGAACTTCATCGATATTGCATATTCGGTTTTCTTTTCAATAGTTAAAGGACTTAGATGCTATTATTTGAAATTGCTTGTTTTTTACTTGAAGTTTGTAAGAAAATGTGCATAAATAAAGACATAATATTGTATGTGCAATTTTATATTTTTACCTAGTAAAAATAATCCCCCGTACTAATAAAAAGATTTACACAATGGATAACTTAAACAACGTTGCTGTCTTTGTCTGACAAGTTACTTTTCCAACGCATCGGACAAAGACAGCAACGTTGTTTATGTTATCCGTTGTGTAAATATTTTTATTAGTAAGGGGGTATATTAATAGCAACGGGTTTTCTCAGCTATCGTTATATCTTTTAACCTCAATTGAAACTAAAACAATATTTTTTCGGGCGATTGAATTTCAAACACTTTTTATCTTTTATAACAGTCATAATGAGCGACACATCAGCCAAGCTATTACATTGATGGCCGCAATACAACTAAATTGTTCTCTAAGCTCTACGTTAAATGTTTGGAAAAAGGACCAGGATTACGATTAGCTCGTTATCTTATAAATGGAATGGAAATAAATTTTAATTTTAAATAATTTATTAATTCCATTTTTTTTACGAAGCGGAGGAACGCTTCGTCCACGTTCGTAACTAAAATTTCATAACTGGTTATGAATAAGGAATTATTTTCACCGTTTCATAACCAGTTATTAAACAAGACTTTTTTTCCATTTTCGTATCCAGAGCCTCTTAGTCATGTATGGTCTCCTGGTACTTTTTTCCCTGGAACAATGATTTATATTGTGAAATTCATTTTTCAAACGACCTCTTTCTATATAGGTACATAAGACCGTAGGACTATTGTTAAAGTGTATATTAGTGAGGATGGATGGATGGATAGATGTTTGTGACTCTTTGACGCAAAGACTACTGATGAAATTTGGTATGGTAGTAGTTTAGGCTCTGGATTTAACAGAGACTACTTTTTATCGAGAAAAAGTACAGTGTTCTCGTGGGGTTTTGTTATCTTTTAGTCTAATTTTGTTTGATATTTTTTTGATGAAAATATGTATAATAAATAAATGAATCATAAATTAATTACAAATCTGTACTTGTCTATACTAATATTGTAAAGTAGAAAGATTTGTTTATTTGTTTGTTTGTTTGCATTGAATAGGCTCCGAAACTACTGGACCGATTTTGATAAAATTTGGCACAGATATAGATTAGACCACGGGGAACTTTTTATTCCGGCTACTATGTACAATGTACAATGCAGGATTTCCATTTGCGCACATATCGCGGGCGATATCTATGTGTTTATATTTATCGTCTTAATATGACGATAGCATTTATTTATATTGAAATTAGGTTTTAAGCTTTCATCCCCTATTTTACCCACCTAGGGGGTAAATTTTAGAAAACGCTGAAATACGTAACTCATTTTTTTCCGTACTCAATTCATACGAAATATCATGCAAATATGTCCAAGGAATAAAAAGTTTCATACAAACTTTTATCACCTATTTTACCTCCTTGGGGGTTGAATTTTGAAAAATCTTCCATAGCGGATGCCTACGTCGTATGAGAAACACGTGTGCAAAATTTTATATTTGTAGCTTTAAGGGTTTGGCCTGTGCGTTGATACATCAGTCAATCAGCTTTGCCTTTAATATACCTTATACTTTAAACGAGACGATCTTGTGTATATATAATCGGCATCTCGGCAACGTCTACAAGTATTACCATGAAATTTAGTATGCAGGGACTTTTGGAGGAGAAAAGTCGATTTAGCTAGGTCTTATTCCGCGAATTAGAAACAGCGCATTTTTAAGCAATACAATATGCTTTTTTCTTTCGTCGTATATCAATAACTTCAACTCTCTTACGTCAGTCTGATTGGCAGCTCGGTATGCGTACGTATAATTTTTGCATTGTTTGGAAATTCGGAATGTGGTGGTTTCGAATCCCCACAAAGATAAGGTAAGATAAATATTTTTTATGATTCTTCTTTTATTTTTATTTTTTTAATTATTTTATCGTTCTACTAAAACTTCGAGCAAAGCTCGGTCTCCCAGGTACAATATAGATAAAATCTGTAAGGGAACTTAGTAATACAAAGTTGCCTTACAGCGGCGTTTTCAGTGACGTCTCGATGGTAGATTTCCTTAGCAATTCAGACCTTCGACAATTATTGAGGTGCGGCTTCTATGGTGTATGGTGTATGCATATATATTCTTAAGTTGGTACAGAACAAACTCGAGAATTTTTCACCTAATTTATTGTGACTGCAAAATTCACGGAATAAGTATAAAAAACCAACCAACCAAGAATAACCCCCGAATTGTCAAGCAGTGAGGGAGCTGATGATGATTAACTAAAGCTAAGAACACTCTCGATCATGCCATCTTTCAAACAAAAAAAACTAGATTAAAATCGGTTCGTCCGTTACGGAGCTACGATGCCACGAACAGACACGTCAAACTTATAACGCCCCTCTTTTTGCGTCGGGGGTTAAAATCGATATTCCAAAATATAATACATATTATGAAAAAGAGATTTTTTATCTGATTCCCGTTCGTAGGCGGGTTAAAAAACATACACACACGGTTATTAAATTTTATTACAAATGTGAAACGGGCGCAATATTTATTTTGAAACACGATGCAATAATTGGATAAGTACAGCTCGCAATCTGATGAAGGCTGGCACGGTGCCATTTGCTCTGCAACACGACAGAACATTTAATAATACCAAAGCAAATTTTTGATCTGTCTGTGTCAATTTCTCTGTACTTTTCAGTTTCGTAAGTGATACTTTATTCTAGGTCAGTGCCGGTTTTAGTAATACCAGCGCCCTGGGAGAGATTTTTAACGATCCCCCCACAATTTCGCAGAGAACAGTGAAATCCCAGGTAATCCCAGAGAATGGTTTCAGTAAAAAAAAATTGCAGACGTTATGTAATTGCCTGCCTGCGGCACCCCTTTTTATCCGCCGCCCCGGACGGTCATAAAAAAAAAGGCCGCTACTGTTCGAGGTTTTAAGTATTGAATATTGTTCAGCGATTAGCTTATTAACTGCTGAATAAGTTAATATAATAAGCAATAAAAGCTTCAGGTTTTTACTAGGGGCGTTACTTCCGTGCCATACAAATTGTAGTTCACTTGTTCACGGTGAGAAATGACAAAAACTCGCACTCAGCACACTGATCTATAAAGCATCAAAGCTGGCTGAAAAAGGCAACTTATGTCCGGTTTCTGAAGTGAATTGGTCGGTAGTTTATATAGTCAATAACGGGTTTATAAACCTAAAAGTGACAGATATAAACTAAGTTAAACTTAACTGACTAATGGGGTCCGTTTATCGATCCCATACATCGTAATTAACATAGCTACTAGTAGATACTAATTTCTGTGCCTGATCAAGGAATTTAACATATCATTCTGTATAAATACAGAAATTAGATTGTTTTCCTTAGTGAAAGTAGTTTATAGATCCATTTCACTCCCTAAGTAAGAAATGTTTTTTATAAAACTAGTTAAGTACATTGCCGAGCTATAGCAAAATAAAATAACTTACTCCTCGAATTTAAGAAGATTTATTTAGTGACTACTAGATGACACTTTTGGGATTCGGCTTGGAATTCTGCGCCACTTGAACTTAGTTTATTTAGAGTTTATATAAAAAGTTCAGAAATTAGTCTATCCACTTTTCCGGTGAAAATTAAAACACAACGAAGGGGATATTTGTCTGCAAATCTCTGCATTTCATAATTATTCAAACATCCCAAACATACAATTTTCATAACACGAAAATTTTTCTCAAAATAGCATTCATCTCGCTAAGAATCCAGTCCGTGATTTGAAATTAAATGTTTCTAAAGTTAAATTTTGAACCTACAGTAAAAATTAAAATACTAAGTTAACTGACGTTACGTTATACCATTTGAGTGATGTAATACCTAGAATATTCACTTAGAATACCCAGATTATGCGCTAAGTATACGGTTTTGGACAGGAAGAGCATTTCGGTGTAAACGGCAGCAGTTAAAAGTGATTTTTACGGTTGGCGGAGAGGGCTAGACGTATATCCTTATTTGCCCGTACGTGCGAAACGTGAAAAGCATTTTAAAGTTTCGTGTTAGAATATTTTAATTGTACCTCATCATACAATACTAGATGTCCCCCGCGACTTCGTGCGTGCTGAAGGAAATCTCGCGGGATCCGTACATTTTGCCGCAATAAAAAGTAACCTATGTCCTTCCCGTGGTCTATTCTATATCAGTGTCAATTTTATCAAAGTAGGTCCAGTAGTTTCGAAACCTATTCAACACAAACAAACATACCAACAAACAATTAGTATTTTATTCATTAATTGTACCTTTTTCTTAAATTTCTTGTTATGAATAAGTGCCTACTACACTTAGATGTGTAGCTTTTATTTTCGGTATGTTATGACGTTAAAAACCAGTTAGCCACTGGCTGCTGCCAATTTAATAAACAAAAATATTAAGTAACCCCATAATTGTCAAGCAGCGAGCTGATGATGATGAATTATAGCTAAGGACACTCTCGATCAAGTTAGCTTTCAAACAAGAAAACCGCATCTAAATCGGACCTTTCATTCAAACTTATAACACCCCTTTTAGAGTTGGGACCAGGAGGTATGAAAGACCACTTTAGGTGTTTCATAATATTATGTTTTATAAATTTTCTCAACTCATATTGTGTCATACTGTGTCTTTGTAACATCGTTTCACAAAACGTAACTCTTGGGAGATAGTCCCGGGGTAGTAAAGTTTGTACCAGTTTAATAAAGCATTATTCAGGATTACATATAAAAAAAAATTACAAAAAAAGTAGAAATTTGTAGTGCCGGGAACTAAAAAACCACCACAAGATGTCGATTTTTCGATTTTTTTAAAAGCTTTGTATTTTTTGAGACACATATTACTTGGATTTTTTTTTTTTTTTCTGATAACTATTGTAACTTGGCCTATCACGGGTTTACGGCTTGATGTCGATTTACGGGACACCTGTATATTACCTCTCTTTTAAAACTCGACACTTCTGACCCCTCTGGTGTTGAGGATTGCTCGTTTGCCCCTTATTTTATAAAAAAATTGTTGCATCTTATATCTAGCGATCCCTAATATTTTGTAGACTTTTGGACTAGACTATGTCACCTATATTAATATAGACGTCCGAAACTGTCAGCTTACATTTAAATATAAGAGTCACCACATTTTCAACCACATGCCAGAGTGACTTATCTGTCCCTCCAAAACAGAATTAAAACCCATAGAAAGTTGTAGAGAGTTACGATTCTTGCCACTCGACCGTCATAACTTACCATAAAGCTGTGTTCACACTTTGAGATGTTACGACAGAGTGCGGCGACATCAAGTGTACAAAATTACGAAGATTCCAGTCCCCCAAACTGGGCTATCGATTGATAACTAAAATAAAATAAAAACCTCGAACCTTTAGATTAATAAGTAACGTTTACTATTTTCTTATATTTGAAATTAATTCAATTACGTAAATAAATAAATATTGCATTGTGTCGCGTCGTCGCTTCAGTCTTATAGACTAGTGAAGAATCCCCTTAAGACATGTAAACGCGCCAACTGTCAAGAGTTGAACTCGCTAATATATCGTCGGGGGCAAACTCGATATTTTATTGAAAAACTTTAAAAAGGTTCGCCGTTACAGCTCCACTACATCTGGATTTATTTACCCGACGACGACATACTCGACTTTGCCCGCGTTTTTTTCGCCTCAAAAGAAAACCTGCTGAATTTACCACGGTAATCGTACGTGTTCCGATGCAAAAATTTGTTAATTGCAGGTAATCGACTGACATTGACATTCAAAACCGCCAAAAATCATTTTTCTCTTTAGTATGCATGATTATTATTTTGCTGCATCAAATGCATTTCAATAATGTAATAAGTAAAGAATTTCACAATTTAACTATTATTCTTTTTATTAATAAAAAATCAACAATATTTCACAAATAACATAATAAAGGAACGATGAATTGTATACAGTGCAATTTAAAATATGTACAAATATTACATTTTAGTACGTTCAAAACATTTTAATTTAATGAAACTTTTTAGAGAGATTTGATGGCCTGCAAAAGCAAGATATTTAGCGTGATTAACAATGAGTAAATGTCTATAATCACACCTTAAGTGTGTTCCGAAATACTAACTAGCTTGGTTATTTACAATAGTAACAAGTAATTCCAAAAAATACATAGTAGCTATGTATATTGTGTGGAGCTAGAGATTTTTTACTAAAGTATTATTAAAAACAAGAAAATAAAATATCGTTTTATATCTTAGTCTCTAACACGGGTTTATAAATATTTTTAGGTACTATTATATTTTTAAATATTAATTACTTGTGTAATGTAAATAATTAATAATGTTGTGTAATGTTTTTGTGTCGTATGTGTGTGCGTGACGTGTATATGTGTAAAAGTGCGTGCGTGCGTGTATGTTTATGTGTGTATATATGTGTGTTTGCCTGTGTGTGTGTGTGTGTTAGTGTGTATTTGATACATGTGTGTATGTTTAGTAGAACGCATTACGCAGTCAATCCGTGAAATGTAGATAGGGGGGTCAAGGCAACATTTCTACTACCTGCGAAATAGATATTAGCAGTAGTAAACTAGAGCTAGAGTATATTTCGGAACACACCCTCTGCATTAGGATTAACATGTTATATTATGTTTAAAACTAAAACTAACGGGTAGACATGTGAACATAAATGATGTTTTCATAATAAAAACACGTTATGATCCACACTACACTTGATACATATGAAAAGAGGTTATAAAATCACTCAAACTCAAAAGTTGAATGTTCTGTCATATTTATAACAGGCAATTAAGAAAAAATAAGAATTCCAAATTCAAAACTCTGTCTTTATTATGACCGGCGACCTTGAGTGATATGTAATATAGAGATAAAAATAAACTACGAAACAAAAATGTAACAGAAATGCATTAATATACTTTGTATAAACTGCGACTAGAGAGAACAACATTGACTAGGTTAGTAAATAGTATATCACATTAGATGAATAATTAATTATAAGTTGCCAAATTTAGAATATTTTTTTACGAATAGATTTAAAATTTCGATTTCGTCTAATTTTCGGTTCCTGTGATCCATTGGAGGTATTTGAAAGACCTGGATTGGACTGGTGGCGTGCGCGAGTCCCATTTTGGTTGGCTGTACACTGGTTGCTCTCTGAAATCACATTAACAAAACTAGAATGTCTCTATGAACAACAATGTTATAAACTAATATAGACGGCCCATTTGGGCAACCGTTGCATATAAACATAAATTATGGATAGATGGTATTAAAATTAATGTTTTGTGTGAAAAAATGATAGAAAAATAATTTATTTCAAGTGTCAATTTTTTTTTATTGTCATTTATTTCATCTTAAGTTCTGCGTTAGTATGCTGCAAATGAATCCTTATCCTTACTAATATTATAAATGTGAAAGCGTGGATGTTTGTTACGCTTTCACGCAAAAACTACTGAACGGATTTCGATGAAATTTGGTATGGTAGTAGTTTAGACTCTGGATTAAAACATAGGCTACTTTTTATCCCGAAAAAGTAGTGTTCCCGAGGGATACTATACTTAAGCGGGCGGAGCCGCGAGCAACAGCTAGTAGGCTATATTTATGAATATTAGTTTATCATCGATAATATTATTATAGTCTTAATTTCCTCGAATATAATTGAATATGTAATAAAATACATACCTAGGTTCAGCAGAAGCACGGCTATGGTATGCTGGTACATTCGGGTTGTGTTGGTAGTGCGGTTTCGGGTGAATTGTTGGGTCCAAAGTCTGGCTTTGGACTGGTGGGTGCTCTCCCATAATCGGAGACTGGTAGACATTCGGATTGTATCTGTCTACGGAGACTCCTCTAGTTCTCTCTGGTATCCTCTTCAAGTTGTTCACATAAGAGCTCTGGGGACGTCCCCGGCCCAGGCTGTTCGATTTCGACCATTCTCTTGCAGTTGTAGTATAATCAGATTCGATACTTCTTTCCCTGAAGGATCTAGGTCGCAACGTTTGACTCCAAGTTCTGGTGTTCGTTTGCTCTGAAGAAGTAACATATTTTGGAACTTCTTCCCAAGGAGGACGGACAGAAGTGTCTGTAGTATGTGAGCTTGTTTGAGTTTTCTCAGTAAACTCTCTTAATTCCTTACGCCACTGTGGTTCTACCGCTTCAACAGGCTCATTTTGATCGTAATAGTATTTGGGTGATGGATCTGGCTGTGCTTGGAACTTCGTCTCGGTAGGTATGTATGTTGATTCTGGCACAGTTATGTACCTCCTTTCATATTCGCTATAATATGTTTTGCGACCTGCCAATTTTGGGGGATCGGCAGCAGACACGGGTTTAACAAATGACTGATTAGGTGCTGGTGGGACGTATGATGTTTTGGTTTTTGAGAATTTGCCCCTTGGTGCTTCCCATGATGGCGTAGATTTAGTTAGGGGTGTTGTTGGTATCTGAGGTTGATAAGTGTTTTGACTGTAGTTATTAGCGTATCCAGAATCCTGTTCCCAAGGAGGAGGTACGTAGGAATTTTGATTTTGCATTGACTTTTGATACGATTCAGATTCATATGAATATTGATTAGATAGAGAGGTAGGTTTTGGATCTACGGTGCTGTTGACCCAACTAGGCTTAGGAGTATAAGATGAATAAGTGTTTTGACTGTGATTGTTTTGAATAGATGACTTATATGTGTCATTGAGGGCTGGTTGCTGTGATTGTGGTTGTGGTGAGTATTGTGTTTGTTGATTGATTGACTGATGGTAACTTTGACCTTGAGGTGTATACTCATATTGTGAATGGTATTGTGTCTGTGATTCAGGTTGATACTGTGGTTGCGATTGGTATTGTGCCTGTGGTTGGTATTGGGATTGTGGTTGCGATTGGAATTGAGATTGAACTTGAGGTTGATATTGAGTTTGTGGTTGTGTTTGATTCCATTGTTGGCTAGGAATTGAGTTTCCAGTTGTTGCATAATCGTAGTTGTCTTTCCTAGAATACCATTGTTGATTTTTGTTAACCATGCTCGGTTTCACGTTGTTTTCAATAACAATTTCAGACTGTGGCTCACCACCTAATTGCCGAGCATCATAATATGTATGGTTGATAAACGAATTATCTGTTTGGTAAATATTAGATGTAGGCAGTTGACGTTCCACACTAAGTCTTTCCAAAAGCAAGCTATGGCGTCTTTCTGAAGTTGGTTCTTTCGAGTAGCTAGTTTGGTAAGTTCTGTTAAATACTGGAGGAGGTGGTGGCAATATTCCGGAACTTTCAGGAATTAGAGAAGTTTTGACAACTGGGATTGTATATTCTCCAGGTAGCTCATAAGCATGATCTAAGGTTTTTGTTGTACGATTAACAGTTACAATATTTTCTATTATATTGTACTCTGTTTGAGTGCTAAGTGCAGAAGGATTATCTGTTGTAGTAGAAATAATTTCTTTAGTAGACTTTGTTATTATTTCCTGTGCAGGGGCACCAATTGGTTTAATGTCTATTTCTTCAACTTTTTCTAGTGGAACTGTAGGTTCCTTTAATATTTCCGTACGTATTCTTTCATTTGATTTTGATTCAGTCTGTATGGGAATAATTATTTCATCTGATTTTGTCTCAGTTTTTACTGTTTCTTCTATATTATTATTGGAAGTGGTGGTTGTTGTATTTTGGTCATCTACGTCTGTAGCAGTTTCAATTGCGTTATCATCACGACTGGCTGGTTCTTTAGTTTCCTCCTCATTATGTTCAACTTCGCCAGTATCACATTTTTCCTCGCTTTCTTTCTTTTCATCGTCTTCTTCCTCAGACAAATTATTATCCTTTAATTCTGTTTTGTCTACTGTCTTATCATTATCCTCTGTTTTTTCTTCTTGAACTTCACAATCTTTTTCAAACTGATTATCGTCTTCATTGTCGACGTCTTCGTTTTCACTTATTTTCTCTACTTCAAATTCTTTATCTTCCGATTCTTTAGACACACTCTTTGTACTATCTTGTTTCTTAATGACAACAACTTCTTCTATGTCCTGATCAACATCTTCCTCTTCCTCTTCAACTTCTTCTTCTTCTTCAACTTCTTCAGCTTCTTCTTCAGATTCCTGAGCTTCAGACTGCATCACTACTACTTTTTTTGTAGTACTTGTTTCTGACTTTTCTTCTTGTTTGATTATTTCTCCATTTTCTTTTACTGTTGTTTTGTTTTCTATTGTCTTCTTTTTTTCATCTTCAATTTCTTCTTCTTCTTCTTCGTAAGTTTCTTCGTCAGTTTCTTCTTTTGAAATTGTTTTTGTTTCAGTTTTTGTTGAAATTTCAGTCTTTCCGTCAACAGTTGTTCGCGTAGTTGTAGTTTTTATTTCTTGAACAGAACCATCGGGTAACGTTTTTTTTACAACCTCAACTTTTGTCTCAGTCTTGGCTGCAGATTTTTTTGTAGGCAATTTTACTACGACAGCGGTTTCTGTGTTTCCGTTTTGATTATGTACCTCATTTTCTGTTTTTGTGCTGGATTGAGTCACAGTAGTCACCTCCTGAAAATATCAAAATACAAACATTAAGAATTCTTGTAATACAGATTAAAAATGATTAGTTTTATATTTAAAAAGTTTGGAATTAAAAAATCTGTTATATGTTAATATGTTTTATTATTTAGTATTATCTTTTATATAGGTTGTTTGATATAACGTAGTCAATACATGAAATGTAGATCCGGAGGGTAAAGAAAAATCATTTGAACCCTCCTTTGTATGGCCGATATTGTATCAATTATGAACGGTTTTGGTCAAAATATAAAACACAGTAAACGGTTTCAATCGTCAATGTTTTAATGTATTCGTAATAACAGAAGTGTAAATAAGTAACCTAGCACAATTAACACCTGAATAATATTTCGATGTTTTATATAAAGCTTTACTTTCGGCAAAAAGGGGGTTCAAATGATTAGTTTTCGCCCCCCGGATGTATATTTCACGTATTGACTAAGTTCTACCAAACACCATGTACAATGAAGAACTTGTTAAAGTATTAATATAAATAAATTAATAATATTATTATGAATACATAAGCAACATCGATTTAGAGGGTATCGATAAAAGGGTAAATTAAATTTTAATAAACCTGTTTGTTTTTAGTTTTAGTTCTATCACCCAAATTTGTTTCCTTTTTAATAGCATCTTCTTCATTTCTAATTTCATTATAATCAAGTGTGTCTGTAATTACATTTTCGCTATTTTTAAATTCAAGGACATTGCTATCTTCTTTTACAGTATCTTTTATTTCACAGTCAATGTTTTCAAAAGTACATGGTCTTTCGTAAATTGTTGGTTCTTTATTTATACTGTTTAATTTTTTTTTCGGTAATGTACAAAAATTACCGGCTGTATTTTGATAAGAATGTATTGAATTTGTATCAAATCTCTCGTGACCATTTGGATAACTAAATCTATTTATATCTTGTTTGTTTACATTCGTTTCTACATCCTCATTAGTCGGTCGAACTGGTTTCTGGGTTTCTCTCGATCCATCCGGGTTACTTCTTGTTCTAAGCAAGGACTTTGGATTAGCCGGTAGTTGAAATGAAGGAAACACTTGTACTGGTAAACAATTGAAGTTCGGAATGGATGTTGGGATTCCTGAAGCCGGTGGCGACCTCACTGAATTCGCTGGCGTTTCCGGAACCCCCTGATTCATGGCGTTTCTCATCAGTCTTTGTGCCATTCGTTCAGATTTGATTTCTGAAAGATCGAGCCCTCCAGGGGTATAGGTAAATGGCTTTCTCTCCCTACCCATAGCGCCGAGTAACGCTGGTGGTGGATTCATTTTGCTGAAAGAATTATAAAATCTCTATTTCAGTGTTATTTTGAATATAAGGTATTTTAAGTAATACTCATCAAACCGTATTGTAATTGAATATGGTCCTCAGGCGCATTGAAACGTATTTAGAAACGGTTTACTACGAAAGAAAATTAAAAGTAAACAAAATATTTTAAAAGATTTTTTTTAAAGATTTTCTTTTGCTTTTATAAACATATTTTATAACTATGTTTGTCAACGTGTCATAGCTGATTTAATTAAGAAACAAGAATTACATTGTATAAAAATTTAACGCATGATCAAACTTTTTGAACTGATTTCAAACGATATTTTAAATTCGTTCCACGCTCGATGGAATCACAGTCGAATTCCAGCAACATAATTCCTCATAATCTCCGACTTGGCAGCATGTCAAGAACGCGAAAAAATTAATACTCACTAGGATTCTGGCTATAAATCGCTTCCTTGAACCTTTAGTTCGGGCGCATTTTGCTGAAAATCACTTGAACATTTCGACACATCACTCAACTTTAATAGATCACTGTTGTCACGTCACTCGATCCCCGGTGGATAATTTTAGTTTGTGTGGCCGGTCGGCGCCCGCGCCTGCCGCCTACCGTCTGCTCGCTTCGCCATGTATTTCTGTACGTCCCCAATAACGGCCGCCTTGTCTATAATTTGTCTTGGACGAATCGTCACAACTTCCGACAGATTCATTATTATGTCCATTTTATGTTCTGTTGCGTCTGCATCACTTACACGACATACAATTTTTTTTCTGTTGTCTGAATCTTACACTTTATTGCAATGTTGTCTGCACAATAGTCATAATAATGCATACAATGTATACAAGTACTGTACAAATGTATACAAATACATTGTATGCATCATTGATGTGAAATAAACGAATGCGGGCATGGAGGATTAATTCCTCCCTATGAAAATTATATTTTGTACAAAACAATGATGATAATAAATGCAACATATTGTATTGCATTATTTCTATATTTGAAATAAATTATACACATTGCGGTTTACTTCGCTTTACTTCTGCACCCATAGAAGCTTTTAAATGTCAATTACTTTACAATCATTTTTTTTATTCGAACAAATAAAACTGCGCTTTTCACTTATTTGTTTTTTCAATCGACCTTTTAATATCCGCCAGTATAATCTACACCGAGCAACTTTTTATTCCCTGTCAGTAAAAATAGGGTGAAATAGAGTAGTATTTTTTTTGTTAGGAAAACTTACCGCAACAAATACAATTATAATAAATTAACATATTAAAAAATAAAGTGCCAATTACCAAAGATAAGTTTGGCCGCTGAATGTGACAAAAATTAAAATATAAAACAACTTTATACATATATATAGCTACAAATGAAAGCAGTAATAATCGTAACATTATAAAGTATGCTTAAACCCGAATGAATAATAATATTAAAATTCAAAACTACACTCATACACATGATCATTTGATACTTTTATATTTGTTTAGTAATTAAGATTAATATGGTTTATTTGTTACAATTGAATCCACCTAAAGTTAGGAGTCTCCTAATTTTAGGTGAATTCAATGCAAATACATCCTCAAGTGGATTATCATTAAGGAATTTCATTCATTTGAGCGCTTGATCTAAGGATGAAAGAGTTTTGACGATGATAGGTGCTGAATGGCGAGACATAAAAAGGCATAAAACTACGAATACTTCTAGTGGGATCTTAACGTTCCCACTAGAAGTATTCGTAGTTTTATGCCTTTTTTATTATTTTTTATGCCTTTTTTTATTAACTTATTATTTAGTTGTATTTAAATAATAAGTCAGAAACATCTATTTTATTGTTTATAATTTTACATAAGTAGATTAGATCGAAGATGTTCCTACGATCATGCAGGGGAAGAAAGTGGAATTTTTTGCATCTAGGATCATGGTCTGCAAGGTTTAGGTGACATTAAAATTATATAAACCTATGGCACACTTTTTTTTCTTTTTTTCGACTTGGTGTAAATTTGTTTCGCACTACTAGTTTCAAATCATTAGATACTAATTAATACATTTAAAAAATTGTTACAGAAAAAAAAACATTGAAATTACAAAAAATTGACCTAGCGAGTGATTGGAGCGTTCAACGGCGCGGGGCGCTACACACGATGCCCCGTCGCCAGCGCAGTAGTATGTCCTAATTTTATGATTTTTTAAGATTTTCCGAATTTCAAATATTTCCCCTTTGTCACAAATGCTATGCCATTTTTTATCAGACAGAATAAAAAGCTACCCAGTATAAATTCGAAAGACAACAGATTCCTTTCCTCTTGTGGATATTTCATGTCCCCATTTAATTATTGCAAATATTCAATTATAAAAATATAACGACTTCCCTTTTCCCTCGCCTTTTAATGTACGTTAAAGTTAATTAAAATATAATATTTTAATTATGAGGTTCATGAAAGTATTTGTTATGGCGTAAATTATTTGTTCTCTTTGTACTTAATTTTCTTTGATGTCTTTATATGCTATATATTATATCATCAGTTATATTATAACATACAAAATTATTTGGTTGTTGAAACTGTCTATTAATTGTTATGTTCCTAATATACCTACTGCATATTTAAATATTTACGATTTAATAAATGTGCGTCATTTCAGTATAATATATTATCATCAATCTGCACTAGCAATGTAGAATTCACAAACACCAACCTAAATAATAGCTTCCGTACTAATAAAAATATGTATACAGTGTATAAGCTATACAATGTTTTGTCCTTGTCTGTCAAGCAACTTTTCCGACGTATCAAACTAGGACAAAACATTGTATAGCTTATGCAGTATACATTTTTATTAGTTTTATTTACCCCCTGTAAATTTATACGTGCCCTAAAAAATTGTATACACGTACGACATTAATCGTTATTTGTGAGTTTTTTTGCAAAAATTGACCTAGTAAATACATATTATATCGAGTAGATGTATACCTCTATATTAAAGTATAATTTACAGTCAATACCACGAGGACAAACCATTTAAACAATAAACTTGTGACAAAATGCTGTTATAATGAAAAAAATCCTAAATTATATCATCCTAAATTTACATACGCATCATTCAAAACTAATAACTTTTCTTGGTCGGAATTAAATTTAGTGTCACATTATTTTTAAATCAATAATATTTAAAACCGCCGATCCGGGGCCTTTAACTAAATTTGACAATTTTTTGTGAAAGTTTACGACAATTCAACGGTTTCGAACCCTTGTTGCAAATGTTTGTTTACAAAATATGCTTCTTCTCGTCTTACCAACTATATATTTATATAAGAGTGAGTGACTACACATTTACAGCGCGGCGTGGGCAAGGAAATAAATAAAACATGTTAATAGGCGTTAATCTGAGGGCACGGCAGGGACCCCGCTAAGAAGAGCCAAGCGAAGCACAAAGGCATCAGACTACCATTTCTCGAAACGCTTTATCAATTTTTTTAACCCTCAAAACTTGGGTTTGGCTTATGCCAGATAAACTAAAACATATTATAAAGTTTTAAATATAGCCCATGAACTTCAGATTTTATTGATGTTTAAAACTCCTGATTTCGTCATTGCTTACTGATGACCATTAAAATTCTTAGGGTACTTCCAAATCTCAAGCTAGAATTAGTACACAAGCAACAAAAAATTGTAAATCTTGGAACTTGGAACAATACAGCAAAGCCACATATTTTGACTAATTTGTAGAGTTTGTGAAGTTAGGCCTTAAAGAGGAGCCTTAGGGCGTGGAGAGTCAGAAGCTTGGCTATTCATAAGATCTGATAACTTTTTGATAGTGCTAGTCAGTAGTCTCGTCTTGGCATCATTTCAAATGAAATGTTTTGGTGGGATGTAATATATTGTCTGATGGTCTATTGGTAAAAGGGATGTAATTAATCTTGCGAACAAAAAATAAGTTGGCGACTGCACATGACCATACTGTATTAGGTAATGAATTTGGCAGCAAATTAATATGTTAGCGATATCATTATTTAACTGGCGAAAGCATTCAGGTGACAAAAAATACGAAAATCGGCAGATAAAAAGTGGCGAAATTTACTCCAAACTGACACCGAAATGTATAAGTTGATATAAGATTTAATTTCCGAGTTTGCGACCACTATACGATGTAAGCAGCTATAAAACCAGATTGGGTTGATAAATTAACGGCTGCTAAAAATTCAATTTACAGGCTACGGAAAATAGCATTTTTGGATACTGTTGAAGTTTGTTTCCCTTTGGTGTAGCTGTCATTTTCAAGATTTTTGGGGGTGCTGAATAATATGAACATTAAATCCATTTTGAAATTCTAAAACGGCGTATATTTATTTTTATTAAAATTAACATGGGTGTCTTTTTCCAGGTTTCTGCTGAATTACAAAATTGTCTTCCAATTTCAATTTCCAAAATGGAGAATTTTTATTATTTGTAAAAATGACATGAATACTATTTTAAAAGTTCTGGGGATGCTGATTAGGATTGATGATTATTATAATATTATTTTATTATGCTATGAATTATATAGTTAGAGATACGAGCAATGTAAGCTATAGAAATGTGGTTGCGGTGTTACTAAGGGGAGGAAATTTTGGTTAAATTCTCAGTAGGACGCAACGTTTCCGAGATAGAAGTGATTATATAAAAAAAATGTAAATGCTCTACATTAAGATACAAGCGATGTATAAAAGTTAATATAAATATTGAAAAATTCAGTAATTTTCAAATTCTATTTTCCCCCATCATGAAGAAAATAATTATGTAGTTGTAGGGATAATAAGTGGGAGCTAATTTTTATTATTTTTTTTCAGTAGGACCCACCGTTTCCGATATAGAAGAATTTTACTGAAATTAAAATACATCCGCCATTTTGAAATTTCAAAATAATTTTTTTTGTAATTAACATCTCCTTAAAACTAGACAAGGACACCTAGATTAATTTTATTAAAAATTAACGTCCGCTATCTTTGAAATTCAAAATGGATATTATTTTTGTATTCAGCACCCCTGAAAACCTCGAACACGACACGACACCCATATCAATTTTAAGAAAAATAAATATCCGCTATTTTAAAATTTCAAAATGAATGATTTTTTTGTAATCTACACCCCCAGAAACCTAGAAAAGGGCGAAGATATATTAGTCTTATTACAAAAAAACGTCCGTCATCTTGTTATCAAAAAGTTATCAAAAAATTAGAATTTTGTACGCTCCTTTACGATTTTTTCATGCACCCTGGCCTCGGTTCACTGCTTATTATGTTTTCTGAATTACCTAGAATAGGGAAAAAATGTGTGCCCATTCTTGAATTAAATGCGTGCTCTCTAGTTGTCCCCAAGATGGTTATGTGTTCGCCAAAATTATATCTGTCTGCCAGTTTGTAATATTCAGTGAAAAAAACTGGTATTCTTTAGTCGCCAGATTTGGAATCTTTTGTTCCTAACATTGTTTCGCCAACTTAGTCATTCAGCATTCTATATTCGGTTTTTTTACATCCTCAATTTGAATGTTTTGTCGTAATTTTAATTACATGCCTTGGTAAAAATAGTAATACCTACTTTTTGTACGATACTATCCTTACAAAAAGTATGTACATATTATTTTGTTTCTTTCTTTTAACCCCGAAAGAAAATTAAAGTATGGTAATTTTACCCTCTATTGGATATTAAATTAACTACAGGATTAAAATAAACCTACAAATCTAACGTAAATGTGATACATAAAACCTACGTCAAGCCTAACACATTACCAAAAGGTTGACTCGGCTGTAATAGAACGATATATCAAAAACAAGTCTGTTTGTTTGTACAGCAGGTACAGATTATCTAAACACATTTTTCACTTCAGAATTGAAGCGGACGATAAGCGACGATGGATCATAACTCAAAGCCTACTTTATCGCCCTTTTTTCTTTGCATATAAATGTACAGGTGACGAAATAAATTAGTAAAATGTAAATCAAATTTTTTGTCTTTAAGTTTATAAAGTTTTGTTAATGTCACTTTGAGTTCAAAATTGAGTTGGATATTAAATATTATCTATGCTAATGTGTATTATAAAGAAGTAAGATTTGTTAATTAGTGTGTTTTTTTGTTTACATTGAATAGGCTTCGAATCTATTGGACCGATTTTGATGAAATTTGGCACAAATATAGACCGTATATATGGGGACTAGGCAAATTTGACTATAGGGAAAGGACAAAGGCTACTTTTTATCGCGGCAAAATGTACGGTTCCCGGCTATTTCTTTTTGCGCGCACGTAGTTCCGGGCAACATCTAGTGTATGATAAAAATAACTTCGTTAAATAATTCTTAGTGACAATTCGAATGTCGTTTCAGTTAAGTATTTTTTCACATAAACTTCACCAACGATTTGAAATAGCAATAGGTATCATCGGAGTCTTAAACATTTACAATTAATCTCTGGAAGTAGAATATTTATTATTCTAATTGAAGCTTAAAGTGATTATTAAAATATTTAAGAATATAAACGTTATTGGTTGGAGCAAGAAGGTACCCTCTTACCCTCTTACCCTCTTACCCTCTTACACAGAATACTTATTAGTACAAGTACTCTCAACCAGACTAACATTACTTAATTTTTCTCTTGTCTAATAAAGAGTTCTAACCTAAATCTAAACTCCGATTTTTATCACACGTAGTAACATAACATTTAATGCACTTAATTCCTCTTTTATCTTTAAGGGTCAATTCACACCGAAACGAAATGATACCTACGCGATGCGATGCTGCATTTTTAAGATAGCTATACAAATTGAACTTTATTCATTACACAAGAAGATAAACGTTTTATTGTAAAAGTTCGAACGTCAAGGTGCACCGCGCCACACAGCGCATGTGCATATAATTGATGTCATATGAAAAGTGCATCATTTTGTGTAGCGAATAAAGTTCAATTTTGAATAGCTTTCCTAGAAATGCAGCGCCTCGTAGCGTCGCATTCTTGAGTATCGTCACGATGTGATTTGGGGGCCTGGCAGAAACAATTGACAGTAACGTGATAGTAACGTTATGGAATGAGAATCGTATGAAACTCGTGACAGCGCCTATACAAATTCCATTCGACAACGTTACGAGAACGATGCAATACTGTCAATTGTTCCTGCTAACCGCTACATTGAGTAACGATAGAAGCAATGCCTGTCGTTGTACCGACTAAGGGCTGACTTTGCATTCTTCAGATAACTTTTACCTCAGAATTAAATATGTGACTTTGCCAGATGTTGTATGAAAAATCTGTCCAAAGTTTATTCTTCAGGTGAAAGTTATCTGACGATTGAAAAATCAGCACCAAGAATAACAATAAGTTAGCTAAATTAGAGTGCAGTTAGTATTTTAAGCTGATTGTACACGAAGATACTGAAAGGCTTAATTTACTCACTGTCAGTTTCGCTGACTCTGCTGACGACATTCTGCGAACAACAAAAATACCTTATTTATTATATTCTATCATCGGAGCCATGCCGTAAATTAATATTTTTAAAAGGATGCTTACAATTTTTTAGTATCTAATGTTCAATATTTCTTATAATGGACTGATTTTAAAGAAATTTCGCGGTGTGTATTACAGTCAAAGGTCTGCAGTCTCATCTCGAAATGACTACTTAATCTTAGGTTCGACTAAAATCATTAGGCAAATCTCGAAATAAATTCCAATTAAGTATGTCCTTTGCGTAAAGTATTTTTAGTCAAACCTAGAAGTGAGGGTAGGACCCTTTCAGCCAAACGTTCCAAAGTAAAACATATCTGTTGCGGGCTTTGCCTAGTCGATCTTAGAAGCGACTGGCGGACTCGAGTCATAGGCCGAAAAACCGCAATTATTTTATACCTGAGCGCACTAGTCAAACCTAGGAAGGCCGGAGCTGAGGTTTGACTATAACATATTATAGACGATGCAGATATTTTTGTGTTTTTGTAACTTTACTATTTTGTAACGTTACGAGGCAATCATAATGTTATATTTCTCTAGCTGACACAAATTCTATAGCTGGAATTGAAGGAGATCATTAATTTTTGGGCCCAAGACATAAAGCGCCAGCCAACTGACAAAATTGTTACTTAACTTTTTGTTGACCGACAATTTGAGCTCTGGGCCCAGACTTGTATGAATTTGAATGCACTCCTTTTATTAAAACTTATACTGCCTTTGTACCCCTAAAAAAAATTAAAAAACATACTATGTACGCAATTTGAACCGCAGATTATGTTTATAAGTCGTGTAATTCTCTATAAACCGTACATTACATCGGAGTTATTTTTGTACCGCCCGTCGTAAACGGGTTTACCATTTGGCACGCGCCGCACCAACATACACTATGTTGTATGTTGATTTGCATTTAATGCTCATATTAATAGCTACATCTTAATTCTAGAACCTAGGGAAATAGATAGAGTAAAATAATGCACGGTGCCCGGCCATGAGAAAGGAGAAGCTATAAAGTAAAATGTGAATCAGCCGAGTTGTCACTACTTTGTGCCTAAGGGTATGTAAATGTACGGTTTCCTAGGGTTTTATTTTGCGCGCACGAAGTCGCGGGCAACATCTAGTACTGAAAAAATGCAGCTCCGAGTCGCGTATCGTCTCATTTCGGTGTGAACTGCCTCGAAGACTTTTACGGTCTGCAAAGCCGACAATAGCCGAATATCTCTTATCAAAGGCATTATTTTTGGCCGAATACTTACTGTATGTTAGGACATCATTAGGACATCGTTAGGACGTCATTATAGCATGTAGGATGTAGGCATCCTACATGCTATAATTGAATAGATGAGGTTAATAGAAATTTTATTTCCTTTGAAAGATAGTTTATTAGGACATTTGTTCGTTTAGACCATAAGTCTATGATAACATGAATTAGGTTAATGGTTTTATTCATAGACCTTGATAGATCTAGATATGCCAAGTCTTCATAAAATTGGACACTTACTGTTTTCAAAATTATCAGCAAAGAAAAAATTTCAAATTATTAGCTTATATGTAAGTAAACAGAAGTTCGGAATTTCACGTCCCCGATTTGTTTTCAACGTTATAGTCTCTATATTTCTTCGAATCGGTGATCACAAGCAAAGTGCATATGCATTGGTAGAATATACTTAAGGACGCTTTTACAAAATGTACTTTTTGACAGTTGTTATGACAGATGACGGTGACGATGATGAGTACTTACAGTTCTTTAAAAGACCAAAAAAATAAAACTAATTGCCACGCATTAAGATTTATGCTTAATAGTAAATCTAGTGAAAATATTGAGGAGACTTATTATGCTTTTTCTAAATCAATTTTTAATATTGTACAGTATTATTTTTTTACTTAATGTTTTTATATATCCGCTACCTTTGGTTATTTTTAAACAAACAAAGTAAGCTACATAAGAGCTAAAAAATGATCCTAAACACGACCTCTTATTGTACATTTTGTGTGAAGACTTGAAGAGGTTCTGGAAAATTGTTTTTGCTATACTGAATATCATATTTTTTATAATATTTTTTAACCAAGTTTTAGATAAAGAAGTAGTATATTTGTGACAATTGTTTGTTTTATAGGATTTGGTTACATTTGATCGCAAAATCGACTGAAAAAGAGCCAATTTATGTCAAATTTGTAAACACATCCTTAATTGAAATTGAAAAATATCCGAATGTTAAATCCCTATGTACCTATAAGTATTGTTACATAATATTATATTAATTTTGCTATATCTAACCATTTCTATAGTCTATGGTGAATCCAGTTGGAGATCTGCCTAATTCGTATGATATATGTTGGCGGGAGTAAAAAATTGCTTTATTGTTTGCATAACCAAAACGAATGGTGGTGTACGTCTGTACGTCATTATTCGCATAAATTTAATGATTTAGTTCTTTAATTTTTTTAATTAATTATTATTTTATCTATTGGTAGGTCAACGAGTACGACAATAGGCATGTTGCCCAAAAAAATTTTTTTCGTCTATTCTATGTTAGACATGTTAATAAATAATCTAAACCCATTGTTGTCAATCTTCACAAATAACAAAGATACAAACAAACTAAAGTTAATAAGAATTTATTTCTTTCTTTCAATAAGAAAGAGAGCGATACATTCCCCTGTGAGGTCACGAGTTGCTGTCATCATACATTTGTCATTTAAAAATGTATGGCGACAGCAGCTTGTGACGTAACAAATCGTTTTGCGAGAAAGAGATGGGGATTATTTTTTATTTGGTTACAATTTTTAATCGCACCAACCGAAATATTCTTTTAGATTTATGTATCTCTATTTAACAATTCTAAAATTTAATTTGTAAAAATATGATATTAGACTCTAGGCAACATCTCTATCCAAAAAAAAATTTTTGCAAATTTATACAGAAATTTAAAAAAAATATTTAAGTTTTCTTTTTCATCCATTGTGTATATCTATGACCCTATATATGATATATATATATATATGATTCCCTATATATGATATATATTAAATTAATTCTTTTTTCTATATATGATATAGAAAAAAGAATTAAACGCAATTTTTTTAATATAAAATTTATTTATGCCCTTACATTAGAGGGGCCAAAAAATAAACTAAGCATTCCTTCTTCATATCTTTTGTGTGATTTAAGATTTTTCAGTATCGGCCTACAGTAAACACGGTAGTGGCCCAGCACGGTGTAAAATCGCATATTGAAAGGCAAATTCGCAGATAAGTTCATACGCCGAGATTCCTAACCGATAGACGCCGCATATTACTGCCGCCTGCGCCAGGGTTGGCACAGAGAAGTTTTTACATAGATTTTTTTTCTAATGATATAGGGCAAATGAGAAAAAGATCGCCTGATGGAAAACGATTACCATCGTTCATAGCACCATAACTATTGCAAATCACCAGAGGTGTTACGAGTGCCTTACCGTACGGATTTTTCGAAATATGTATTATATATATATATATAATACATTAACGTCAAATTGTAAACGATTTAATAACAAGTTCAAATAATAATTATGTATAAAAATGATTAAAAAAACATTGAGATTCGACTTTTTAGATTTTTTTGCTAAGAAAGTTATAAAATTTAATATTCAATAAGGCAGAAAATAAAGCTATATAATGAGACCATTTTGATGTGTAGGTCATAAACAAAATCATTTATTTAGTTTCATTCAACAGGGGTGAGGGTTGTGACATCCAAAGGGAGGTTTTGTTGTCGATAAAATTAAAATATTTTTTTAGCAGACACACAATGTAATTTTATTACAATTTATATACAAAAGTCATGTTAAATTTTATTTTATTTTCTCTCATGTGTCAGCCCTGGCTGCTAGCGGCAAGCTAGTGTAACACAGCCAGGCTTCTGATCGGGATGTTGAATAAATTTCAGCGCGTTTCTGCTCGACTCTGATTTTCGCGCGCATATTGCCAGTAAGTTCATATGATATGTGGCTAGGCATGTCAAATGTTCCACACATTTTGTTTGAAGTAATACTTATTCATCATCATCGTAAAATACTGCTAAAACAATTTTATTGTATAAATAATTAAATTGGGCTAATCAACAATTAAACATTTTGCTTGTATTTTACAATTTGAAAATATTTGCTGATCGAACCGTTTTATGAAATTAAAAAGTATGGTAGCGTAATATAGCAAATGGCAATGTACTATCGGACAAGTTGCCGCTCGACCCGGCATAATGAAAATCGCTTAACAGAGCCGTTGAATCGTGCGCACGCATATGCTCACGTGTAAATACGTAGTTCAACAACATTTGCAGTCGTTGCGGTCATTTCCTTTGTGTTTAAATATTTTGAGGAGGAAAATGTTTAAAAACTGGGCGAGCAGGAACTTTGTCGATATTGTACATTTGTTTCTCTTTTCAATAGTTAGGACCTTGGGTGCTATTATTTGAAATTACTTGTTTTTCACTTGAATTTTGTATGAAAATGTGCATAAATAAAGACATGTAGACATATTACATGCAATTCTAATCCTACGGAATCCTAAAAAGTTACTAGGATGAACCTGCAATTTTTAATAATGTCGATCATATTTTAGAGATGTGCCAAAACCATTATCGATGAAAAATCCTCGTATCGGCGAATAAATCTGAAAAATGGTAGAAATCCCGGAAACCGGCCAAACGATAAACCATGCAGGCCGTAAACCTTGGCTTTTATTTGTTGGCTGTTACGCCAATAGGCGCAGCTGTCAATGTCGCCTCTAATGTTTACTTTAGAATGCTTACACACGTACCGATTTGGTTTAGAGCAGACCATTATGACAGCACGATGCTCGTGCGTTTGATTTTCATCTCTGTTGTATTAGCACAGAGTTCTATTTACAGTGCATTCCGATTTTTGTGCAGTGTTCCAACTCATAAGAATACTTCTTCCCAAACTTAAATAAACTGATAAACAAATAATATAAAAGTATGTTCTGTAATATCATTTTGTCCCTTTTATACTTAAAATATACTTCCAAAAGTTTATTTTCTGCAGGTTGACTTTTCAAATCGCTTGTTGATAATTAAAACAGATCAATAGCTTAATTTGATTCAAAACAAGAAAATATAAACCTCTAAATTTTACCCTAAAAAACCTCTCCCTCGAGGATTTTCCCCAAATTTTAGGGAGAAACTCCTAAGTTGGCAACCAAATCTGTGGTTTGCTCCGGCCCAAATCTGTACGTGTGTTAATACTTTTATGTTTACTTTTCATGCCTCAGTGCTATTCGACACTAGAACATCACTACAAGAGCATCGCTACTAAGAAAACCGACCAAGTGCGAGTCGGACACGCGCACGAAGTGTTCCGTACAAAAAATCACGTTTGTTGTATAGGATCTTCCTTAAATATTTATTATATTCTGTTTTTAGGGTTCCGTAATACTCAAGGAACCATTATAGTTTCACTATGTCCGTCCGTAAGTCTGTCTTTATGTCTGTGCTGTCTGTGAATATAAATGGATGAAATTTGGTATCATTATATAACGTATATAGATGTCAGTTTTGGCGTCATAAAATAACAATAATTTCAAATGTTAGGGGCTGTCCATACATGTGAAGTGGGGATATAAAATATTTTTTCATTCTTACCCATCGTGTAGGGTATCGTTAAATAGGTCTTTAAAAATAAAAGCAAGGTTTATACATGACTTTTTTACAATATCAGCCATTTACAAGTAATCGTCCTACAAAGTGATTTATAAGTTGCCCCCCCCCCGTCCCCCCCCCCCCCGGCATTTCTAAACTATAGGAGATAGAAACTTGTAAGTTTCCACGCTGATAGGTCATGCTAAAAACTCTATAGTGGCAACAGAAATACATCATCTGTGAAAATTTCAACTGTGCAACTATACTAACAACGGTTCATGAGATACAGCCTGGCGACAGAGGGACAGACAGACGGACAGACAGCGGAGTCTTAGTAATAGGGAGCCGTTTTACACTTTGGGTACGGAACCCTAAAAATGGAGTTCAGTGGCTCAACCAGTTACCTGTTGAGAATAGGCCTCACCTAACGCCGCTGGTGACCCTTTACTAGTATATTGTCATGATTTCGTTTGGGCTAGTTAAAAGATTTTATTATTAAAAAACTATGCATATTAAAATTAAAATGATAAAAGAGTTAGGTATGAATTTTAATATTTTTAGCATGCCTAAAACGAAAGACTGTGGTCGAAATTGGCCCATAATTTTACTAATATTATTAACGTGAAAATTTGTGCGGATGGAACGGATTTCGATGAAATTTGGTATGGCAGTAGCTTAGGCCAGAGCCTAAGCTACTGAATAAATAATATAATTAATTATTAAATATAATTGATTATTAATTATAATATAAGAATAAATAATACTAATAATATAATTCAGAAATTAAAACATAGGCTCCTTCTTTTCCTGCAAAAGTACAGTATTCTCGTGGGATACTGTATTTACACGGGACCGCGGAAAAAAGCTAGTAATTAATATATTTTTTTAAGTTTGAACTGCATTTTTAAACTCTTTATAAATAACTCTTTTGCCTCTTAGATAGAAAAAAAAATGTAAATGTTGTGACAAATTGACAATGTCAACGTGTAACAAAATTGTGTCTGTCAAACGCACGGTAGTGTGTGTTAGTAACCTGAGGGAGTGTGTGTTGTTGTAATTATTAACTTCATGTATTTCTAAGCATTATTTTAGAAAAATATTAGCTTTCTGCACACATTTCCTCCAGATGAAATTTAACTGTGCCAAATATCATACTCCTCCGTTCGCACAGTTCTCGTAAAACTGTACTGAAATGTTTTGCTTCGTGTATTCACATAATGATGAGTTTATTAGCTCTTTTTTCGCTACTCCAACCCACAAGTATTACGTGAGATATTATTGGAAAATATAATTGAAAACGTTACAATGCCAAACAATTTTTTTTGGAAACATATTTTAAAACGAGGAATGTATGATCTCATATATGTCTGGATTAAACGAAAATATCATAATTTCCTGTGATATCGGTTGCGGCCAATTCGGCAACTGGCAGCTACTTTCATTATGAAAATTAACTTTTAAACATCTATTACGCACAATTTGAGTTGCAATAAACACATGATTTTACTTATAATATTTATATTGTTATTAGCAAATTGAACTGCTCCAGATTGATGTGGTGTACACTGTACAATATCTATCCTACTACTATTATAAATGTGAAAGTTAGTGAGGATGTATGATGATATACTAGGATGGATGGATGGATGTTACTCTTTCACGCAAAAACTACTGAACGGATTTTGATGAAATTTGGTATGGTAGTAGTTTAGGCTCTGGATTAAAACAAAGGCTACTTTTTATCCCGAAAAATACAGTGTTCCCGTGGGTAACCCGACACTATATTTACGCGGGTGGAGCCGAGGGAAAAAGCCAGTATTAGGTATAATAATATGTGTGTGGGATTTGAATACACTAGCGGTACATTCTACAGCTCCCATCGTTACTTCTCAGGGTCAGCTCATACCGCGACACGAAGTGACGCGGAGCTGCATTTTTAAAATAGCGATTTCAAATTTAACTTTATACATGACATAAGAAGATACACGTTTCGTTGTGTATCTTCTTGTGTAGTGAATGAAGTTCAATTTATTAAAAATACAGCGCCGCGTCGAGCCTCGGTGTGAACTGACGCTTACTAATATTATTATGAATGCGAAAGATGTCTGTCTGATAGTCAACGCCTAAATCTGCATGAACCACTGAGCCACAAGCGCGCATTTGCTCTCGAACTATTTACCGAACAAACTTTTCGGAAATCCGTCTTGTAGTCGCTTGTAGTAGTTATTTACTTATTGTTTAAATGAAATGCTCTCAACTTTGGCTCGCTGCCTACATATTCTGATATTACGCTCATGAGTTCGAGTCCGGTACAGTCGCCCGCGAAACTGTCACGCGTAATGAATACTCGAACGACAAAACAAAGCTTGCCGTCAGTGTGTGTTTATGTGAACTATGTGGTCGCTTTCTGGTCGAAATTCGATTATAATTTATAAAAAATTTTTGTCCGGTAGTAACTACAAGGAAGCCTTACAGTTTCGCTCTGTCCGTTCGTCTGTCTGTCTGTCCGCCCTTTTAAATCCTGTAATAACGAATACAAATGGATGAATTTTCGTATACTTAGTTATAAATTGTATCGATCTTTGTTTTGGCATCATAATATAATACTGATATTATATTTTACGGGTGGCGCCATTCATGTGAAGTGGGGATGAAAAATATTTTTTTCAATCTACCCCATCGTGTGGGGTGGGTATCTATTAATACTAATAGGCATTTTTAAAATAATGACAAGGCTTCTTTTACACATACAAAATTTTCGAGTAATCTCCTCTAAAGTCGTCTATAAGTTGCCTCCCGCCTGGCATTTCTAAACTATAGAAGATAGAAACTTGTAAGTTTCCATGCTGATAGATCATGCTAAAAAACTCTTTTCGAAAATTATTTCGAACGAAATCGGATAATAACTATTGAAGTTATTTAAAGGAAACCTAGTACGTGGTTACAGAACCCTCCTAAGACATGTCCTGACATGCTCTTGGTTACGTTGTTTTACAATGTTGCACATACGAGTCAAATCAGTGTGTAGGTTGAGTCGGGTTGTAAATGTTACATTTTAATATTTGCAAATAGTTAGTCTCGAATATTACCATGAGTTGTAGTTTCGATATGATGACGTAATCCATCTGTGATATTTTCAAGTAATTTTTAATCTAACTGATGATGGATTTTGCAATAGCTGCACGGAGAACGTTATACGAAAATAGACGTAATTGTTTCACAGAGCAAACATAAAATATGAGATCCTTGAGCAATAAAACGAGGCAAATATTTTATTAAAAGCAATTAAAAAGACGGGATTCAACAAACAAGAAAAACATTATGAATATTTACAAGAACAAGGTAATAAAGCCAATTTAAACATTATTGGTCTTTTGTATAAAACTTAGGCCTTCTCCGTTCCGTTCCGTTATTGGATGATTTATACAGTATTCTCCGAGCGAAGTAACCACTCTTGAAATACTGCAGTGCCTGGGATAGTTGGTTTTTAAATGTCGTATGGTTGCCGAAGCACATACGGCATTCTCACAACATAGTAAGCCTAGTCCAGAGGAATGACTGGTCAATACGTCGGCCAACCATGTGCGGGTTTTCCTTCACCGTTAGAGCGTCCGTATAATGTACTTGAGATCTGAAAAAGTCCTATTGGTACACGTCACAACCTGGGAATTGAACCTGCACTCTCTCGAGTGCGAATCAAACGGTCTACCCACTAGGCCACGGAACTCTTTTGAATATTAAAACTCATAATATCTACGTAAGTAGGTAGTTCAAATATAAAAAATTGGTTCAATCAACAATTGTTTAAATTAATAATAATAATCATCATCATCGTTTTAGGCAGCAAACAAAGGCCTTCTCCATTCAAGTAATTTATTATAATGAGTACTAGCAATTTTCTGCGATGATTTTTAAGTGTTCAACTTCTAAGCTGTTAACGTATTTTCATATCAAACATCCTTAACTTTTTACTATGACTTTAAGTTCAATCCTAAGGTTAAGGACTTAAACATAAATTTTATAGAACCGTTAAAAATATTCAACGCCCTTTTAACACGAAACATGCAAATTTTATTTTCTGTTAGTACTTGTGTTTACGAGCGTACTAACCGCTTCTTGCTCGGCATACGTTTGTTTTATAGTTCTCTGCTCGAATAACTGGTACATAAAATATTGTTGTATATAATTATATTTAGATTTCATGAATTCTTACAGGACAATATAATATACTAGATGGTGCCCGCGACTTCTTCTAAAGATCGTTGCGTGTTCTGGGATATAATGTAGTATTAAGTAAGGTTGTTAGGTGTGTTCCAAGATTAAGCTTTTCAGAATCTTTTGACCCGACCACAGCAAAGGAATGGTAATGATTTTAGCAGTGTATCTATGTATGTTTTTTCCACCGTAGCGCCTAAACTACTGGTCCGATTTTTAATAAATGAGGAGTCAATAGATTCGCAATAATAGCCCAGGTAACATCTAATATATAAAATGCTCGTGTCGTAGTGTTCGGGGACGCACTCCTCCGAAACGGCTTGACCGATTCTTGTGTAATTTTTTTTTGCATTTTCGGTAGGTCTGAGAATCGGTCGTAATATATTTTTAGCTTTTAGCTAAATTCTGCTATATGTTAAATAAATGTTACAAAGTTCCAGGGTTTGGTATTAGTTTGCCATTATAAATAGTGTCCAATTAATTAAAATAAAGCTGTTTTATATAAAGCTGTATATAAAATATATAAAGCTGTTTGACTGATATATCAACGAACAGGCGAAACCCTTTAAATTTTGCGCACGTATTGCTCATATGACGTAGACATCCACTAAGAATAGATTTTTTTAAATTCAACCCCCAAAGGGGTAAAGTAGGTGATAAAAGTTTGTATGAAACTTTTTATTCCTTGGACATATTGGCATGATATTTCGTACGAATTGAACACAAAAAATTGTGGGTTACGTATTTCAGCGTTATCTAAAATTCACCCTGTAGGTGGGTAAAATAGAGGTGAAAGATTAAAACCGAAATTCACGAGGGCGAAGCCGCGGGAAATTAATGCTAGTTTATCATAAAACATTCAATTCTTCTTTAAAAATCACCGCCTAGGCACTCTATGCACAAATTAAGAAGGTCGTGTGTTCGATACCCGCGTTGGAACAACAAAAATGTTGTTTTCATGTCTGACAAGGAAGATGATCCATGCGTCGGAAGGGCGTGTAAAAAGTAGGTCTCTCGCCAGTCGTGTCGGTCACGTCCCACTGGGTTACGAGAGTAAAGGATGAGAGAGTGTTCGTGTGTATTGCGCACACACTTAGACACTATAAAATGATTCCTGCATAGCTGGTCTGGTTTCATTAAACCAGCCGCCGTCACCGAAATCGGTGTGGGAGGCATTATTATGCACAAATCCTAAACACAAATACGAGCTTCCATTTAACGAGTGGTCGAGCCAGTAAATTGAAAGCCGGCAGCTAATTACCAGGACAGTTAACTGTCCGGCTGATTTAATAAGGTGGCCGCTTGCGTAGACAAAGCTCGTAGCTTTGTCTACGTTGAGAGTTTAGAACTACGTGTTACAATATTTGGCTACATAACTTAAATATGTACCCCCTTACTAATAAAAATATTTACACAACGGATAACGTAAACAGCGTTGCTGTCCTTGTCTGATGCGTTGGAAAATTCACTTAACAGACAAAGACGGCAACGTTGTTTAAGTAATCCGTTGTGTAAATCTTTTTATTAGTAAGGGGGGTACTATAATAACACTTACATGGTGAAAATATTATTTCTCCCTAAAACGTCATCACCTTCACGTTCGTTCATTAATTTCATCACGTTTAGGTCTCTCCTCAATATATTATGGTACCTACTAGCTTTTGTTTGCGGCTCCACTCGCGTAATTAAAGTATCCCACGGGGCCACTGTGCTTTTTGGGGATAAAAAATAGCCTATTTAATCCAGAGCCTAAACTACTACCATACCAAATTTCATCGTAATCTCTTAAGTAGTGTTTGCGTGAAAAAATAACAAACATCCATCCATCCATCCATACATCCATCCAGCCATCAATCCTCACAAACTTTCACATTTATAATAGTAGTAGGATTGTTTAAACTGTAACCTTAAAAATAATATTTTAACCTAAAACGTGATCACCGCTGGATACCGTCTGGGTTTGAGTTTCTTCTCAATAACCACTGGTTAGGACCATACCATGTACCATAGTTCATCATGCTAGCTTACTGCCGATTGACCCTCCAAGCTCAAATTAACGAAATTAACAAACTTATAGCATCTGTTAACAAGGTTATTGAAAACGAGCGCTAAATCTCCGTAATGTTACATAACCAAACACACCGTCCAAATAATGTACTCGCGATTTGCGTCAGCGGTTCTTCATCTGTAGACGACATTTATCTCGGCTCTGCGTTCTATTAATTCTGTCTAACCTGACCTTGCAGTGTTGGCTGGCGAAACTTTTTTTTATCAAACGTTCATGCAAAAAGATTATTTTTCTTCTTAAATTATGTGTTTATTATTCCGGGCTTGCATGTTATTACAATTTAGTAACGCGTAATTGTGCCAGAAATAATGTTTTAAATTTCCTAAGGTAGTTTTTATGTGTTTTTAACTGTCGAACAACTTCCGAGCCATGTATTGTTTGCTATGGTCGTTTTTTGGCATCATAAATTAATCATATTTTTATTTTATTTTAGTGGTGACTCGTTAAGTCTGTGAATATGAAGACATGTGAATATTATTTTTTCATTCTACCCCGTCGTGCGAGGGGTATCGTCGAATAGGTATTTTTAAATAAAGTCAAGGTAAAAAACATTTAATAAAGTCAACCATATTCGTAATAATCGTCCTGCAAAGTGATTTATAAGTTGGTCCCCCCTGGCATTTCGAAACTATAGGAGATAGAAACTTGTAAGTTTCCATGCTGATAGATCATGCTAAAAACTCTTTAGAAAAAAAAAATTGAGCGAAATCGGACAATAACTGAAGTAAATAAAAAAAAAAACTATTGCGCGTTGATACTTGAACCCTGCTTACGGCTCGTTTCAATAACCTATATATGTATAACTATTTGTTAAAAACGTCGTCATTCAATCATTTGACGGTTTTTTGCGATACAAATTTGACGTTTCTAACAAATAGTTTCTAACAAATAGCCACAGGTCCATGTCCTGACATGCTCTTGGTTAGATTATTTCGAATGACAAAACCTTTGAATAATAAATAGTTTCATGATTTAGTATAAATAATATACATACATCTATACATATATACATACATACAAATGAATAAAATTGAAGTGTCTGTTTGTAATTTCAAATGAACAGCTTTTCACTTAATGCATATGAAAGTATAATATGTATATACGGTACTTACAATAAAAAACATTTTTAAAATTTTTGTCTATCCGTCTGTCTGTCTGTTTGTTCCGGCTAATCTTTGCAAAGGCTGGACCTATTTTCACGAGGCTTTTACTGCAGATAGTTGATGTTATAAGATCTAACATATGCTACTTTATCTTAGGGTTCCCTTTAAAAAAAATTAGAGTTTTGTGTCCGTTTGTTCTATGCAAACGATGTTGCGAGCATCAGCTAGTACATAATAAAGATATATATGCACCAAAACCACAAATAAATGTAACATCTAGAATCTAGCTCAGTGCCCCATATAACAAGCTGTCACTCAAAGTCACATAAGTTTTACAAAGTGGCTCATACCGTCTGGGCAGGTCAGTCACCTCATTACAATAAGCCGCAAAATTTTGAGTCACAGATAACTATTTATAGTGCAAGATCAAAAGTGGACAATTCTTAGCTAGTTTTTTACGCTTAATAGGTTTCTGTGTATAAGTGCTTAAAATATAATAGTCGCTGAAACAATGGTTATACCTAATGAACTATTTGAAACATAAGTAACTACTTTTTATTTCTTGAAATGTGAGTTGTTTATTAACGACGCATATGATCATTGGAATGAAATAACCACTAAATTTAATAATCTGGCCCCTAAAATAAAAATACTCAGTGAAGAGTCCTTGCACTTACTGGGTGCCCCCATACTCAGTGACGGTTTTAATGCATGTTTTTCGGAACAAAATCGCAAATTCACAGAATCTTCCGGCAAACTTATTTCAATAGATTCCCACACGGCATACCAAATCATTCGGTTCTGTCTGTTTGTGCCCAAATTGACGTATGCTTTGAGATGCTGTCCACTATGGAGTTTTTCCGACCTTCTCTCACATTTATATCTCACTTTGAAAGACACACTGGTCAATGTTTTGAACTGCAACATTTCCGACACCTCATAGCCCCAAGCCGCTCTACCCATTTGGTTCGGAGGGTTGGGTATCAGGAAAGTGTCCAGTGTATCTTCCTTGTGTGTTGTCTCTTCCTGTTTTTTTGTCATCTGCTCATAGCATCCACCCACTTTGCACCAAAATCATTACAAATTCATTAGGCTGCGTGGGTATTGACTCATTACCGGAAGCTGTTAATACTTGGCGTGGAGACTGCCCAGGCGAAATTCCAGTCCATCCCAACATTCAAAAGAATTGGGATGAACCCCTTATTAATTTGGCACAATTAGACCTGTTAAATTGCTCCTCCCGTGCAGATCGCGCCCGTCTCTTAGCGTCCACTTACCCGGAATCGGGGTACTGGCTCCAGGCACTCCCGTCATTCAATATCGGAACTCTGTTGGATTACCACACCATCACACTATCAGTCAGTCTGCGTTTAGGAACCTAACGAGCCCTATCGCTGCCATTGTGGTACCACGGTGGACCGCCAAGGACACCATGGACTGTCCTGCCGTCGCAGTGCCGGCCGCCAGTCCCGCCATGCCTCCATAAATAACATCATCCGCAGGGCTCTTGCCACCGTCAACGTGCCGGCCACACTTGAGCCGAACAGTATCGTACGGGACGACGGCAGGAGACCCGATGGCATGACCCTAATTCCATGGAGCTGTGGGAGGCCGCTGGTGTGGGACACTACCTGCGTGGATACGCTGGCGGAGACACACGTAACGGCCACTGCAAGGGTAGCTGGGCGGCAGCTGCATTGGCCGAGACCAACAAAGGGCGGAAATATGAATCCATTGGCGATGGTTACATTTTTCTACCTTTTGGAGTCGAAACTATGGGTCCTTGGGGCCCCAGTGCCAAGCATCTTTTCAGGGATTTAGCCAAAAGACTGGTCGACAAAACTAATGGCCCTAAGGCTGGCGCTTACCTCGGCCAACATGTCAGTTTAGCCATACAGCGAGGCAATGCTGCCAGCCTCTTAGGTAGGGTAGGGCGGGGCACAAAGCTCCAATTTGACTATGAGTAACTATAGTGTGAAAACCAAACCTACAACATCAAAATACACAATACATATCAAACAATTATCGAACTTTGCTTTGCTCAATTTTCGGTTGATTCATTATCATAGAAACCTGTCTTTTTACTGTTTTTCTAGACCTTGTCGTCTGTCACTTTTTACCCCACAGTTGGGGTAAAAAGGGACAGCCAAGGGACAAAAAAGTCCATGATTTCATTTCTGAATTTTAAAGGGTTTTATGAAATGATAACTACATTTTATCCAATGCTAATCAAAATTGTATTTATTTTTCCAAAAACAAAACGTGAAAATTATCACAAAATAAAGTATTTCCCTTAATTTACGTTCAATAATATTGAATCTGTTTTAATCAGGTAACAAAATATTTTTTTGAAAAATATTACTTTATTATAATTTTTTTTTAATAATTAATAATTTCTAACTCTCTTAACAGTTTAATTACGAATCAGTCTCAGTGAAACAAAATAATAAAACAAAACAAAACCATTATTTATGCATTCTGCCATATCCTGACAGAACTTTTAAATTTTAGAGACAATTAAACTTAAATTTTTAAACTCTTATGAAAACAAAACTAAATAAAGTTTGGTAAACATAATACTAAAAAATATGGAATGCCAGTTTCCATAACTTCTTCCATACACATTCTTCAACCATCCCAAGATCCATAACTTCTGCTAATTTTGAGTAAAAATCTTGCACATTAGCTTTATTAAATAACATTGCTCTGCTGAGGCTTCAGGTTTTCTAATGGAGAAACAGGTATTACATGTAAGAAATGCGTATATCCAATCCTTACCAGCCATTTTGTTTGTATGCCATGTATCTGGTATACTGATTTCATATTTAATTGCACAGTCATAAGCCATGCGTCGAACCTCTTCAGGCCCTATGCCATGGAAAATCTGTGTAAGTTTGAGAACATATTCTGTGAGACTGGCTTCTTGTTCTGTATTAAATATCTGCCTCGGAGTACCATAGCCAAACCTCAGATTTACAGAATCATTCTCCATTCGTTTATTAAATCTTGATTTACTTAATTCAAGATCACGACATACCTCTCTTAATTATTTATTTTCATGTAAAACTAAATGCGCTGCTTGTTGCATTAATTCCACAGATTTAGTAGTGCCACGATCAGTTTTTCTTTCATAGTTCCGCATACTAAAACAAATAAGAAAGATTTTGTCAGCAATACGTAAACGATGTGGGGTAAAAAGGGCCAACTGGACCTTCATCCAACTTCCACAATCCACGATCCACAATCACGTGTAAGTATTTTTAGAGGTTATACAAAAAAAATCGTTCAAATCAACTTAAAAATAACAATTAACCTTTACAAACAATGAAATAAAGTATACTTACAAAGTATGTTAAGGCATTGTAAGCTAAATACCATTCCTCCAAACCAAAAAGTTTAATAACAAAAATAAATACTTACGTTAAAATTTTGACACACGGCCGTGTATCTCCTGCTAGCGACGTCGCTCGACTGCCGGCGATGGCGCGTTACAATTTTTACGGGACTTTCACTGGCAGATAGCTGATGTTATAAGGAGTAACTAAGGATACTTTTTATCGTCATCATCATCATTCAAAAATGTTTGACGCCCAACGAAGTGAACATGGGTCACTAGTTTCACAAAAAAAAATAACTCATTGAATCAGATGCTATTTTGCGTAAGTTTGTAATTCCAAATCAGATTATGGGTTTCATTCATAAGCTCTCGTACTATTCTACTATTCATGAGTTTCATGACTGTGTTTATGATATTAATAGTCTCAGGTGACAAATCTTGGACATTCGCATACAATCGACTTCCGCACGTAAGTTCATTAACACTTGGCAGCTCACCTGTACCGAGACGTCACTTGGCACGTTGCCAAGCAACGGACCCATTCACTGATACAGTAACAGGATACTCTATATCGATAACGTGTACTTTCAAACAAGTTTAAGGTGTACCATTTGAAAATAACAAATTTACAATGAAATTAACTAACGAATTAACAATCTAAAGTTAAAAAATTTTGCTCGTCTACTCAATTACTACCTGAGCCATCAAGAATCTGTTGACTCCTTATTAATTAAAGTGTCGGATTAGTGGTTTAGGCTCTACGGTGGAACAAACAAACAGACATACATAGTATCATCACCCATAAATCATTACCCTTCCTTTTGTTTGGCTTTGCCGCCGTCGGGTTGGAAAGAAACAAGCCTATTCGAGGTTTCCAGAAAGACTTAACGTAACAAAAACCATGGTAATTTAAGTTTGCTGTCAATCTAGTATGGACGGCAATCATATTTCAAGACTAGCTGTTGCCCGAGATTCCGCCCGCGTAAATACATTATCCCAAAGGAAACTGTACTTTTTCGGGATAAAAAGTAGCTCTTGTTTTATCCAGAGCCTAGACTGCTACCATACCAAATTTCATCGAAATCCGTTCAGTAGTTTTTACTTGAAAGAGTAGCAAACATCCCTCCATCCTAACAAACTTTCACATTTATAATATTAAGTAGGTATATCCTCACGCCAACCTTCAACGGCTCAAGTCACATGCTGTCTTTGTCATTTCGGCTGGCAAAGACAGCGACAGCCTATGAATAGGAGAGGTATTAATTTTGATTAGCGTTTCAGTATTCGGTATCTGTAAACTAACAAAAGTTTAAAGATACCCATAATGGGTAAAAGAATCGACAGCCAATCGCAAACATAATAATATTAGATAATCATTATATCGCTGTGAAAAATATGATGGTTGTTAGGCTGATAAAACGATATTATCGCTACTGACAAGAATAAAATTCCAGCTTTTTCTGGAAGCTGAAAATTTATCTTTTATTATCATAGCAGCTATTCGCGCTCCAATAATGTTATTCCCATTATGGAGCGCGTGGTGTTTCTTTAAAATTTCCGATATGCGGCAAATTTTTATAAACCGCAACATCGATTTCATAGATAAGGTATGTGTTTTATTGGCGAGTAGCAACAAAGCTAAGCTTAGCAAAGTATTTAGCTTTATTAAATAAGTAAGAAGTAGCGTTTTCGGCATCTAAAGCTGCCCTCGGCATTTGAATACCTACAGATATAGTCGTAAGGAAACCGATGATTTACGAAGCACAACATTTCCATCTTCTTCCTATAAATATATGACAATTTGACAGTACTGAATTAGACATTGATATTTGGCTATTTCCGTAAACATTCGGCTACCCTGCCTCGGGGCAGTATTGCCGAAAACGCTATTAGGTTAACTAGAGCAAGAGAACAATATTTTTTCATTCTGCGTTAAGAGGCATACTTTTTGTATGGCACAGATTCTTTATCCTAGGTAAAAAAACAGGGTGAAAACCGCGAGCAGTGGGAACGACATTATATTATCGCTGCTTAATTTATACCGAGCGACAGAAATAAAAACATACAAATAATCTACCTGACAGAAGATTGTGGAACTTTCCCTGAGATTACGTTAATCCAAAACCTATCACAATCTAAAGCATATTTTAGAATTCGCGTCGCGATTTTCTACCGCGATGTGACTAGATCCTTAGTTATTTTCATTCCATGCTTCATAAGACGACACGAAAACAACAAGATGAGCTTAAAAGTATTACATTTTCTTCATTGTCCTGTACCGCTATTTTGAATATTTTATTATAATTATTACTAAGAAATAATTTCCTAATATTATAGACGCGAAAGCTTTCTAAACGACTCAAGGCTACTTTTATACCAGCAAAATGTATAGTTTTCCGGGATAAACCAGGGGTCTTCTTTGTATACGGAGAAAATCGCATAACTAAGTAAGCCTATTAAAATCTTGTTACTTCATATCTCAATTTAAACGCGGCAGAGTCATGCTTCGAACGAATCACAGAAAACTAACGTAACACAATGCTTGCGTTTTGTTAGGCTCATGGTGGATTTAAGGAGCAGGAACGCAAGTGCACAACACCAGAGGAATTACAAGTGTAACTGCTCTGGTGTTGCGAGTGTCCATGGGCGGCGGTAATCGCTTACCATACGGCGATCCGTTTATTCGTTTCTTGGTTCATTTCATAAAAAAAAGAATTAGGAACCATCTTGATCACGATCGATTAGCTTTCGAACAAAAAAAACTGCATTAAATTATGTCTGTTCGTTTGAAGCAGTCTTTCCCAAAGCGGGCGATAACGCCCCCTTGTGGGCGCTGGAGGCCTAGAGGTAAGGGGCCCAGAAAAAATGGGGGGCGCTAATGTAATTTAAGGGGGCAAAGGTGATATGTAAGTTCAGCTACTTTATATTTAAAAAGTCACTGAAATTAAAAATTTCCTACTAAACAACATGCATTTATTACTTTATATTTATACTATACTATTTTATGGTATGTAAGTAAAATAAAAATATATTAAATATTTATTAATTTTAATGCGTTCACAACGCTATTTATATCTTAAGATATTTAGTAATAGGTATCAAACACTGAAAAATATTCATGTTTTCAAGTGTCGCAACTCGGTGGTAAGTTCCCCACCTCCGAAGACACGTATTAATTAAACCTACTTCCAAAGTAAAAATTCACAAAAAAGTATGAAATAAATAATTCCCAAGTATGAAAAAAAAAATTTTTTCTAAATAATTCCAAGGTACCGAGCTATTAATAGGTACAATGGGACCTCCTCTGTTTGTGACAGAAAAAGATCTGGCTGTCCACGTAGTGTTCGTACGAAAAAGGTGGTCAAAGCAGTAATGGAAAGAATTCGAAGAAATTCTGTCCGAAAGCAAAAGATTTTATCTCGGGAGATGAAGGTAGAACCGTGTTGCGTATTTTAAAAGATGACTTAGGACTTGCAGCCTGTAAGAGACGTACTGGTCATTTCTTAACTGATAATTTAAAAAAGAATAGGGTGGTAAAATCGAAACACCTACTGAAGCGATACGCAAAGGGAGGTCACAGAATAATTTTGTTTACGGATGAGAATTTTTTTACAATTGAGGAACATTTTAACAAACAAAATAACCGCATAAATAATGCTCAAAGCTCTAAAGAAAGGAAAGAGTGCAACGTGGGCACTATCCGACTTCAGTGATGGTTTGGTGGGATATTAGCTATGAAGGAGTGACTGAGCCATACTTTTGGTGGTGAAAAAGGTATCAAAACATCGGCACAAGTGTATCAAGATACCATTCATGAGAAGGTAGTGAAGCCCCTTAACAACACCATGTTCAATAACCAAGAATGGTCCTTCTAGCAAGACTCGGCGCCGGGTCATAAAGCTCGGTCTACGCAGTCTTAAAATAAGTATATCTATTATTGCGCTAATCACTTGCCATACGTGGAATTTTTTATGTGCCTGACTAGTAAAAATAAAATTAAAATTAGAAGGTTCAATTATAATTCACGTTTGGCGGGAACAAATATTGTACGATTTATTTGTGCAATGCTGTATTATAGTCCGTCAAATCAAATTAAAACCTGATATTAACAAACTGAAAATCATCAGATTCATCAGACATTAGATTTGTTTTAAAATTACTATTTTTTATACGTATAAGATACTCTTAATAGTTAATATTGTAAAGTTGTATTATTATTGCTCAATATTGATCATTGCTAATATTGAATAGAAAATACTTTTAGTATTGTAAAGATGCATTATTATTGCTCAATGTTGATTATTGCTAATATTGAATAGAAAATACTTTTAGTATTGTAAAGATGCATTATTATTGCTCAATGTTGATTATTGCTAATATTGAATAGAAGATACTTTTAATATTGTAAATTTGCATTATTATTGCTCAATGTTGATTATTGCTAATATTGAATAGAAAATACTTTTAGTATTGTAAAGATGCATTATTATTGCTCAATGTTGATTATTGCTAATATTGAATAGAAAATACTTTTAGTATTGTAAAGATGCATTATTATTGCTCAATGTTGATTATTGCTAATATTGAATAGAAAATACTTTTAGTATTGTAAAGATGCATTATTATTGCTCAATGTTGATTATTGCTAATATTGAATAGAAAATACTTTTAGTATTGTAAAGATGCATTATTATTGCTCAATGTTGATTATTGCTAATATTGAATAGAAGATACTTTTAATATTGTAAATTTGCATTATTATTGCTCAATGTTGATTATTGCTAATATTGAATAGAAAATACTTTTAGTATTGTAAAGATGCATTATTATTGCTCAATGTTGATTATTGCTAATATTGAATAGAAAATACTTTTAGTATTGTAAAGATGCATTATTATTGCTCAATGTTGATTATTGCTAATATTGAACAGAAGATACTTTTAATATTGTAAAGTTGCATTATTATTGTACACTGTTGATTATTGCTAATATTGAATAGAAGATACTTGAATGTTACAAATTTGCTTTATTATTGCTCAATGTTAATAAGTTTGGGAACCTCTGGTTTGGAGCTACGATGCCATAGACAAATGCCTACACAGACACGTCAAACTAGCAGGAGTAATAATCAATAGTATGACATGACAATTACTTTACCTAAATACGATGTAATGTTTGTGAATAGACTAGTATATATACAGGGCCTGTGGCTCACAGGTGATTTGAAACACAGCCTAGCTAATAGGCACCAGCCTCATACAATATAATACTTAATATGATAAATATCTAGTTATATTATAAATATAAAGCCAAACGATTTATATTGTATTGAGAAAATAAATATTTTTCTTATCAGGTTAACTAACTTTCTTGCCAATCCACAACTATTCACGATCTAAGCCCTCTTAATCTTAAAAAAAATCAAGACTTTTTGGAGTTTGGACTAATCAAAACGGCTTTGATGTTTAAGAGAATACCATTATGCACTTTTAACATCTCGGGACTGGATCGTAACTGAATTATTGCAGGATTTAATTTGCAGAATCGACCTACTGTTCTAACTGATCCAATCGGCAGCGTTATGTCGATTCAATAGGAAGTATGGTGTATGGCTATCTCTATTTTTACATTGGGGGATAAAAAAGGATATATTTACGAGATCCTTTGCCTACCTTATTTAATTAACACTAGCGCATATGAAATAACGAGCGAAATTATAATGGGCGCAAACAAAGGGAGTAATGACAAAAGGCATATTCAAATTTGTTTCAAAATACATCCTTTGAAAGTTGAGTCTCCCGAACACGATTCGTTTACCTTTGTGCATAAGTGCATATGAAAATGTATGATATTGCATAGAATTGTCAATTTTCTAATATTTTATGTGTAGACAGAGGCTGAGTTGCTGAAAGCTTATATTTTTGTTACAGGTACGAGTTTTACTTCAGCAACTCAAAGAAGTAAAACACATTTTCAAGATAATCTGTATTCACTATTAAGTATTATAATATTTGTTTTATTTATATATTTATTTTGAAGAACTAATCTTAGAATTATTGGTGTGTAATGGTGTATATATCACCGTGAAATTGTAAAAACCGTTAGACTGTAATATAACTAGCGAAATCGTAAAAATGTGTCGAAAGATCATTTGCGACATATTATAATATAACGATTAATGTTCCGCTAAATTGTAAGCAGAATCTACAAGTTTGCAATCTTCCAACGTTTTACAATATTGCAAGTTAAAATACAATCTAATAGTTTTTACAATTTTACGGTGACATATAGGTACATCCCAAAAAGCAACTAATTGTTTTTTATTTTTTACACAATTCCAAAACGATACAAAGAATTATTAGAACGACGATGAATACGCTTAAATAACAGGATTTGTAGTGATAGTTTAAACTTTAGTCTCTAACACACTAAAGTCGAAACTAAACTAAACTGACAACATCCCTTAAAGTAGGTTGAAAGTGACACACTTTACATAATAACTTTTAAAACTTTAAAATAGAAAGTAGATAACATTCAAAGTCACCTAAATTAAACCTCAAAATTTTTCGTAATATCTGTGCTAATGTATAATCGTTGCCTCAGTGGTCCAGTCCAGTGGCTTAGAGCTTGGCTCTCGACTCCAGTTATAAACAACAACATGTTATGTTGATTTCAAGTATGGTTAGGACAACGCAGGCTGATCACCTGATTGTCTGAAACGGAAGATCATCCATGCGTCCAATGGGCATGTTAAAAGTCGGTCCTGCGCGTGATCGTGTCGGTTATCCGTCCCACTGGGTTACCAGGAGAGAGTGCTCTTATGTGTTGCGCACACACTTGAGCACTATAAAATAACTCCTGCGTAGACGGACTGGTTTCAACGTAACCGGCCACCGCCGCCGAAATCGGTGTCGGAGCTATTATCTTATACTTTAAACGAGACGATCTTGTATATATATAATCGGTATCTCGACAACGGCTACAAGTATAACTATGAAATTTAGTATGCAGGGAGTTTTGGGGGAGAAAAATCGATCTAACTAGGTCTTATCCCTTTTCTTTTTTACTTTTTTTTTCTACTTTTTTTTATTTCGTCGTGCAACAATATATCAATAATTTCGACTCTCTTAAGTCAGACTGATTGGCAGCCTGGTATGCGTGCGTACCTACGTATAATTTTTGCATTATTTGGAAATTAGGAATATGTGAAGTAAATAAGAAATTAATAAGTTCTAATCCCGGTAAGATAAATATTTATGTGATTCTTATTATTTATTTTTCTTTTATATATTTTTTTAATTTTCATTATTTTATCGTTCTACTAAAACACCGAGAAAAGCTCGGTCCCCGGGTACTTATTATTAATGTATAATGCCTGCGTTTTGCAGCATATTGCACATCGTAAAAGATCTCGCAACTTTTACTCGCAACGGAATTTTAGTGTATTCATTAATTTGATCCAAACGTATTAGCCAAAATTCTTGCCAAAGTAATATCAATAACACTAATTAATTTCTATATTTGTACGAGGAGAACCTCATCGCACTGCATGAGCCAAAATCTACAACTACTTACTTTTGATGTAATCCGTTAAAATTATTCTTGTTTGAACAACTCGAGTTACTAGAACGCTTAATTGAAGGATTTTTAAGATGATGTAACAAGTGGAACTAACATTATGTCCATGTGAGTGAGTTTGCAAAAAGTAATAACAACTATGGAACAAAAAAAATGTCCTAACCTTTATTTTATGATTTTGTAATCTATATATAGGAGCTATGTGGCCTAGTGGGTAGACCGTTTGATTCGCACTCGAGAGAGTGCAGGTTCGATTCCCAGGTTGTGGCGTACACCAATGAGACACTTTCAGATCTCAAGTAAATTATACGGACGCTCCAACGGTGAAGGAAATCATTAATCAAACATCGTGAGGAAACCCGCACATGGTTGGCCCCAGGCGTATTGACCAGTCATTCCTCTGGACTATGTTGTGATAACATGTGCTTGGGCAACCATACTACATTTAATAACCAACTGTCCCAGGCACTCACAGGTGGTTACTTCGCTCGGAGAATACAATATAAATCATCCAATAACGGATGAAAAGGCCTAAGTTGTAATTATCCCCCTTACTAATTATAATATTTACACAATGGATAAGCAATACAATGTTTTGTCCTTGTCTGTCAAGCGACTTTTCCCACGTATCAGATAAGGACAAAACATTGTGTTGCTTATCCACTGTTTAAATATTTTTATTAGTAAGGCGGAATTTGCTTATATATGCTTTAAATTAAATGAAAAATATAAATATTCCTTATAAAGTTTGCTTTTGACGTAGTTATGACAGTAATATTTTTTATATGAAAACACTTAGAAATAAAAGTCCTAAGTTGTTTCAATGTTACTTTTAATAAACCGGCCAAGTGCGAGTCGGGGAGGTACCTACCCCAAAAAAATATATTTCATGATTTTATTTTAGCACTTTGTCGACGTAAATACACACAATCATGCAAAGTTTCATCTTTCTAGCATCAACCGTTTGGACGGTAAGCCGAAGACGGACGGACGGACATGACGAAACCATAAGGGTTCCGAGACGTGAACTACGGAACCCTACAGAGCAACAGTCTGTTCCATTCGAAATGATCAGCTAGAGGACACGAAACGACAGCTTAAAGTTATAATATTATGGTCCTCATACTCGTCTGTCGTTTTTCATACATTGGCTGTCGACTCCATAGGAAAACAATGATTGCCGAGGGACATTAGCGAAGTAGTTTTACTTGTACTGTATTTCGTACAGTAAAAATTCTGTTTATATAGTTTCGCAACCGCATGACATTATTATTCGTAGTCTTTATTTGGAAGTATCTTGGACGTTTAGCACGTAGCAGGTGTAGACAATAGAGAATAAAACGGGAAATCCCCTATAAAGTATACAAACGGGGAGAGCGAATTTGATAAATATAAAACTTGTGGCGAATATGAGTGAGATAATAAAATTTATTTCTGGAATATTCGATAGCGTTTATCGCTATCTTCTTATAATATATAAAAAAATGTATTGCAATTACAATGTCTCGCTAATACTTGGACCGATTCGGTTAATTTTGAACTTGAAAATGAATAATTGTGGAAGCTCAGGGAAGGTTTAAACGGCGAGAAACATTGGAAAAATTGCGGGGAATACTAACTAAAGTTTGAATTTTCCGATACTTATGATATTGATACTTCACTGTTTTCAATTTGTTATTTGACTGTCAAATATTTCTAAGTATAGGTGCGTCCAGTTTACTTTATTGGTTTATTTCAAAAAAAAATCAGCTGACCCCAGTAGGCTGATAGATCTAGATGTAGGTGATAAGTAACTACACCTACACCTACATCCACATCTACATCTGGTGGATGGAGGTGTGTCTGTAGTTATTTGTTTATTACAGTTCATAGATAAGATAGAACAACGTATGTTGGGACGACTAGTTTATTATACAAATTCTGTGGAAAAACTTCTTAGACGTATGACGACTGCTAAGCCAGTGGGCTAACGGGGAGGAATATAGGGTTAGCACAGACGATTGCATATAAATACTATAGTCTATTCGCATTAAGAAGGTAGTTGATCATGCGTACAAATATTAAAATTGACCTACAACGCATAAGATGTGTTTACATTAATCAAATTCGTTATAAGCGACTCGCCGGAACCAAGATTAACACTGTGAGATTTTTGCAGATGCACACTGAGAGATTTTCGCAGATAAGCCCTGTGAGTTTTTCGCGGTACGGCACTCTTGTATTTTGATTATTTTTTAAGTTTACTGTATAAATGATATAAAAAGGTAAGTCATTTTGACATATTATGTATAATGATTCACTGCCCTCTTAACGCGAATAGACTATAGGTAGTATCATTTAATTGCTATCATTTACTTTTTCATACTAAATAAACTGTTTACTAATTGAATTATTACTTATTTAGAATTAATAATAACAAGTCTCAGTAAAGTCTATTAAATAAGTAAATTGAATGAAAACAATATTATCGTTTTGTTATTCTGACCTATATTAAGCTATTTTGGGGTAAAATTCAAAGTTCTAAATAATATAAAAGGAGTGTACAAAATAATACTATTTTAGATGATACGATCAGGTAACAAGTTCACGATCAATGGGCCACAGAGTCCATAGGGGTAGGCCCATAGGGGTACCTACGAGCCCATAGCAAATCAACAAAGATCACCCAGCGAATTTGTAGCCCACTTCCCGCCCACGCGGAAACCTTTACGCAACGGGTGGTGAGCCAGTGTGTAGCCACATAGACCCATCTTATATAGCCGGCAGCCACGTTTGTATTTACCCACCGACGGCATTTTTTTGGCGCCACCAATATTTTGGCAGCTGTCTAAGTCCATTGGACGTCCAGCAGATTTACGACACTAGCCAATTATGGACGTTTCTTAAAATGCAGTCAAATATAACCAGAGCTTTATTTCTCCGGGCATACCTTCGTGCTACTTGCGACTGCTACCGGTGGCCAGCGACAACATTTTTAGGGATAAAACGGAGCCTATTACTGAGACTTCGCAGTCTATCCGTCTGTCCGTCTTTATGTCACCAGATATACTCCTTAACCGTGATAGTTAGACAGGTTATTTTTTTAACTTAGTATAATGTATTTCTGTTGCCGCCAAAACAAGAAATACTAAAAACAGAATAAAAATATATGAATGACGGAAAAATAATACAATATTACAGAACAATAATTTGTATTATTTACCCTATAGCCTTTTTTATTTTTCGTTTAGATAATGACTATTTTTTACTTTATTATTATACTATATACTTACTATACTTATATATAGTTTAGATAATATAATATTGTTTTGTTGTTAGCCATGTAAAAAAATCTAGTGGGATTTTCAAGTAAATGTGAGATTTTAGGGGTTTTTGACTTAAGTTTCGGGGTTTTTATTTAATTTTGAGAGTGTCACTGGCAAAAGTCGCGATCGCATGCTACAGCGATCGGACGCGGCCGCTTGCGGACCATATGTACTGAGCCTTAAACTCTACGTCACTATAACCTTTCCAACAAAGTTCTAGTCCAGAGCGTACGCCAAAACACTAACGTCACACGACATTTGAAATATCAATACAAATTCCACACAAACTAAAATAAAACTGGATTCCCGTATCACACATTGCGACAGTAGACAGTTGCAAAACACCGCCCACTGTGTATGTGGATACATCTATAATGTTCTACTGGACTGACATCACTAATATTTAAAACAGCAGTTTACTGGTTAAATCTTCGCTGTAGGTACTCTATATTATACAGTTAAATCAACCTTTTTCATTTTCCTATATTCTACTGGAGGTCGACTAGTGCTCGAAATTCGACCTTTCATATTTTAACTTTTAAGTTTCAACTTTCTTAGGGTTCTTTTGCCTACTACATACACAATTAAAATTATTTAAATGTTGTACATAGAATGGAACAAATGAAGTAAGTAGAGACCGCGTTATGTTTGTCCTGACATTGTACGGACAGAAATTAAAAATCGGGGTTAAGATGAAAAAAACAAACACAAGTGAAAAGAATCTTCGCTTCGCCGTCCCTCGCGGATTTTGCTGGACGCTATTTACTATTTAATAATTACTTTTATTGACGTTAAAAAATCAAAAACAAACGAACGCTACAAACTCTATGGAAATAATTGACGATGTACGGAAAATAACGTTTGTCGAAAGACGTTGAGATATTGGTCGTACCTTAAATGTTTTCTTTTAACGCACACGCACAAACATTTAGGGTAGCGTGTCTTTAAGAGCTTAAACTTTAAACTGATTGTGACGAACTGATTGTGTGACGATTACTGATTCTAGTCAATGATTCTACCTATTGCAGGACAGACCTAGTACATTAATGAGTCGTTTACATTTGTATACATTTTGATTTAAGTATGTCTGTACCTACATTTATTTCATTAACATTATTGTACTCATACAAATGTAAAGTTTCGCGAATAATTCTTAATCTCATTAATTTTAGTGTACCCTACACCACTTTTACTTTTAAGATTAACTCGCTTTTTCCCGTGGCTCCGCCCGCGTAACCCAGAGGAATACTGTACTTTTTCGGGATAACAGTAGTCTATGTTTTAATCCAGAGCCTAAACTACCACCATACCAAATTTTATCGAAATCCGTGTTTTTTGCGTGTAAGAGTAACAAGCACCCATCCTTTCACATTTATAATAGTAGTTAACGAGTATAATAAACGTGTGTTAGATATAATAAACGCACATGAACATGATTCAATTCTTATTTAACGTAAAGAGTTCAAAAGTTCAAAATATTTTTATCAATGGCAGTGTTTTTGATATAACTCTAATAACGATACTTAAATTAATTATTATATTTCATTCCTATGCAACGTTGTTAAAATATTTTGATCTTCATGAGTTATAAGAAAAAAGTTAACCACAATTTAGAAACTGCACAATATGAACCATTATTAAAATATGAAATTTTCCTTGAAACTCAAAAATTCCATTGGGCAAAATGGTATTACTTAAATGGAACATTTATGAATGAAATTTTTCACAAACGGAAATAGTTAAGTGGGAAAAACTTACAAGTAAAATAATTTAACAATATATCGTCGGACAGTTAACTATATGCCCCGGGCATCAAGTTTAAACTTATTGGAAACTTCGCATCGTTCGACTTCGAAGTTACAAACTACAAAGTTCATACAAAACAGCTTCAACAAATCTAAAATTTATAAAACACTTTCAAATCATAAACGAAAATTCTTCGAACTGAAATAGATTATATTTTTGTCAACCGTTTTTCCGCGTTCGATAGATATTATTTTTAGTTGTAAAATTTTCTTAAATACGCCCTGTAAAATATTTAGTAATAAATAAACGAAATGAATATAAACTTACAGGTATAAAATTCGATCTGATTAAATTAAAACGACAACAAAAAAACTTTTCACTGCAAACTTAACACTTGGCAATAAGCACCGTTTGGCGGGAACGCACTGCTGTTTATTATCTATGGTATAACGATATTGACATGGCAGGTGAGTACCAACCTGGCACCTGGGCAGTCAGGGGAAGTCTTCCGAGCGAAGCACACGCCTCCAGAGTCACAACACTTCTGCCCGCCAAAATCCCCGCTTGCTATTTTTAAATTGATTGTTTAGCAAGATGGACGGCGACAAGACGATCTGGGCCGCGGGTTAGAAATGGCGGCGGTCCTTGTGATTCTGGAATTAACATGATCTTCGCGACACGTTTATTTGAAGATTTCAAGTCTATTTACATTATTTTAAATTCAATATCACAAAAAATTCCGTGACCAGTGAGGGGCCGTCCACATATTACGTCACACAAAATTTTGACTTTTTGAACCCCTCCCCCCCATATGTCACGCTTTTTCAGGATCCCTTTAGAATGTACTGTCACGTTTGGGTTTAACACCCCCTCCCCCTTGCGCTGTGACGTATTATGTGGATGATCCCTAAATTAAAACTACAGAAAACTTAAATTCTTATTATGGGGAGGACCCACTGTATTTCAACACGCTAGCCAATCGCATGGTAATGTAACGACAAATCATATTGTAGAAATTCTAATTTAAATTCACTTTATCATAAAGAAGCCGCGACATAATTTAAATCCGTCCGCCATCATTTTTATTTCCACCTTGGGCTATTTTCGAGGCATTAAATCAATGTAAATATTTCTCCTCGAAACCGAGAAACAAAAATTACTTTACAATGGACCTTGGAGGAAAGCAGATTAAAGTGTTTCGGAAGTCGTCGAACGTGTTTCTAGAAATTGATAAATTAAAATCACGCACTATGTTGAAAAACTTAATGTATACAAGTACGAATAAATATCTAATAGTATTACAATATTTTTACGTACCATCGAACAAATAGCAGCCAGATACGTATTCGTAACGTTATCGTATGAGAATTATATGAAAATCATAACAGCTCCTATACAAATTTCATTCGATAACGTTACGAATACGTTTTTGTCAATCGTATGTGATTACGCTACTGGCTTAAGATGTAAATCGCTTAACAGCGCCGTTGAATTGTGCGCACGCACACATACTCACGTGTAAGTACTTAGTTCAACCACGTCTGCAGTCGTTGCGATCACTGGTGCAAAGGAAAATGTTTAGAAACTGGTCGATATTGTACTTGTAAGAAATTATTAAGTAAATACTATTACATAATTACATAAGTCTGCTGCTGTTGTTTGTATGCAGAACTCTCGGACCGTGAGGCTAGCCTAAACTACGGCGCCGTGTAATTACACAGTGTCACGCACAAACATGTAATGAAACTACCTTGTGATGCGAGCTGTTGTGTGTGAAACCGGCCTCAGTTTTTGCTTGACAAAGCTCTGTCTTTACATTTTTATTAGGTCTCAGGCAGAACTATTGTAGGAGAGTATTAATTCAGTTTTGTCTTGAAATACTATACAAGTCCAAAAAACATTAAACTTTTATTGACTACAATTATTTAATGTTTTTCTGAAGGCATTATGGTGTTTCACATTTACATTCGAAAATCATCAGTAAACTGTAATTAAGCGACATTTAAAAACAAAATAAACATTCGCCATGCGGATAAATTACGTAATCTGTTGGTTAAACTCATTATTTTTTGGATAAATGGTATTCTGGAACAAATGGTATTCTGGGACATATGGGATTTTGGGATATATGGGATTCTGGGACAAATAGTATTGTGGGACAAATGATATTCTGGGATAAAATATCCTTGGAGTAAGCCGCAGATGATCAGAAATAACTCGTTAAAACTTTCAGTTTTTGGAAAGCGCAGTTTGGAAGTTTATTTATAACAAACATTGTAAAGTTAAAGCGAATTTTGATAAAAGTTATGCTGATTTTTGGTTGCATGTTTTAAATTATTGACGTGGATATATAAAGTATTTATAATTGCTTTCTAAATGAATGGCGATAAAAGTGGTAGTCTATACTAATATTATAAAGAGGAAAGATTTGTTTGTTTGTTTGCATTGAATAGGTTTCGAAACTATTGGACCGATATTGCCATATTAAATTTTATTTGGCCAAATGATTACGGGATCGGAGATACGGGAGTAGTATATATGCTTCCCCACAGTCTACATTATTTTTGTGCCAAATTTTATCAAAATGGTCCATATTTTCGGAGCCCATTCAATGCAAAATCTTTCAACTTTATAATATTAGTATTATTAATGTAGAACGACATAGAAATGTATTATCAGCACGGATAATATAATTGAATAACCCTTCTAAGTATACCGCTGTCTAAATATTTGGAAGCTTAACTGTGTAGCAAAATGTTAAATCGATTAAGACACAACAAAAATAAATTTTCCACTATTGTACAATGTACAGTCATCAGCATAGAGACGTGTGATACTGTTACCTACTCTTATTCACTCTGTTAAAAACCCACTGATTCGTGTACATCCAAAATATGATATTTTTTAATGCTTTTGTTGGTCGAAATAATTAATAATTAATTTTCAAGTTTGTTATACGATATATATATTTTTTTTTTGTCTGAGATGCAAAATAACCCTTGTATGAACTACAAGGGTTATTTTGCATCTCAGACAGAAAAAAAAATGTAAATCTTGTGACTTATAACAAAATTGTATCTATCAAACGCGCGGTAGTGTGTGTTAATAATCTAAGATGTGTGTATTGTTGTTATTTTTATTAATGTTAAGGTGTTCTAAGCGTTATTTTAAAAGATATTAACTTTCCGCACACCTTCCTCCATATAAACTTTAATTTATCGGCCAAATTTCATACTCCTCCGTTTGCACAAAACTGTACTGAAAGTTTTAGCTTCGCGTATTAATATATAGATCCAATTAGCGCTGCGCTGCTGCGCGCTGATCTTCATTGATCGTAGCCTGCAAATCAAATCCCGTGACCTTGAAGCGGACTTTTTTAAATTTTTAACACTAATGTCGATCCTGGTCCATTAGTGCCGAGGCTGGATTTTCCGGCTGGACGGTCAGTATGGCCCTTTATGTTTTTTAATTTTGAGTTGTTTGAATTTATAATTATGTTCATGATGACAGATGATCATTGTTTATATAAATTATTCTCACCTCTGGTTTTTAGGGTTCCGTTCCCGAAGGGCAAGACGGGACCCTATTACTAAGACTCCGCTGTCCGTCTCGTGAACCGTGACAGTTAGACGGTTGTAATTTTCACAGATGATGTACTTCTGTTGCCGCTATAACAACAAATATAAAACAGAATAAAATAAATATTTAAGGGGGCGCCCATACAACAAACGTGATTTTTTGCCGTTTTCAGGGTTCCGTAATACTTAAGGAACCCTTTTAGTTTGTTCTGTCCAGACAGACAGACAGACGGACTGTCTGTCTGTCTTCCCACCCTTCTAGCTTCTGTAATTATGAATATAAATGAATGAAATTTGGTACGGTCATATAATGTGTCGTTCTTTTAAAATAAAGGCACGGTTTTATACCTGACTTTTTTACAAAGTTAACCATTTTCGAGTGATAAATATAAAATAATAAGTAAAAAAGTAGTTTATAAATTGCCAATGCTATTACTAAACTATAGGAGATAGAAACTTGCAAGTTTCTATTCTGATAGATTATGCTAAGAACTCTTTAGGAAAATTATTTTGAGCGAAATCGAACGACAATTTTTGTAGTAATTCAAAGCAAACCTATTGCGCGTTGATAGTTACGAAACCCAACGTAGACATACTAAGTTGGGTTCCGTAGCCGATAATGGTACGGAACCCTTCGTGCGCGAGTCCAAGTCGCACTTGGTTGGTTTTTGATACATATCTAACTTTAATACATATCAATGGGCTAGCATTTATAAACCGTAGGGTCTACATTAGACTCTATGGTTTATAAATGCTAGCCTATTGCATGATATTTAATTTAATAACACTCTAGTGTGATGGTAATATCAGAAGTCGATTACGAGCTCGTATATGACGTCACGGCTGGAAATACTCCGCTTTAAATACACTTGGCGCGAGTTACTTTGTATAATATTTCGTATACTAGCTATTTACATTTATTAATTTGTGTGTAAAATATTAATTAAATACTCTGTTACGTTCAGCGTAGGTAGGTATATATTAATACAGGTACATTAATACATCGCAGGTCTTAACCAAGAAATATATATATATATATATATATATATATATATATATATATATATATATATATATATATATATATATATATATATATATAAATACGATATTATTCTGTATTTTTTTGCTCTAAAAATAAGACAATCTACAAAAGGAACAGTTTGCCAAAAATCAGTATTTAACACGCTACTAATGTTGCTACGAAATGTATGACCATATGCACAACATTTTTGGTATCTCCGTAGTTTGCGCGTTTATGTTCATTCTTACAATAGTAAATCTATTTGTATTTGATTAATGATAACATAATGAAGCTATAAGCCTTGTCCAATTAAATTTAAGTTAAATGAGCTATCGACGACGAATAGCTGTGTGCGGAAAAACGAGCAATGGTTTATGTCACACTGTATAGATTAAGTTTAATGTTATGTATTTCCTTAGTTTATTAATAAATCAATAAAAAATTTAAGTAAACTAATCGTGTAGGTTTTTCACACCAATGTTGTAAAAAATATATCAACTTTTTTGTGACTTCGAAATGCATATAATTACAAAACTACACGTAAAATCCTCATTCTTTTTACTTTTATCAAGTTGTAATACCTAAATATTACAAAATTTTAAAAAGAGAAAAAAAAATGTTGTAAAATTCTAGGCAGTAAATTATATTCGCTGGTGCACTAACTAACAACTAACAATGTCAAAATTTTATAAAAAAATTACTCTTACATTAATAAAATGAAATAGGGTAAAGTTCATTTTTAAAAAAATGTAAAATTTTATTCTGACTTGAATTTATTATTGTAATATCTATTATTACTTTTACGGTTGCTTGCTCAGTCGGCCATCATACGGTTTTGGGGCCACGGGAGACCAGTAGCCCAATCAGGAACAATTGACAAAGAAAACAAAATACTAGAAGCCGGCTTGTGGTGTAAATTCGGCCATAATAATACATATGATTTTTCTAGTTTGAACTTTATAAGGGTTCCTTTGCCTCATAAATAGAAGAAAGAAATGTAAATGTTGTGACAGGTTGCCAAACGTCAACGAGTAACAAAATTGTATCTATCAAACGCACGGTAGTGTGCGTGTGTGTATGTATTGTTGTTTTTTTTTTTTAATTTATGTATTTTAAGCATTATTTAAAAATATTAGCTTTCTGCACACCATCCTCCACATAACCTTTTTTATTTTATGAAATGAAATGAACCAGGAAACGAGCAGTGGATCGCCTGATGGTAAGCGATTACCGCCGCCCACGGACACTCGCAACGCCAGAAACACCTCGTTACACTTGTAACTCCTCTGGTGTTGCGACTTGCGTTCCCAGTCCTTAAAATCCCCAACCCCCCTTGGGCCTCCGGTAACCTCACCCGACGAAACACAACGCAAGCGTTATTTCACGCCAAGTTTTCTGTGAGGCCGTGGTATTTACCCGGTCGAGGCGGCCCATTTATGCCGAAGCGTGGCTCTCCCGCAATTAAATTACCGGCCAAATTACATACTTCTCCCATTGCACAATCGTAAAACTGTACTGAATGTTTTCACTTCACGTACTAATATAATAATTCCGCCGACTGTACATAGTAATTAAATAAGTTAGTTCACACTAGGTAACGCTACACCGTAGCGCTACGCCGTAGCTCGTAGCACTTTATCAGCCACGAAGCCTTTCTTAAATCAAATTACAAGTTTTGATACTTGGTATTTTATTACTTATCAATTTGTTTGTTTCTAAGTTATAATGATACGCTTCTATACAGTTCTCGAGTACGAAAGCAGTTTTGTTTCTTAGCGCCTCTATTTTATTTATTTTCAAGGAATACTTACAGCTAGAAGGTACAATATTAACAACAGAGTAACAATATAGGGCCAATTACAAGTTTCCACGATTAACTCATATTATTATGTTGAATTTGAGGTAGACATTAAATGTACGAGCAAAAGTGAAGGAAAAAGATTCGACTTAACTTTAAATACGATATTAGCAGTTGCTATTAAAGAAATGGTCTGCTAGAGTTTTTCTTACAATTTTTATTCTAGTACTGACAAATCTATGTCGGTAATCCGCGACGCTGTATTGTATGCTCTGCTAGCTCGCACGATGTAGTTCTGACGCTTATGAATTATTATGGCTCATGTGACGCTGATTATTTTTTGTTTAATCAATGGTAACTCCTAGCTAAATAATTATTATAATAGAATATCTATGGACGCTTTCACACCACATCAATCTGGTCCCGTAGTAAGTTATCGAAGAACTTGTAATGCAGGTACCGGGGTAATTTAAAATTTTACTGTTTAATACACTTCCATGACACAGAAAACTTTTTTGAACACAAAAAATGTATTAATTTTAATAAGAACTACGTCAATCTTTGATCTAAGACAGACCATTGTTCTTCTAGCCATCAGAACTTTACTATATCAATTGATATCCCCATTATCACTGAAGCATTACCTCACCTCACAGGTGATGTATAATAAACCCCACCACGGCCGCCCCCCGTGCGCGGCGGTGCGAGCTGAAACGTTTTCCATGCAGTGCACTTTTGTTTTTTTCCCGCGCTGAATCCATCAGTGCCGATGCTTTTGAACTCACAGACAGACTTTTATTGATACGGATATCAACCAGTATTTTTCCATATTGCAAACAAAAAATTTTAACGTGGGAGAGTCGTGCTTTGGCGCGAATGGGCCGACTCGATTCGGCGGTGTGAGTGAGGTTACCGGAGGCCCAATGTGGGTTGGAGATTTTAGAGACCAGGAACGCGATTGTGCGACACCAGAGGAGTTACAAGTGTGTTGAGACTTGATAGTTTTCATGGGCTGCGAGAATCGCTTTTCTGGTCCATTTAATAAAAAATATATATCAATACCTGTTATGCGCATTGCTATATTAAAAGTATCTTATGATTATATTTCTATAAATAAATAAAAATATATCTCTTATCATCGATCTTATGAAAATCATCGAATTCGTGTAATATGAAATCGGGACTCCTATTTACCCGACTACGGCGAAGCAAAAACGAATGGTAACGATTTTGGCAGTCTATGTTTACATAGGTATCATGAAAAAGTACAGTGTTCCCGTGGGATATAGTGTTTACGCGGGTGGGGCCGCGTGCAAAAGCTAGTCAGCGACAACGGTATAAAAATCACCATCGCAACTTCCCATGGGAGGGTATCCCCCGCGTTACCCGCGTATGGGTAGACCCATAGGGATTATCTTCCATGTGACCCCAATAGTAGGCATGATACCTTGGGAAGTTAATCCTACTAATATTATAAACGTGAAAGTTTGTGAGGATGGATGGATGTTTGTTACTCTTTCACGCAAAAACTACTGAACGGATTTTGATGAAATTTGGTATGGTAGTAGTTTAGGCTCTGGATTAAAACATAGGCTACTTTTTATCCCGGAAAAGTACAGTGTTCCCGCGGGATACTCGATAGCATATTTTCGCGGGCGGAGCCGCGGGAAACAGCTAGTATTATAATAAAAATGTAGTAACCATATCAGTGAATTTCTGCTTCAAGTATAGAGCTTGTTAGTACTTATACGCGGTGGCTGTGTCGGCGCCGGTGACGGCGTTCCTGAAATATTACCGCCACTATTTCACTCAGGTTGCATGAGGGATGGTGCACACTTGCTCGGAGAAACGATTTTGAAGTACAAGTCGATCGAAAATAGTTTTCGGCAGGGATTAGTGGATAATATTTACACAAATCTCTCAAAGGATTCTACCATAAATGAAATAAACAAAACACCAAGTTGGTTTGTTTAAATCTTAAATGGTATAGGGATTGTAAATAATATTAAGTTGATTGATTGTCGCGGTTACTAAGAACTCAGTTGTACCATAAAACTGAGGACTTAGTAATTGTACCATAAACCAGTAATGTTTTGATAAGTTATTTGGTATAAAGTATCTTTGTTCTGTAATACAATGGATAATAACTTACGCGGCTTACCATTCCGCAGGTCTCACGCTTCGCCGCTGCTAGCTGGTGTCCCCAACTTCGTTTGCGTGGAACTATTAATGGAAACTGAACCCTAAGATAAACTTAAATATTACTCCTTATAGCATCAGCTATCTACCAGTGAAAGTCCCGTCAACATCGGTCCGGCACACCAATTTTATTTATTTGTATAGTTATTATAGATTAATTTGGGCAAACCATATAACTAATATTAATATGTTGTTTACTTTGTATGTACGTTTAGGCTCTACCGGATGTGAAATTTAAAATTATAATAACATAGTTCATTCACCTCCCGTTGTCTGAGTAAACCATTATAATAAAACTTCCCCGACAAAACTTTTCCTATTACTTTTAAAAAAGCATTACTCGTATAAAAGATTATAGGTTTGTAATTTGTTTCTGAAGGAAAATCAAATGATTTTTTTCCTTATGCATGCTTTTTGAGCGACTCTATAACTTTGCACAGGTATTTTTGTGTGTGTGTGTGTTAGTGATGCACTTCGTATAAAAAAGCACTTACGAATTAAAAAAAAACTGCTTGAAATCACGTAAAAGTGTATGCACTCCCTTCAGCTGCGCTAAAAATTCCATAACTCAGCCACTGTTTACCCTCCGCAAGTCTCAAAGTAAAACATGACCTTATTCTACAGTCTATCGACAATAATATACGACCACTATACACCATCATACGACCAATTTTAAATTCCATACATTATAAAGCTTCAATACAGCTTTTTGTTGTAACTGCCAAAAATACAGTTTTGTTATGAAGCCAAAAGTTATTGGAATACAAATATTTGTGACATAACAGTTTTAAAATACAAAAATTACGATGCGATTCGAAAACATAATAATGAACAACGCGACAACTTTTCTGTGAAAAATTCACTTCATTCTTTGATTTAGTTTCTTAGTTCGTTTTGTTTTTGTTTTTATTATTACAATTATTATTTAGTATAAGCTATGTAGTATGTATATAATGTACACTAAAATATAATATAAAAAGAGGAAATGTTATATTGTTTTTTTTTGCATTGAACAGACTCGGAAACCACTCGATTTTGATGAAATTTGTCTCTGAAATAGAGTAGGTCGCGGGGAAAATAGGCCACTTTTTGTTCCCACGGAATTTTGTTTTCACTGCACGAAGTTGTGGGCAACATCTAGTATTTAATAATATAAATTGATCATATAGGCCGTCAGACAAGAGTTGGCGCTTGCTATATGTATACATTGATATGTTTCGTTGTGTGCCTTCTATGAATATTCGCATTACGTTACGTGGTACGTCGTGATTATTCACACACAACAAAACACGTATACATGTTGAGCCAACTCTTATGGTAGCATTCTGATCCCAGCTGCCGCGGCTCAGCGGTCGCGACTGACTGCCGCCACGGTTTTGGATAGCAGCTGCCGAGCCGCGATTGTCGACTGCCACGTGCAGTAGACAAGATGGAGTCAGTGTGAACAGTTGTGCGTTCGGTCATGTTTTGTATATCAGAACTATGTCGGATAACTTAAATAAAACGAAACGAGAACTCCTGAAGCAACTGAGGATGCAGTATTTATTTGCAATATCCTCCCATATGTTATCGCGAATAACATATGGAACCACGGCTGCCAAGCGGCGGCAGCTGGAATCGAAATGCTACCTTTATGTAACGGTTAATACCAGTAGTAAATAAAGCCTACTTAGTAATGATTATTTCTCTGGGGCAAGAGGAATATCTGGCTCTCTTCCCCGTTAGACCATCTTGCAGAATCTGTCTATATAAAACTATTCGACAGTAACCATTGTAACTCACCTCAACAAATTGTTTTGATATTGTTACCGAAGTATGGAGTATAATAGAAAATTCAAGAGTACAAGAATGTGGCTTGTACAAAGTACGTGGAACTTTCGACGTGTTTCTCAAAGGGTAGCCAAACACCATACTTCCTATCGAATCCATGACGCTGCCGATCGGATCAGTTAGTACTAACCGTGTATAAGCGTAGACTGGCATGATAGTTATGCGTGTGTAGTGTACATATAAATGAACTACAGATTGGATCAACGTCTATTACATCTACAGCGTCTTGCCGATTGGACGATAGGAAATATGGTGAATGGCTACCCTAAGTAAAATCACTTTGTTAACATCATAATCTGTACGCCTCAAGATTTTATTTCCTTTTACATGATATTTTAATAATAAATGGCTTTTTAGCATTTTTGTTAGAATTAGAAAGATATACTTAGGTTTAAATCATACTAGCGCAGCTTAGGGTCAATCATACCGCGCAGCTTGGGGTATTTTTTTTTATTTTATTTTTTTTTTAATTTTTTTTTAATCCCCCTAACGGTATCAGGGCTTGTTTTATATCTTTTTTATTCTTTCTCTTTTTGATTCTTTTTCTGTTTTCTTTTTTTTTTAATATTCTTAATTCTACTTTTACATTTTTCTTATAATTAATTTTTATATTTACACTGATTATATTTCCTTACAATAGTAAATATGTCAATATAGAGTACAATGTACTTGTCATGTATTTACTTTTTTACAAAAGTCGGCGAAATATAAAATATATAAAAAAGAGCAATTGTTTAAAATTCAATACATACCATTCATACATACCATCCATTATACAGTAAAAATAAAATCAATTAAAATAAAAAGGCACAATCAAGGCGATGATGTGTTTCTGAAGGTCGATATCAAAAACGCTTTCAACTCAGTTGACCGAGGCGCCTTGTTGGCCCAAATTAAATCTAAAGCACCTGCCATTTTACCATTTATGCTCCAGTGTTACAACGACCCCACCAAACTCATTTACAAAGACCACCTCATCTCATCCGAAGTGGGCTGCCAACAGGGCGACCCTCTAGGTCCAGCAATCTTCAGCCTTGCTATACACCCGGTCATCGAGCTTCTAAATTCAAAATTTAATGTTTGGTATTTGGATGATGGAACCCTTGGAAGCGATGCACCCACTGTACTATCAGACTTCCGCACTCTGATCCGCGAGTTCCAAAAATAGGTCTGCAGCTGAACCTAGGTAAGTGCGAACTTTTTGTGCCAGACAGTTGTGGGGATAGAAATGCGATTATATCCAGCTTTAAAGAAATAGCTCCACAACTGTCTGTCATTGACAAGGATTCGCTCTTCCTTTTGGGCTCACCTATTTTAGACGAATCTCTCCCGGACTTCTTAGATAACAAATTACAAAATTTTAATGAAACTTTAGACCGCCTCCTCCAAATTAACTGTCACATGGCCTTTACCCTAATCCGTTTTTGCATTTTCGTACCTAAATTGACATATGTCTTACGGTGTTGTCAACTGTGGAAGTTCCCTCAACTTCTCAAACATTTGGATGATACCATAAGACAAACGCTCTCCACTATTTTGAATACAAATTTCGATGACCGCGCATGGACTCAGGCAACGCTTCCAGTTAGGTTCGGTGGCCTGGGTGTTCGAAAGCCCTCTGGCATATCGCTTCCGGCCTTCTTGTCCTCAGTCCACGGGAACCATAGTCTTATCTCCAAAATACTACATCACCCATCCTACTCCAATACAGTTACCTTTCTGGACGAGGCCAAGGACGCCTGGAGCGTAACTAGTGCTTGTAGCGAATTGCCTGACAATACTTTTCCCCAAAGGCTCTGGGACGAGCCACTCTGCAGACTGGTACGGAATAATCTTCTTAATACGTCCTCCAATCCTGTGGAGCAGGCTCGCCTCTTAGCTGCGGAGAAGTGGGAGTCGGGCCTTTGGCTACAAGCGTTACCGTCACCCAATATGGGCACATTGCTGGATCGAACAGCTTTCCGGTTAGCCACTGCCCTGCGTCTTGGCACCCCCCACGTCGTCCCCCATCGCTGTGTTTGTGGTGCAAATGTGGACAGCCTCGGACACCACGGGCTGTGCTGTCAACGAAGCGCCGGCCGCATCTCCCGACATCACTGTCTGAACGATCTCATCCGTCGGGCTCTTGTCACCGCCGGAGTGCCAGCTGTGCTGGAACCTTCTGGTTTGGCGCGCGACGATGGCAAGAGACCAGACGGTATGACCCTGGTCCCTTGGAGAGTGGGACGGGCTCTTGTATGGGACGCTACTTGCGTCGATACACTTGCTCCGTCCCATGTCCAGGGCACCTCGAGTTCTGCAAAATAATTACAATAAAATTCAACAAAAATACAATTAAAACCATTTAAAATGTCAACAATAAAACGACGGCACAAGGTAAAAGACTAACCTAATATTACAGCAACACATTATAAATAGAGCCTAACTAAAATCACACTAAAATATCACAGTTTTTCTTACAGACTACACCCACAATCTTCTTACAGTAATCGAGGAAGATATCCCTCTTTTTGCCCCCCAGGATGGAAGACAGGCTCTCACCCGTAATCGATATGCCCAATTTTTGCTCAGTATCATATCTACTGCTAGCGAAAATCGGGCACTCGAGTAACAGGTGAGGAACTGTCTCCTCAACTCCTGGCTGACATGAACACGACGGGTCCTCCTTCAACTTGAATCTGTTCAAGTAGAAGGCGAACCCGCCGTGTCCAGTCAGTATCTGTGTAGTGTGGTGTTGTTATGTCTATTTTGTTGACTATCTTGTATGCAGCAGCAGCGCTTGGGAAAAAGAGCTTCGTGGTTCCGGCCGTCCCTCCCACTTCGTATCTCCTGTCCCAATCCTCAACCGTATCCTCTCTTAAGATACGCTTGACGAATGAAACAGGACACATATCGTAGTCAGGCTTCCTTTTCAATCGCAGCGCGGCCTCCTTGGCTAATTCGTCAACCCTCTCATTCCCTCTCAACCCTGCGTGAGCCTTGATCCAAAACAGGGAGACCTCCCGCCTCTGCGATGCAGCTTTTCGGAGGGCCTCCCTAGTTTGCACTGCCAGGGGATGAGGGGAACTAAGGGTGACTGCCTGGAGAGCCGATCTGGAATCGCTAAGGATACCGACCTTCGCCATTCCACTCTTGCAGGCTATACTTACTGCTCTCTGGAGCGCTAGAAGCTCGGCTTGATAGACGGTACAATACGGCGGCAACGCAAGCTTGACGGCCTTCGTCTCGACCTCACCCTTCCATACGGAGAGTGCGGCTCCGACTCGACCCTCAATCTTGCTGCCGTCCGTATAGATCCTATGGACGTGGCTGTTAACCACGACTGCATACGAGTCCTCGTCTACCAACCCGAACCTCAGCTCTACCTGCTCTGCCGGATGTGGGTCCTCGATCGCTGGAGCCATTCGCTCCACCTCCCTGTCTTTCAACGCCGGGTGCGGTACCCCCTTCTTGATCTCATAGAGCCTCGAAGCTTCGAGTATCCTGAGATCAAGAGGGAGTATCCCAGCCAACAGCATTGCAGAGTTCAGGGAGACGGTCCGATATGCTCTGCAAATCTTCTGGGCAAAACCCCGTTGGACGGAGTTGAGCCTTTTCTGGACCCCCATCTTTTCCACGGTGGGTGCCCACGCTGCCGATGCATACAAAATAGTCGGCTCTATCACGGCCATATATATAGTCTTAACTATCTGGGGGTTAAGCCCCCATCCTACTCTTGCAGCCTTTGCGAGCTGCTTATACCTAATAATGGCTTTTTTACAGACATTGCCGACGTGGGCATTAAAGGTGAGGCTGCTGTCTATTGTAAGGCCTAATACCTTAATCTCGTCGTAGTATTGCAAGTAAACACCCCCCATAGCGAGTCGGGGCACGTCATAGTTGAGATTCCGCGTGCTTAGTAAAGCACAGGTTTTGTGGGGGGCGAATTTCAGCTTGTTCAGCTCCACTTCCACTTACTGATTTTTTCCAACACCCCATTTGCCTTTCTCTCGATCTCGAGAGCAGTCTCTCCCTCAAACACTATCACTAAGTCGTCGGCGAAAGCCTGACTAAAAACATCCATCTCCTCTAACATCCATAGCAGGGGGTCCAACAAGAGGTCCCACAGGATTGGTCCACCTATGGATCCCTGCACGCACCCCTTGTTGGTCTCCCTGCTCACTTCCATACCAGCATACCTTACATTCACTCCTCTTTCACTCAGGTAGCTGCTGATCACCCGCATCATGCTCCCCGGACACCCAATCTCAGCTAACCTAACCTTTATGGCCGGCCACCAAGCACTATCGAAGGCCCCCTCTATGTCCAGCGACACCACGACAGAAATTTTCTTCTCCTCCCTCTGCTTTCTGACGTGGTTCACCAACCTATAGAGGGCGTCTTCGGTGCTCCTTTGGGGCATGAAGCCATACTGGTTAGGGCTAATCTTGGGCAGCAGGTAGAACCTAAGTCGGGCGACCAGCATCTTTTCGAAGATTTTGCCGAGAACAGGCAGGAGGCCGATCGGTCGATAGGCTTTTGGTACCCGGTACGATTCCCTGCCCGGCTTCCTTAGCACCACCACGGTCGCCCGCTTCCACTGTTTGGGGAAGCAGGCGACGGTGAGGCACCTATTCAGCAGAGCAAGGAACCATTCCGGGTCACATTCCACAGCATGTTGGCAGATGTCCGACGTGAGTCCATCCGCCCCGGGGGCCTTTTTGGGGTTGAAGGACCTTACGGCTCTCTTCAACTCCTCCATGATGAAAGGAGGGTCGTCCGGACCCGCCGGCGGTTCGGTGTCCAAGGACTCCGCCCGCCGGCGCGTCCGCCGATGTTCCTCGCTTTCATCACGTTCCTGGTCCTCGGGGTAGAAGGTCTCCGCCAGCCATTCCGCGGAGCTTCGGGCGTCGAGGGTTTCACCGTCCCTCGTAAGGGGCAGATCCTCCTCCCTCCCTCTGACTCTGCTCAACACCCTGTAGATGCCCTCCCAGACCCCCTCCCTATCCTGTTTCCGACAAAACTCCTTCCAGCTCTCAGTCTGTGCATCTTTTACTGCCTTCTCATACTTCTCTTTCGCTTCCAGGTACAGTCCAACTACGCGGTCTCTGCGATCAGGCGCAGCGTTACGGATCCTGCGTTTCCTCGTGGCGACCTCCTTCTTCATCTGCGCGAGCTCATCATTCCACCACGACAAGGTGAATCTCTGTGTGTGTTTTTTGGACGGCATGGTCTCTCTGCATGTCTGTGTTATGACTTCCGTGTATCTGTCTATTGCTTCTTCTATTTGTTGTGTGCTGTGTATTGTGTCCATGTTCTGTAAAGTCAATTGTCTGTCCGACATCAGCTGGGTCAGTTTCTCACGAAACTGAGTCCAGTTTGCCTTCTGTGTGTTAAACATGCGTGTGGTACGTATTATGTTTGTGCCTGTGGATTTCTGTTGTCTGATGCCAAATGATATGCCGTTGTGGTCCGATCTCGTCAGACCCTCATCAACTCTCCAGTCGCCCACTCGGTCCAGCAGGTCGTCGGAGCAGGCTGTCACATCCACGTAACTGGAGTACCTTTTTCCCCCTCTGACGGTATCGAAAGTTGGGCTGTCTCCAGTGTTGAGTATATGTAGACCCACTGCTTCCAGTACAGCAGACACATCCCTTCCTCGCGGGTCTTCCGCGTCGCCACCCCACCACGGGCTTTTAGCGTTCGCGTCGCCTCCCAGGATCATCTTATCAGATCCCAACTCTCTTCCTATCTGCATAAGATGGTCCAGGTAGGGCCCTACAGGCTTATCGGGCTCGAAGTAGAAGGACACTACAACCGTCTCCCAGGCTTTGGTTCGGAGGGTGATCACAACTATGTTGTTGTTGCTGAGGCGTGTGTGTAGCTCGACGTCCAGAGTGTCGTCGAATACCACAACACACGCCTTGACAACACCGACCCCTTCCCCATCGCTCTGGTAGACCCTAACTCCGTTGTATGTCCTCACACTCCACGCCCCACCTATGTAGGGCTGTTGAAGCAACGCTACGCTAGCCTTACGCTTGGTGGCCTCGAGTAATAACTCCCTTGTGGCGATTTGGCTCCGCTGAAGGTTGGCCTACAATATTCGGTACTGGAAGTACTCACCGGGGACAACCTCAGCAATACGACACCGCCGATCTAGCCAGAGCGTCCCACCTCTTTCTCTCTGCACACTCTCTATCAAGGGCACTATGCTCCGCGCTACCTCTCTTGGCCTTAGTGCAATTTATGCACTGAGGCACTTCTCTCTGCAGCCACTTTTCGCAAACAGTCCTCATGTGAGAACCTGCGCAGTGACTGCATCGATCAGTCTCCTCCCTACACATCTTCTTCGTGTGCCCATACCCGAGGCAGCGGAAGCACTGCACCAGCAGACTATGGTCCTCCACTCTCACTCTGCCCATACCTATATGGGCGTATCCCGCATTCACACACCTCTTCCATACCTGTGGGCTAACTCTAGCTATGACGTGGTTCTGTAGGGGGTTCCTTGCTTTCATCACATATACTACTTCCACCTTTCTCTCCTCCCCCTACAGGCCCCCAAGGATGTTCGCGTTCTGGTTAGAGAACGCGGTGATAAAGTCGGCTGTGTCATACTTCATCACACCCCTGAAGGCCAGAAGGGGGTTTTTATTCTTCACTTCTTCCACCACTAATCCCTCATTCTTTCCCAGTCTCTCTTTCACCTTATTTCTTTCTTCCTCATTTATACAGCCGACGACTACTCTTCTATTTTTAACCTTTCTAACTCTTACCACCCTAACCCATCCATCCTTCGCATCTACAGTCTTTCTTATCTTTTCCATCAGCTCCTCTCCCGAATCCTGCGTGTCCCTGGAAGACACCACAACCGAATGCAGAGCCCTTGTCTCGGGGACTCGCTCAGCGACTCCTCCCGAGACAATGCTCGCATAGCTCGCTGTTTTAGCGACGGTTGTGTTGCTTTCCAGGAGCAAGCTCAACTTTTCCATCCTCACTATTCCCTCTTCCATGCATCCCTTCACCTCATCCATCTTCTTCATCATCTCTATCATTCCCTCATTCATACTTTGCTCTAATAACATATTTCTCTTTTTCAGGTACATCATCGGTGCTTCCTCTACCACTGTCGTCGTGCTCATGGGTGGCTGGGTGGGATGTAAAGGGTCCCTTCCCAGCCCTCCACTGCTCCCGGCTCTGACACTGGTGAGTTCATCCTCTAATTCTTTTATTATGCGGTAGAGCCTCTCTATAGCGGCGAAAGCTTGCTCCTTGTATTCTGCCTTAAAATTCTTTGAGTTGTTAATGCTAGCCTTCGCTCGCTGTAGACAGGCTCTACCTTCTGCCGTCATAGGTCTGTTCTGGGTTTGGGGACTTTCGGGCTTCTGTATTATGGCAACTTTTTTGACTTTTGGTTTTTGTGCCGGTGGATCACTCTGTTTAGTTTGTTTGGGGGGGGTTATAGCTTGTAAGCTTAAGGCTTCAAGTTTTTCAATACTCTTCCTAACCTCGGAAGATTTTGCTGGTTGCGAGAGGGCCTTGCCCTCGCTTACCTTATTTCTTTTTGGCGGGGAAACAATAAACGTGTCACTCTTCCGGGGGGTGCGTATCATGTTGTCGATTTAGGGGGACTCGTCAATTTAAATGTCAATTAAAACACAATAAAATAAAATACGGTTGTAAAATAACTTAAGTTAATTAAAATTATAAAATGTCAATAAAATTCAATAAAATAGTTCAATAAAATAATATCAATAAGTGTCAAATAATAAAATGTCAATAAAATCCTAGCCTAACAGTTCCCCAATAGGGGGTTAACTGACTTACTCTAATTAATAAAATCCAATAATAAATGTCAAATAAAACCCTAAACTAACAGTTTCCCCAAAAGGGGTTCAACTGACCTAATCTAGCTACTATAGATAAGATGTAGTGTGTCTGGAACCTAAGCACACAATATAAAAACTTATACTAACGACTACACTAAAAATAGTGTAGTTGGTCTTAATCTAATTACAATATAACAGCAGCTCCAATAGGAGACTACTGGTCCAGGTCAATAACAATGTTTTACCTTAGTTATAAGGTTTTTTCAGGTCCAGATGCTGATGGTGCGGCGGCTTCTTCCGGTAAGTAGTAGTTTTCTTATTTTTAGGTTTTCCAGGTGTTGCAGATGTTCAGGTGTTCCGGTACTTCAGCTGTGGCGCCCCCTACTTCGTCCGGTGCTGGTTCCCGAAAACCGCTGCTCTCTGCGACCTCCAGAAGCCAGGGGGTTGATTTTATTGTTTTCCAGGTGGAGGTAGACCTTGCAGGTGCTCAGTTTTCCCCCAACCGGATTGTCCTTTCCTTGCAGGTGTTATTGAAGAAAACCCCGTGGCTCTAGGGCTTCTAGGAGCCGAGATATCGGGGTTTTTATTTTTCCAATATGGCCGCCGCGTTTATTGCCTGGATATTAGATTTAAAGTTTCTCGGCCGTCCTTAAAGGTAATTGCGCCGAGTTTGGGCTCGTTTTTGTTGGATTTTTATCCTTTTTCTGATGGTCCGGCTTGCCCCCCCCAAATTCGTCCTTGGTGGTCGTGGGCTTCCGATTTGGTTGTAATTTGCGGGGGGGACGGCTGAGGTGATGCCTTCTATGACCAAGAAAACCGCGTCTTCCTAGCCCTTCAGGGAGCGGAGTCATAGCTGCTTTTTTACGCCGTTTGACAGTTGCCGAGCTGTCAATGTCAAAGTTTGAGGGCTTGTATCTCGGCAACTGTTCGTCAGAAACCTGACAGCATTCAGCATTGATGATTTATTTTATTTATCAATTTTTATTTTCTCTTATTACATTATTATTCATTGTCTATTTCATTTACATTTTTCCTTATCTAGTTGCGTTTGCGTTGCGTTTTTTATAATTTATAATACAATTCGCTTTTCAAATTACAATTCAATTTTTTATGTACTTCATTCTTATAGTTATACTCTTTTATTTTTCTATCATTTTCAGTTCGGAATGTCCACCTCGAAATAGTTTTGCATCAAATTTATAAATCATAATAATATTTTTGCAATTGTGCCACTACCAGTGCGCGAGCATGTGGTAATGGTACCAGTTTACAATTGGTTCTGGGACTGGTTGGTAGTAGTCATAGTGTTTTGTTGTTGTTTTATTATATCTGTATATTTTGTTATTATTATTTAATATAATTTTTGCTACTGCTATATAAGCTGTTTCATTTTTACAATGATCATATATATGCTAAGTCAATTTTTTTTTTTTAATGTTTTACACAACAATACGCGTACATGAAGTCTAGTCTAGTCTAGTCTAGTTGACTACTGGCACCATTGGTGGTTTTACTGGTCTTCAAGACCGTATGCGACTGTTGCACGCGCCATGGCGTCCCACTTTTTCCGGACCGGACACTCCGCACTGAATGCCTTGTGATCAATTTTATCCAATTCATCCTTCTTACAATTAATACAACATGCTTTGCTGCCCGATTTCAAAGCCCCACACTCACACACACACAGTGAGTGGAGGGTCATGCGCCTCGGGTCAGGTGGTGTGGTTTGGGTTTCCCCCCGGCCACTCACCATACTCGCGTAAGTCGCGGGTTGTGGGTTCGTGGGGGCATCGGTCCTCCACTGCTCCACTACTCCTACTACCGTATCGACATTTTCCTTATTTCCATCTTTCACTTCTTTATAGTTTAATCTTATTTCTTTCGTTATCGAGTCAAGTGTTTCTAAATTTGTTTCCATTATATAATCTTTTATACTTTCTATCTTTTCATTCATCAATTCTTTCATTCTTCTATATACCTCGATAATAACTTCCTTACATTCACATTCTTTCCGACATTCCTGCTGCTTTCGCACTGTACTTCCGCTTCCCTAGTTTCCGTATTTTCTTTTTCATTTACCATTCCCGTCCTCTGCCTACTTAACAAGGCGACCTTCCCTATATAATTAGAGATTTTTGTAAGGTTATTTGCTAAACCAGCCTTTAACTCGCCCCTCATGTTCCTAGTCTGGTTTAGCAAATATACACTATTTTTCACAGTATTCGATGTTTCAGCCAGAAGGGCTACAAGAGAGCCGACAACACACTGAACACGGTCATCGACTGCTGGACTACCTCGCCGGCTACTACGTCCGCTGCTGCTACTGCCAGTCATCGGTCCCTCCATGGACAGTCAGTGTGGGTTTTTAGGGTTTTTATTAAGCGGGGTGTGTACCGTAGCCATTTTATTTACTTTTTCTGTATTTTAGTTCTTCAAATTTGCTTAGGGGAAATGTCCGGTGTTAATTGTATTTTGTATATACTGTAAAATGTAAATATGTAGTTTGTAGTTTGTAGATTACTTGGGGGAACGCGTCAATTGTAAATTGTATATATACTTGTAATACTTGTAGATTTGTATTTATATATTCTATATATAGTCCTATGATATTCTATACTAACAGTTGCTCCAATAGGGAGGCAAACTGGTCCAAGTTACTATGATATTGCCCTATTTAATATCCTAACAACTGTGCCAAAGATGAAACAGCTGGTCTCAGTCTAATTTCCTTAAAAAAAATTCCTTATTCTAGCATTTGCACCAAAAATGATGCAACTGGTCCTTATTCTTATAACTAACTTAATACTGGGAAGATTTTTTATATTACAATTTTAGATTTAAGCTCTTTTTCAGGTACCTTGTGTAGCGGGCTACAACCTCTTGATTTGTATGTCCTTCTTGTGCTTGAGTGGTGATGATAATAATACAGCAACAATTCTTATATTCTCCTTTATTGGTGCTTAACACTGATACGTATTACATATGAGATATGCCTAACACAATAATATACGTCTACACTATTTATAGCCTTTTTCCCAACTAAAATAAACTAACTAGATAGGCTTTAATTCATGACATCTCTCAATGTCAAAAATGACATTGACACTTACTTTTGTCAATATGCAACACCTTGGTCTTCTGCTGCTCTTCTTTGCTTCCGGTTTTTCTTTCAGGTTTTTTCCCTTTCAGGTTTCACCCCTCCGGTTTCTTTCAGGTGGTGCTACTTCTGCTGGTCCTGCTCTTCTCGTTGCCGAAAATTACACCCCTCTACGACTTTTGGGGGCCGAGTTATGTGCGGGCGCGTTTTTTGTCATAGAAATACAAGATGGCGGCCGTTTTTCTTGGTTTATTTTTTATGATGTTGTAATCGTGTCTTTTGGTATGCCGACACTGAAAACCGCGTCCTTGTACACCTTCCAGGAGCTGAGTTATGGGCGATGAAAGTTTTTTAATATGGCCGTCAAGATGGCTGCCGATATTTTCTTTTTACCGTATCTCCGGAACGGTTTGTCGTAGAGGGGTGGTGTCTGGGTTCTTTCGTCTTGCTTTTTTCTTATCTTCCCGATGATCCAGATTTTTTCTGGATTTGGGCACTGGAAAGCCTATGTGTTCCAAAGTTGCCCAAACTTTGTGTATGTAGTTGTGGTCAGGCTCTTGTTCCTAGAAGAAACCGCAGTCTTCTAGGCCCGCCAGAAGCCGAGTTATTGCGGTTTTTATTGGCCCTTTGACAATTCGAGAACTGTCAGTGTCAAACTTTAAGGGCCGATATCTCGCTAACGGTGCGTCGCTGGTGGGTCCTGTTTGGGTTCTTCGGGCTTGGTTTCTTCTCCTCTGTCAGATTCTGGCCTAATCTAATAGCAAAAAATTTCGACAAATTTGTTCCTAATTTTGGATCTTGGCCTAGGGTACGTTATCTCTGCTTCCCAGATGCCGGGATCCGCAATCCGCTTTTCTCCACGACGTTTCCTTCTCGAGTTATGGCCGTTTAAAATTTTTCAATATGGCCGACAAACGTCAAAGTCGGACTTAATTTGCTGATAACTCCCTTAGCTTTGTAGGTAGCGGATCACGGTTTCGTTGCTCCTAGGGTTACTGTGCCTTGGGCTTATTATGGTGGGGGAGTTTTTTTTTTTTTTTATTTTTTTTTTTTCCAAGTCTTAACATTATCAGGGATTGTTTTTTGCTTTTTTATTAATTTTTTATCCTTTCATCTTTTTCTTTTCCTTATTTGTTCTTATAATTTATTACAATTTTTTCTTTTTACTTTAATTAGTTTATACAATATTTTCCTTACATCTATTACATTTTTTATATATTTCTTACAATAGTAATTTGGTCATCGGTGTATGAGTACTCTTTGTACATGTCATTTTTAATACTTATTATAAATTAGGTGTCAAACATTTTTATATTTACATTTGGGAACATCAATGATGTTCCGTAAAAGTCCAATTTTAAATACCCAAAAAAGTGGAGCAAAATTAATTACAAAAATCTAATAATACATTATTCAATAAAATAGTTAAATAAAATAAAAAATAAATAATTCAATAAGATTAATTAATAAAATGGTAAATTACAATTCAATAAAATAAAGGATTTATATTCAAGCAAATTCAAAAACGATAAAAACTACGGCACAGACATTCATTCTAACCCTATTATCACAGTTTCACATTAAAGCCTATTTCTAGTATCACACCAATATGTCGCAATTTCTCTTATTTACATGTTCTACAATCTTTTTGCAGTAGGAGAGAAAAACTTCCCTCCTTTTTCCCCCCAGGATGAGAGACAGGTTCTCACCCGTAATCGATATGCCCAATTTTTGCTCAGTATCATATCTACTGCTAGCAAAAATCGGGCACTCGAGTAACAGGTGAGAAACCGTCTCCTCAACTCCTGGCTGACATGAGCACGACGGGTCCTCCTTCAACTTGAATCTGTTCAAGTAGAAGGCGAACCCGCCGTGTCCAGTCAGTATCTGTGTTGTGTGGTGTGTTATGTCTATATTCTTGACAATTTTGTATGCAGCAGCAGCGCTTGGGAAAAAGAGCTTCGTGGTTCCGGCCGTCCCTCCCACTTCGTATCTCCTGTCCCATTCCTCAACCGTATTCTCTCTTAAGATACGCTTGACGAATGAAACAGGACACAGATCGTAGTCAGGTTTCCTTTTCAATCCCAGCGCGGCCTCCTTGGCTAATTCGTCGACCCTCTCATTCCCTCTCAACCCTGCGTGCGCCTTAATCCAAAACAGGGAGACCTCCCGCCTCTGCGATGCAGCTTTTCGGAGGGCCCCCCTTGTTTGCACTGCCAGGGGATGAGGGGAACTAAGGGTGACGGCCTGGAGAGCCGCTCTGGAATCGCTAAGGATACCGACCTTTGCCATTCCACTCTTGCAGGCTATACTTACAGCTCTCTGGAGCGCTAGAAGCTCGGCCTGGTAGACGGTTTCCGTTTGTCGGCTTCTCCTAGTCATATACCAGCGCAGCTTAAGGTCAATTCATACATGTACAGATTAGGTTCAATTCATACTAACGCAGCTTAGGGTCGATTCATACCAGCGCAGCTTAGGGTGAATTCATACCAGCGCAGCTTAGGTCCAATTCATACCAGCGCAGCTTAGGGTCAATTCATACCAGCGCAGCTTAGGGTCAATTCATACCAGCGCAGCTTAGGGTCAATTCATACCAGCGCAGCTTAGGCTCAATTCATACCAGCGCAGCTTAGGGTCAATTCATACCAGCGCAGCTTAGGGTCAATTCATACCAGCGCAGCTTGGGGTCAATTCATAAATTTACACCTTAGGGTCAATGATATACCTGAGCAGCTTAGGGTCAATTCATACTAGCGCAGCTTCTATCTATCTTCTTTTTTTCTATATATAAAAGGCAAATGTACAGGGTTTGGCCTGTATCAAAGTACAGGCCAAACCCTCAAGGCTAGAAGTTAGAGATTTTGCAGACGTATTACTCATATGACTGTAACGTAGTTACATTTCCACTCCGTAAAATCAATTATTTCGGCGTTACTCACGTCATCTATGATTTGTATACTTAATTATTATAGTCATTGAGAGGTTTTAGCGCCACCTATCGGCGCACGTCCTTACTAAAACGGCGTTACCCTTGCTTTAATATTTGGTTCATAGATCGATTTTACTTCCGTCTTAAATCTTAAAAAATATGAACAATAATGAAAATACAGTAGTTTTGTATTATTATATAACATAATATATTGATTATTATTATAATATCCTTTTATTTTGATTTGTGGATTTTTTCTCTTTACGCTTTAGTTTTTTTAGTTGTCAAATGTTTAAAAAAAAGAAGACGGAGAAGGATATATAACGAACTCCGTCAAATGACGTTTCTCTTTTAGAATAAAATTTTCTATACACTCAAGATATAGTAGTTATATTCTTAATCCCGTTTTTACGGTGAGTTTTTTTATCTGTGATGTGAAGTTTTATTTCGTAAATCACGCTTGTATTAAAACACATTATTTTTTCATGCAAATTATCATTTTGTAAAATTAGTTATCAAAATTTGATTGGCCAAACCACGTGCTCATTCTTTCCGTTTTTGCATTGATATAATATTAGGATGTTTGTATCCATACTTTAATTATTATTTATATCATCTTTTATTTTGCTTACCTTTTATTTTGTGATGGTCACACAGCCCGTGATTTGGATCGTTTGGAGTTAAGATCATGCCGGCTGTAAGACTCCAGCTCCACACATTTTATGGATTTTCCAGGGACCTACACTCCGAGTTCAAGGCACCGTTTTACATGGACTTATAGCTAGTTTCCACACATCCGGTGTAAACCCAGTCTGCACCGCCCCTTGGACGATCTACGTCGCGGCGAACGTACCGGCCTGAACGACAGAGAGACGCTACCGGAAGTTGGGCTCCTCGCGCTGCGTGCTGACTACACTCCTGGACCCAGCTAAGTTGCCCGTGTGGTTAAAGCCCCTCCGATTCCCACAGACACCAAGAGGCTAAACCAGATCTTTCGGCCTTCTGCCCCGTCCCCTTTTTTTTAAATATATGTGTCCCGTTGGTAATTCCTCGTTTCATTTAAATTACCCGTAACATGACTTAGGCATCCACTAAGGAAGGATTTTTCAAAATTCAACCCCCAAGGGCGTAAAATAGGTGACAAAAGTTTGTATGAAACTTTTTATTCCTTGGACATATTTGCATGATATTTCGTATGAATTGAGTACAGAAAAAATAATGAATTAAGTATTTCAGCGTTTCCTAAAATTCAGCCCCTAGATGGGTAAAATAGGGGTGAAAGTTTAAAACCTAATCACACGCGAGCGATGCCGCGGGCAATTATTGCTAGTTTAGAAATCAATTTAGTATTAAGGATTTCGGACACTTCCGTCGAATCTAAGTCTTTCCAAATCCAACGAGCCGTCTAGACTCTAGGCAATGAAATAATGAAATAATAATTTCATAGAAATATATATACATTACATAGATACACTTGAAAAACATTTCAACCATCAGAAGTGGAGTTGAAATAACAAGAATAAAAATTACTACTAAACCTTACACATTCCTACAATATTTACTAACAAAATGTTTACTAAAGTTATGAAATTATAAAATTATCCATTGTTTTAACGAGAATCAATCACAAAGACAGATAATGCGAACTAATCCAACACCGCCAATATATACAGGCTGTCCCAAAAAATATGGTCAAGACTTTTCAAAGCTTTTTTATTTGTACAAGTATCTGTAAAACAAAACTCTTAGGCTTAAAATAAGCAGCCTTCTGACATGGACGAAACTCATGAAAATATTGGTATACAGTGAAAAAAGTATGTTCGTTGGATTATGATTACGTGCCAATTTAACCAACGCCAGATAAAGTAAATCGTTGATTAAATATCATGTTACCTCTCTCGTTCAACGCATTAATGAGAAAGAAGGCACGATATTTAGACAAACTTAGTTAATACGCTAAGGGTTAGATCAAACCGTGACGCGATACAGTTCAATTTTGAATAGCTATCCTAAAAATACAGTGCTGCATCGCGTCACGAATCGTCGCGGTATGAATCGACCCTAACAGACGTCGGTAAAATTGAGATTAAAGCTCAATGCGGTGCTATATCCAAAAAAACTCGGCATGATCATTCGGCACTTTCGGGAGTTTTATTTTAATATATAGGGTTATATTAAAATAAAACCGACCAAGTGCGAGTCGGACTCGCGCACGTAGGGTTCCGTACCATTATACCAATGTATTTTACATGTTTACTTAATATTTCGTTATTTTTGTACCAAATTTTCCAAGTAAGCGCCTTTTACAAGTCAGGCCGTTATAGTTTTCCTTTAAAGTTCATCACATGGACTAACATTTTCATTTTTTCTGATTTTTGGAGCCGTTTAGATTTGGGATGGGGGGGTAATCTCGTGTAGGGGAGGTACCCCAAAAAAAAATATATTTCTTGATTTTATTTTACCACGTTATTGACGTGATAAATACACATACATATCCATGCAAAGTTTCATCTTTCTAGCACTAACCGTTTGGACGGCAAGCCGAAGACGGACGGACGGACATGACGAAACCATAAGGGTTCGAGACGTAAGCCACGGAACCTTAAAATTCAAAGCGGCCGCCCCAACACGATTTGTTCAAATACAACTGCGAAAAACCAACAAATAAGAGGATTAACATTTTCACTATCCTCTGTATGTTAAAAATAAAATTGTATTCAATTTGGGATTATTTTTGACCTGAATTAAAATATTGGCTATGTGTGTGTATTATTAAAATATTGGCTATATGTATTATCTTTATTAATAGTAATCATCAGTCGGATGTCTAAAGTGCGGTTGCGGAGCACGTAGAATCTCGTACATATACTTATCGCTCCTTATCTCTTTCTCTCGCGCGCGAATATATTACTATCGCGTTTACACAGGTAGACGTATTTTCAAGAAGGTATGTCAAGCAGCGAAGGTTCTTCACATCAAAGAAAAAATTAAGAACTCTAAAAACAAAGTAAAAACCACCTGGAAAATAATTGCAGATGAGACTGGAAGAGTCGCCAGTCGCAACTCTAAATTTGAACTTTATATTAATGATAAAAAAGTTAGTTCTGACATTGAAGTTGCGACAGTATTTGAGAAGTTTTTTGCAGACATTCCGATCTCAACTACAAAAAACTTAAATTCATCACCTACAGTTGCCGAAAAATTACTTAGAGATAATGTGAAGGAATGTGATGTAAATTTTATTTTCAAAGAAATAAACTCTAGAGATATTATCAAGGCATTTAAATTACTTAATATTAAAAGTACAACTGATCTCTGGGGTATGTCCACAAAAGTTATAAAACCAGTAATTGACATCATTGCCCCTCACCTAGCATTAGTTTTTAATAATTGTATTAAAAGTGGCGTGTTCCCTGACTTGATGAAGCACAGCAAGGTGATGCCTCTCTTTAAAGCTGGGAATAAATCAGACCATATTATAACTAACTAACTATAGACCAATATCCATATTACCGACTTTGAGTAAAATTTTTGAGAAAATTATTCTAAATCAATTACTTTTTCACTTCAACTCGAATAAATTGTTACATAGTAATCAGTTTGGTTTTACTAAAGGTCGGTCCACAACAGATGCAGGCATCAGTCTTCTGTGCAGTATATTTGAAGCTTGGGAGAGGTCACAGGATGCACTTGGTATATTCTGTGATTTGTCCAAAGCATTTGACTGTGTGGAGCATGATACGCTGTTCAGGAAATTATACCATTATGGTGTAAGGGGCACGGCACTAAAGCTTCTAAGCTCTTATCTAATAAATAGAACACAGACTGTAGAAGTTAATTCCAAAAGGTCTAATGGTACTAAAATTAAACTAGGAGTACCACAGGGGTCTATTTTGGGCCCTTTTCTATTTCTTATCTATATAAATGATCTACCTTATCTAGTTAATGATAAGCATGAGATAGTACTTTTTGCTGATGACACTTCACTAATTTTTAATGTGAAGCGACGACAATCTAACAATGAGGAGGTAAATAGTGTCCTCTCAAAAATAGTACATTGGTTTAATGCTAATAATTTACTGTTGAATTCTAATAAAACAAAATGTTTAAAGTTCAGCTTGCCAAATGTTACGCAGGCACAAACCAATATACTATTAAATAATGAGAAAATGAAATTAGTAGACACCACTGTATTTCTAGGTATAACATTAGATAGTAAGTTACAGTGGGGACCACATATTGCTAAATTGGCAGATAAGCTGAGTTCTGCAGCATACGCTGTTAAAAAAATTAGAGAAATTACCGACATAGAGACCGCGCGATTAGTTTACTTTAGCTATTTTCATAGCATAATGTCGTACGGCATCCTCTTGTGGGGAAACGCTGCGGACATTAATACAATATTTGTGCTGTAGAAACGTGCTATACGTTCTAATTATAAGATATCGACTTTTGAATCTCTAAGGGAAAAGTTTAAAGAAATAAAAGTTCTGACCGTCGCATCTCAATACATTTTGGAAAATGTGTTATATGTAAGAAAGAATCTAAACAACTTCAAAAAGAAATGTGATAATCATTGTGTAAACACTAGAAATAAGAACAAGTTAGATATGCCAGTGTTCAGACTAAGCAAAGTTAGTAAATCCTTTAAAGGCCAATGTATACGCTTATACAATATAATCCCAGAAAAGGTTCAAAACCTTCCTATTAATAAGTTTAAAAAAGTAGTTAAAGAACGTTTGTGTGCCAAAGCGTATTATAAAATGAATGACTTCATTCAAGACGGCACACCTTGGCAATAAGCGGTGGCTCCTTATTAAGATAAGGAGCCACCGCTTATTATTTGTTACATAGACTATTATTTGTTACATAGTTCTTATTATTTGTTACATAGACATAAGTAAACATTGTAATAATTTTGATTTTAAAAGAATAATTTTTTCATCTTTTTGGTAAAAGATGGCCCCAGAAGAGTTTCTTGCCGGCTCTTCTCGCTGGGTTAGTTCCCGAACCGGTGGTAGGCATCACGTAGTATCGACGTTCAAAAAGAGTATTTAAAAATACCAATTTTGAATAAAAAAAAATTTGATTTTGATTTTGATTTTGATTTTTGACGCTATCGCATAGCAATATTTGCGTGCGCGAATGAAAGAGACAAGTAGCGATAAGTAAATGTACAAAATTCTACGTGCTCGGCGACCGCACTTTAATATAAAGCAAAGCTCAAAAAGTTTCGAGTATTTCTGGTGTCACAGTATAGTAATTACCGTGGAAGAGCCACGACACGAATTTACCGGCCAGACTGCACAGGCCTCTCAAAATACTGGCGTGAAATATCGTTTGAATTATGTCTCGCAGACTGTCAGAATACTGGAGGCCTAAGAGATCGGAAACGCACTTGTAACCCCTATCTGAAGTTGTCCACGGGCGGGAATAATCATTTACTATCAGGCGATCAGTCTACTCGTTTCCCGTAAACCAAAATAATAATATAACACCTAAAAGTACTTTAAGAATCTCTTAATATCTTTGAAGACAGTTTAATTAAATCTTGTGTTTCACATAGTGAAATGCCAATAGCTAGAAATCCTTTGTAGGAATGAGACATGTTAATAACATGTCTGAAACTGCCTTCAGTTTAAATAAGTAATAATCATCATCATCATTATAAAAATAACATGACTAACATTTCCTTAATAACTACACATGGACACCCTCGTACTGCCGTACAAAGCGCCGGCTTTGAAGGTTACGGTCCTGCCGCGCTGTATAGGCCGATTATGAATAGAATTTATATTTTATGGGATAATGTGGTCAAAATTTAAAGTCCCATGTTATATTATATATTTTTAGAACGACTATCGATCACTGACTAAGCTACTTGAATATCTATTTTTGTATTGAAGACATGCTGATTAATCATGAATAATAATGTGTATTATACTAAGGCAGGAGCTACGGGCAAACTCTAGTAATCAATGTTATGTTTTATCTCTCTCCAGCCAGTAAAAACTGGAATCTTCGTGAGCGAAAACACGTTATTTTCAGTAATAAAAAGCGTTTGCATAACACGATGCTGTTGCGTGATTCGCCTATTTATATCGGTGGTCATATATAAATTACATCTGTCTGTACGTCCAAGGCTGGATTTAATGATTCTTGAAACACGAGAAGCACATTTCGTAAATATTTATCTACGCTATCTGTTCGTGTTCTGTAGTCTATATATTATAGTGATTTAATAGTATTAATATTATTTAATATAATGATTTTCATGTAAACGCTCGCCTGATGTAACGCGACTATTGGCACGTGAGATACCCGCAATCCAAAAACTACAACACCAAATTGAACTATTAATGTGTATTATACTCGTATTATAATACTAGGTGTTTCCCGCGACTTCGTGCGTGCAAATGGAAATCCTAAGTAGATGCGACCACGGCTCTACCTTAACCATTTCTGTACCTATGCATTTCTGGATTTCTATCTGAATTATTTTCTTGTTTCGACCTTTTTTTACTTATTTTCTTATTTCGTATTTATCCGTTTCCCAATCGAACATATTTTTGGAATACTAATATGTACCTAATCAAAATACTTGTAATTAAAAATATCTACTTCACGAGCGCGGAGCGAGCTAATTTTTTTAGACCGATATATTTTTTTTTATTATTTAAGGTCGCTTTTTAATAACTAACGTCAATATTATATTATGATAATAAAGAAACGCAATTGAGAGTATTCAAAAGTCAACGTAAAACGAAAATTCAGAAATATGTAAGACCCGTATAGTGACTATATATAGTTCTATCGAACAAATAAGTAATAATTTTTTTCTAATTAAGATAATAATGATAAAATATATCTAGATATATATATATATATATATATATATATATATATATATATATATATATATATATATATATATATATATATATATATATATATATATATAATATATATATATATATATATCTAGATATATTTTATCATTATTATCTTAATTAGAAAAAAATTATTACTTATTTGTTCGATAGAACTATATATATATATATATATATATATATATCATAATGATGAAAGATAATATTATCTAATTAAGAGGGGTTGAACCGCCTAACCAATTTTAATCTAGTTTTTTTGTTCAAAAGCTGACATTATTGAGTGTTTTAGCTATAATTATTCATCATCATCAGCTAGTTCACTGCTTGACAATTCAGGGGCTATTTAATTTTTTATTTAATCTTTTACGTCTGTAAAAATATATTTATAAAATAAAATATGTTTTATGAAGGCAAAATAATATATATAACATAAATTACATATATATTTATAGTCTTATATTACGTAATGTTTGAAAATTGGACAACTGGGTTAGTACGAGTTGTACGACCGCATTTTAAACGTGTCTTTTGATATATTAGGTCCTTACATGTGAAATTGGCGTTTTGTCGTACTGGCAAATTTGATCTCAAATATATCTTCTTTGGTTAGGAATTCCAATTTCAATTTCATGCATTTGCGTTTCGAAAACCGTAATTCATTTGTTTTTTCCTCTTTTGGTTTTTTCTTTGCGTTACTCTGTTTACAAAATGGAAAACTTGAAAAATCGTATTATTTTCGAGTACGAGTTCCACCGTGGCACCAGTGCTGCAGAAACGGCTCGAAGGATTAATGATGTGTATAGCGGCGGTGTCGCAAAAGAAAACACGGTGCGTTTTTGGTTCCAACGTTTTCGTTCTAGAAATTTCGGCCTGCAGAACAAGCCCCGTGGACGGCCGGAGACCAAAGTTGATAATGAAAAATTGAAGGCTATTGTGGAAGCGGATCTATCGCAAACCACGTCTGAGTTAGCTGTAGGCTGCGGAACACCGCAGCCTATCTAAAACTATTAAAATAGTTTTATCACTAAGAAGTGATAAAACTATTTTAATCCTCTTGAAGCAAATTGGGAAGGTGAAATGCTTAAAAGGTGGGTACCTCATGAATTGAGTGCAGCAAACCGACAAACGCGCGTCTACTGCTGCGTTACATTACTCATCCGTCACAATAATGAAGGGATTTTAAATCGAATCATTACCTGTGATGAAAAGTGGATCATGTACGATAATCGGAAACGCTCATCGCAATGGCTAAGCCCTGGTGAACCAGCCAAACCCTGCCCCAAGCGAAAATTGACTCAAAAAAAGTTACTTGTGAGCGTTTAGTGGACCGGAGTGAAGTGAACCTTGGAGTGCGGGTGTCGTTCGCTACATCTTTCTTAAATTTGGCCAGACGATTACGGCAGATGTCTATTGCCAACAACTGCAAATCATGATGGCTAAAAATGATAAAAGCTAGCTGCTAAACAACCGAGATTGGTCATTCGCTCTAGGCCACTGCTGCTTCAGGACAACGCTAGACCACACACTGCACAACAGACGGCTACTAAATTAGAGGAGCTTCAATTGGAATGTCTAAGATATCCACTGTACTCCCCGGATCTTGCTCCAACAGATAACCATTTTTTTTTGAAATTTGGATAACTTCTTGCAAGGGAAAAAATTCAACTCCGATGACTGCCCCATCTAAAGCGCCTTCAAAGATTTTATTGATTCCTGTCAGAATGGATTTTTTAGTAATGGAATCAATGAACTACCTATGAGATGGCAAAAGTGCATAGATAGCAATGGCAATATATACTTTGATTAAATAAATATATTATGTTTAAAAAAATCGACTTCATGTTCCTCCTTTACAAAACGCCAATTTCATATGTAATGATCTAATATTTCTTTATATGTCAAAATGTATACGACTGACTAGACTAGACTAGACTAGACTTTGTATCCATTGTCATGAATAAATAAATTAAAAAAAAAAAAACACAACAATATTGGCAATAACCCTGCCTCCCCCCGATATTGATATATCCCCCCGGCGTATTTCAGAATTTCCGAAAATTTCTCAATAATATTGTACGAGTACAATACGGCAATATGGCCCATATGAGCATTATTGCCAATAATGTTGTGTGTGTGTAGCCGATAACCGTTATGTATTTTCTTGCTATTATTTATTGTTTAAAAAAATATATTTTTAAAAAATACTTTACTGATAGTAATAAATGTTATAAAGTTACATGTCGAATGAAATTCTTTTATTCACTTTTTTGTCATGGTTTTTACAACTTTTATAGACAGACGATGGCATTTTGTGCAAGGTGCACGGAACGCGAAGTACGTGCTGCTCGTCGACCGGCTCGTCACATACTAACCACAAACTGCCCTTCACTTTTCGAGTCTTCACTTTTGCGCGCTCATACCATATTTACCTCTTTTTTTAATATAATACACCTATTATAGTTACGAAAGAAAAAATATTATATTGGAACGAAGTTCCTTATGGCGTGTTGCGAAAGGGGGCGAGAATTTAGCAATTACACATTGTGACTGTTATCGGCATTCCTTCGACGTGCTTTCTGCCACCTTTGACTACTTAGTTCATCTATTTGACGCTAGAGGGCTACTCTTTAAATTTGCATTTTATGCACGCAAATTTGCACCTTACTGTCATAGATGCAAGGTTTTAATCAGTTTTAATTCAAATTCGTGTGATTGTTTCTTTCTAGAATGTTCTGCTACTCAAATAGGGATGTAATCATATAAATGTTTATGATGTTGGAAAATCGATAGATTCTGAAATCAATATAAATAATATAGTTATATGTAAAAAGGGTTATAATTATTGATCGTTCGAACAAAAATAGTTTGCGACTGCACATGAGCATACTGTGAATTTGGCAGATAATTAATACGAGTATAATATAATATTATATCCATACAGATAAACAAAATTGAAGTGTCTGTTTGTAATTTCAAATTAACAGCTTTTATTTTCATTTAATGCATTTAAAAGTATGATCGGTACTTACAATAAAATATAAATTGTTAACATTTTTCTGTCCGTCTGTCAATCTGTGTGTTTGTTCCGGCTAATCTCTAAAACGGCTAGACCGATTTTCACGGGACTTTCACTGTCATACATAGCTGATATTATAAGGTCTAGCACTTAATATATATAAATATAGATATATATATATATATATATATATATATATATATATATATATATATATATATATATATATATATATATATATATATATATATATATCTTCCAAAATAGGCTTCAATTCTTCTAACTTCTAACTATATATTTATATTATAATATATATATTATAACTTCGTTCCATCCGGGTGTCCCTTGACACCTATCAAGTTTTTATATAACTAGATCGATTTTCTCCCCCAAAACTCCATGCATATAAATACTTGCAGCCGTTTCCGAGATTACGATTATAAATATACAAGATTAGCTCGTTTAAAGTATAAAATAAGATATATTGATGACGATGATATAAGGTATTTACCTATGAAATTGCCGTTTTGTATGAAAAAATTGAAACGATTTTTTTTCATGTATTTTTTATTTGTATTAATCGAAGTAATCACCCATGCAATCAATGCATCTTTGCCAACGCAGTGGCAGTTTATTGATGCCCTTCTTAAAGAAATCAGCTGGACGGGAGGCAACAAATTCTTCAAAGGCATTTTGTACTGCCTCTCGGGTATTGAATTTTTTTCCCGCCAAGAAGTTATCCAAATTCTGGAAAAAGTAGTAGTCTGTAGGCGCATGTCGAATGTCTGGTGAGTAGGGTGGATGACGGAGAGCTTCCAACCCCAGTTCTTGCAACTTGGAGACCGTCTGCTGTGCGGTAGGAGGTCGCGCGTTGTCGTGCAGGAGAAGCGAAGACGAGCGATTGACCAATGCTGGTTGGAGATGTGCCAGCTTCTCCATCATTGTGTTCAGTTCTTCACAATACACATCTGCAGTAATGCTCACCCCATGCATGCATGTTTGGTAAGAAGCTGTGATGAATCACACCGGCGCTAGACCACCAAACAGTGACCATCACTTTTCTAGGGGTAAGTTTTCGTTTAGGGCATTGTTTAGGTGCTAAACCAGGGCCCAACCAACTTTCTGAGCACTTGCGGTTATCTAACTGAATCCATTTTTCATCGCAGGTAACAATGCGGTTCAAAATTCCTTCATTTGTGTGTCTGTTGAGCAGTGCAAGGCACGTCTCGACGCGTACTTCGCTCTGGCGATCATTGAGTTCGTGGGGCACCCATTTGTCAAGCTTTTTTACCTTGCCAATTTGACGCAAATGGACCAATATTGTTTTGACGCTAACGTCGAAATCTGCTGCTAATTCAGCCGTAGATTGTGTATCATCAGCTTCCACAATCGCCTTTAATTCGTCATTGTCGACCAAACTCTTCGGACGACCGCGAGGTTCATTTTTCAGGTCGAAATTTCCAGAACGAAAGCAAGCAAACCTATTAACAGGTGGTGCGTTTGTTTGTAGTGTTAGCTCCGTAAACGTCGTTGATGTTGCGTGCCGCTTGTGCCGCGTTGCTGCCACGACGGTACTCATATTCCATAATTACTCGAATTTTTAACGTATCTATAATGACGAAAAAGATTGAAATGCGATGTAAATGTAACACTAATCAATAAACAAATGACTGCTTTTGGAAAAAGAATTTCATGTTTTTAAAATAAAATTAATTTGAAAATAGAATTCTTAGCCAAACAAAAATTATTTTGATTTGAAATGGCCAATACTGCAGAGCGGCAATTTCATAGGTAAAGACCTATTATTATTAGGTACAGGATTTTCGAGCCACACTCTCTAGTTGAACCGCTATCTAGCCTATTGTATCGGCTAGCTTGTGCTGTAACTAACAACGCATTTAATTATTTTTTTTTTTGTTTTGTTGCACACGGTAAACTACCGTTCAAAAAAATAGCGCGCGGTTCTCTTTTCCATCAATAGTTTATAAAAAAATCTCGCTTTGGGTGTTAGTTTTTTCAATTGGCTGACCGGATGGATTTTTCGATTCTTTTGTGTTTTTCCTTTCAGTGAGCTAACAATTCGACGCACGTATGACACAAATTGGAACGTTGTGCAATAAACTACGTCCGTTTTAATACTCCGCTTTTGGCATATGAATTATTTAAAACGGTATTTGATGAGCTAAACTCTAAACCGTTCGATTTTATGTTTCAGTTTAAAGTGAATGTAGAATGAATCCGAAGTGTTCGTATTATTTTCTTCGACAATAAATAATTTTCAACGGTTCATGTGGTTGTGAATGACAATTCGGTTCGAATTTTCGGCACGAACGGCTTATAGAAAATCAGCGTGAAATAATTGAACTATTCACCGGGAATTTTTAGTTAAAGAAGTACTCTATTTTTGACAATTGTTAGTTTTGTAGGATTTGGTTTCATTTGGTCGTTTAATGTACCGAAAAACCAAAATCCAATTTATGTCAGATTCGTAAACGCACCAATAAACGCTCGCCATGAGAAGCTTTGACCAAGACCAGTAAGTTTTCGAATCCGAGTCGAACGGGAATTATGAATATCCCCGCAGGAATTATAACAAACGCTCTATATAGCTTTCCATGATAAATATCAATACAGTTCCATTTTGTGTTCCACACGAGCCCGAGCAGGTAATCTACACGTCCAGTCAGTCATGAAATTGTTAATTAACAACTAAACGAGGAGTTGCGAGCTTTAGCGCTAGGGTCGTCTAATTATTCTATAGACTACAGAGTATAGAGAACAGTTGGTAGAGATGTGTTGGTCATGTTGTGTCGAATATTCAACCGTAATGTATCTTAAGGTTTGAACATTTTATCGCTGATTTTAAAGATATATTAAATACTAGCTTTTTCCCGCGGCTCCGCCCGCGAAAATAGTTAATACTGTATCCCACGGGAATACTATACTTTTCGGGATAAAATGTAGCCTATGTGTTATAGCCAGAGCTAAAACTACTACCATACTAAATTTCATCAAAATTCGTTCAGTAGTTTTTGCGTGAAAGAGTAACAAACATCCATCTTTCCATACATACATACATCCATCCATCCATCCATCCTCACATTTATAAGAATATATAGAATATTATAGATTTATTAAATATTGTATATTTAAGTGTTACTGACTATATAATACAATCCATCAATACACAGCTTAAACAAATGAACGAATTGCGCTGGAATTTGAAAAGATGTTCAAAATAAACTACAATTATTTTAACATCACAAAATATCTACCTATATAACTTACTTCTGGCTCGCTACTGAATTCCTTTGTATTGAATAAGAATAGAAGGTCGATTCCGCTGATTAAATCCTGCAATAATACAGTTACGATCCCGTCCCGATATGTTATAAATATTTTTTTTTAATGAAAACTATAACCCAACTACGAAAATTATTATAATATAGCCTAAGTTACCCGCGACATTATTATAAAGCCTATGTTACCCGGGCCGTTATTATAAAGCCTATGTTACCCGGGCCATTATTATAAAGCCTATGTTACCCAGGCCATTATTATATAGCCTAAGTTACCCGGGCCATTATTATAAAGCCTATGTTACCCGGGCCATTATTATAAAGCCTATGTTACCCGGGCCATTATTATAAAGCCTATGTTACCCAGGTCATTATTATATAGCCTAAGTTACCCGGGCCATTATTATAAAGCCTATGTTACCCGGGCCATTATTATAAAGCCTATGTTACCCGGGCCATAATTATAAAGCCTATGTTACCTAGGTCATTGTTATATAGCCTATGTACGAAATACATACGTTATATGTTACGAATCTGTTGACATCGAATTTAATAAAATTGGATCCTTACTTTAGGCGCTACGGTGGAACAAACCTACATACGTAGACGGTCAAAATCTTTGCCTTCCTTAATTTATAATTAAGTAAAAGTAAAATGAAAGTGTAAGTTAATTACGAGAATTGGGCTTCTGAGCTGGCTGGCGGTCCACCGGACGGTAAAGGCCACCGGCACACCTGAAATACCGGAAGAGTTACCAATGCGTTCACAAACAGAAGCGTTGTTTCTCGCCATTTTCAGTGAGACCGTGGTTTACGGTAAAGCCAGTCGATTTTGAATTACCGTGCTTAAAATGCAACAAGTAAACCAGTGTAAACTATTGCTGTAAGATATTTCTAATTCCGTTTTGTACTCAAAAGGAAACCACAGAGGAATTAGCTAAACAGAGCGTCCATTTGTAAGTAGGTACCAAAGGTTCTGTACAAGATTGTGGCAGACTACAAAAGGCAAACGTCTCAAAGACAAACAGAGAGTTGTTTGTGAGCAATAGGTAAAGTAGCTACTGATAATGATAGGGTTACCACACTGGGGGCACTAGACCCACCTTTTGTTTTTAAATATTTGCTACATATAGGTGTTAAAATTTAGCACCTATATTTAGCAGCTAAATGAAATACTTTTTTCGGCTACTACAGTTACTTATTTCGGCGTTTTCTAATTTTCAACCCCTAAGTAGGTAAAATAGGGGTTAAAGGTTTAAATTATAATAAAGATATCGTTTAAAAACCAATATCACGCGGGCGAAGCTGCGGGCAGAGGTATATGCCCGCGGCTTCGCCCGCTAAGCTAGTAAGTTTACGTAATAAAACTGAAGACGGAATTGTACCCAGTTTGGTAAAATCAACTACAGATAATTAAGTCATACGAGGGCTGATTGATAAGTTTCCGAAACGACAAAGAAAAACTTCAAAAATCTATTTAAAATAAATTTATTTCTCAACGTAGTTTCCTTCTACCTCGATGCATTTAGTCCAGCGCTTCTCCAATGCCGTTACATCAGTTTGATAAAATGTTTTCTCCGACTCCTCAAAATACTCGTCCACGGCAACAATGACTTCTTCATTTGATGAAAATCTCTGGCCACCTAACCATTTCTTCAGGTTTGGGAATAAGTGGAAGTCGCACGGGGCCAGATCCGGGGAATAGGGTGGATGCGGTAGCAATTCGAACCGCAATTCATGGAGTTTGGCGACTGCAACCATTGACGTGTGTGCAGGTGCGTTGTCATGGTGGAACTAAATTTTTTTCTTGGCCAAAGGTGGTCGTTTCTGCTGGATTTATTCACTTAATTTTTGCAGCAATCTTGCGTAGTACTCTCCATTTATTGTTTTTCCTTTTTGCAGATAATCCACTAAAATAATCCCTCGAGCATCCCAAAAAACAGTCGCCATCACTTTGCCGGCCGACAAAACCGTTTTAGCTTTCTTCGGCGCAGGTTTTCCGCTCTCAGTCCACTGCTTAGATTGGTTCTTTTGTCTCGGGAGTATAATGATGTATCCAGGTTTCATCAACTGTCACATAACGCCGCAAAAACTCATTAGGATCTCGGTTAAACAGCGCCGATGAATCGTCCACTCGACGTTGCTTTTGGTCTACAGTGAGCAAACGCGGCACCCATCGCGCGCAATGAAAAATCATTCCCAAATGTTGGTGCAAAATATTAAAAACGCGTTCAGATGAAATGCTCACCATCTCTGCTATCTCTCGCAACTTTAAGCGCCGATCATTCAATACAATTTTGTGAATTTTTTTGATCATGTCCGGATTCGTGACTTCATTTGGACGGCCAGACCTGTGGGTGTCTTCGCAGCTCTGTCTTCCACGTTTAAAATCAGTTACCCAGGTGTGAATTGTACTCCATGCAGGAGCAGAATTACCTAACACACTGTCTAGCTTGGTTTTAATCTGGGTTGCTGTTTTCTCTTTTAAAACGTAAAACTTTATCACCGCACGAATTTTGTTTCTTTCCATTGTTAAGAAAATTTACGACAGAGAAAGTTCTACGTCCTCTCAAACAAATTCCATCAGTTCGATTAAATTCAAATTTGGCGTTCTATTTTCAAAAAAATGCCAGAATATAATGTAATATTCCTTTTTTGCGTATCATTTTTTTAAGTTCGTCGTTTCGGCCAGTTATCAATCAGCCCAGGTATGATCTACTGCTTGTGTAAAGACGTTTAGGCAGAAAAATAATTAAAAAATTTCGAATGAAATATATTATACTAAATAAAGATACAATGCACTCTCTAAGGCGCTGAGGTCATTAACCTCACAAAAACAGCTGACGTTAAAGCGAAAGCAAAGTAAAGATTTGATATAATTTTGGTAAAGACATAAATTATATTAATTCAATCAGTTATGTGTGGTCAATGAGGTCCGTAGCACCGTAAAGAACGTTTTTTTTCTCGAAAGTTTTGAATTATTTTTCTGCCTTTAAATGTCTTTACATAAGCAGTAGATCATAGGCCCAAAATATCCGTAATTGATTTTACCAAACCCTATATAAGAGACACTTACCCCCCCATACATTTTCTACTTAACTTAAAAGGTTTTTGAAACATGATCACAATGTATAAATAAATGAAGCCTTATACGGAATAAAATAAATATTCAAGGGTGGTCATATTCAATATAAAAAAATATTCAAAATATTCAAATAGCCAAAACTATACAACACACATGTTTTTTTCCCGTTGTGTACGGAACCCTTCGTGCGCAAGTCCTACTCGCAAATGGCCGGTTTATTGAATACATAATTTTGAAAACATTTGACATATTTTATCATTTGTCGTTTTTGTAATTTAGCAGTGGAAAAAATATTTCATGAGAAAGTAAATCATTCAATAGGATAATGCCAAAGGAACGTAACCAGGAAACGTTAAAGTCCAGGAATTAATTTTCAGAAGATTAACATACTTTAATTGGTCACGCTATTTCCCCTCTGCGGGCTTAGCATGCGCACCCTAGAAACACCGAAGAATCGACAAAATGACAGATCGAAGAAACATTAATACCATTCGGAGCAAAATAGTTCTTATTGTAAGGTCGCAAGGTCGACGCATCGTCGTTATGAGGAAACAACATTTATTTTCTTCCCGTGCATGAGCTCACAAAATGCCCTCTTTTGACACCTAAAGTAGAAACGTTTACTTATTTCAATGTCAAATAGTCTTACAATAATGTCAACTACTCCAACATCATGGCGCGGGCGGTCCAAGATAAATAGTTTCTTTACGTTCAGTCATTTACTTGAAAATTTGATAATTTTTGACAGAAGATTTCCCGGCAGCGATTTGAAATACATATTTGGCTATTTAGAAATGTTGAATTGTAAATGGCAAACATTGGAATTTAATTCTTATCTTTTGTATTATAATGTTTAAAATCCATATAAAATACCCTCGCTTGCTCAGCGCTCCAGAGGCAACAGTCGCGATCACGCCTGAGCATGCCTCGCGTGGCGTCGCCTCCAGAGTCTACAACCCCTCTCCATGACAAAGACTCAACCGTATTTAATGATACCGCGCGCGATTTGCGTGACGCAATCGCGACGCTGACGCGGACGTCGCGCGATCGCGACGCGTTTTCGCCTCTACGCTATCAGCGCCCATGTACGCGTTTCATCTGAACACGCCCTAACAAATTTTGAGGACTCTCAAATAGCCAAAATTTATATTTATTTATATTTTAGCAACAACCTCTGTGGCTTGTTAGTGGTTAGCGCGTCGGCGCTTAAGCCGAAGGTCGCGGGTTCGAATCCCGCCGAAGGGACAAAAAGTTTTTCTGTGTTCCTGGGTCTTCGATGTGTATTTAATATATTAGAATAAAAATCTTAAAATATATGTTGTACTATACAACAGTATGAAATATATTTCCCTTGTCTTATACCTGTGATACAAGTTTACTGTGTACAGGACCAGATTGACGTGGTGTGGAAGCATTCACAGATATTATTATTTAAATTTCCTGAATGTACCTTCCTATATTTTGGTATCTTTCAAGACCGTTTAATTGAAACGTATTAAATTGACACGGGTTCCAATCAATTTGCGTCGGATAGTGTGGGATGGCGTCGGTTAGTATAGGACGGCGTAGCGTGGGATGGCGTGGGGTAAATTGAGACGCGCTTCGGGTCGGGTGTGATCATGTCTAATCCGGGATGGACTACCGATTATGGATTTTACAGGACAAATGGACACTACTGCTTGAAATATTATATGGCTGAAAGGTTCAGTCACCACAATGTATACGCGACAAGCTTCCAATGACAATATGTAAACAACAGAATGCATCGTTAATAAACAATGTTAAGCATTTTAAGTAGCCCCCGAATTGTCAAACAGTGAGCCAGTGATAATGATTAATTATAGCTAAGAACACTCTCGACCATTTCAGCTTTGAAACAAAAAAAACTAAATCAAAATCGGTCCATCCGTTTGGGAGCTACGATGCCACGGACAGACACACGCTCAGGCAGACAGATACGTCAAACTTATACCATTTACTTCTGATCTTGGATCTTTTACATGTAAACGGAAGCTTGGTATATTACGTAAACACGCGCATTTACAATACAGCTATGTTGTTAGGGTCAGTTCACACCGCGCGAAACGGGACGCGACGCGGCGCTACATTTTTAAGATAGCTAAAGAGTTCCGTGGCCTAGTGGCAGTGCAGGTTCGATTACCAGGTTGTCGCGTGTACCAATGAAACTTTTTCAGATCTCAAGTACATTATACGGACGCTCTAACGGTGAAGGAAAATATCGTGAGGAAACCCGCACATGGTTGGCCCCAGTCGTATTGACCAATATTCCACTGGACTAGGCTGACTGTGTTGTGAGAATGCCGTATGTGCTTAGGCAACCATACGACTTTTAAAAACCAACTATTCCAGGCACTACAGTATTTCAAGAGTGGTTTCTTCGCTCGGAGAATACTGTATAAATCATCCAATAACGGATAAAAAGCCCTAAGTTTCTTTTTAAATTCAAAATTGAACTTTACTCGCTACACGAAATAATGCACGTTTCATATGACATAAGTCGTACTCTGCACAATATGCGCTTTGCAGCGCGGTGCAACTTGACATTCGAACTCTTACAATGATCGTTTCGTTTCGGTGTGAATTGACCCTTAATATCTTCATCCGTAGAAATGTTACGATGATTGCTCACCGATATTAGGAAAATAGTTGAATTATAATACACTTATATTTATGCAGCTAATGTAGGTATATTTTAATTCACCCCCTTACTAATAAAAACTATTAACACAGCGGATAACGCAACGTTGATGTCTTTGTCTGATGCATTGTAGGAGTCACTTGACAGACAAAGACAGCAACAGTTATCCGTTGTGTACATTATTTACATAGACGTATCAATATTATTTATATTATCCGTTGTGTAAATATTTTTATAAGTTAGGGGCATTTAAATATTAATCTTAAGAATACATTATTAGCAAAATAAAACAAACAACAATCGGCTTTTGTTATTTTATTTAAAAAAATCGCATAATCTTAGGATTATTACTTACTACATAATATTATACTTGAATAGTAAAAGTCACAATAGTTTATAGATACTTAAATAGATCAAACTGACTAGATTCCACACCCCTCTGTTCCTTTATCTTATATGTGACCTCAGGAATATAATTGTTTTATTTATTGAAACAATAATTAAGGTTAAACTTGTTTTACTAAAGATGGCATTCCAAACTGAGCGAACGTGGCGCGCGACTATATGCGTATGCATCGTACATCTTGAAGCAATTTATACTATGCTAGGATTGCTGACGCGGTCGTGGTCGACTGTCGTGGTCGTGGTCGTGGTCGTGGTCGACTGTCGTGCTCATGAGCAGATTGTCGGTCGTGATCACAAGCGGACTGTTACCGGTTGTAGTCGTAGGCGCCGGATAGGTCGCCATCTAAATGCCAATTACATCAATTTAAAGTTAATCGATGATTAGATATCATGTTATCTCTCTCGATCTTCCTATTAATGCAAGACAAGACACGACATTTAGACAGTCGAAAAACACAAACAGGCGTTGATGAAATAAAGCTGAGACCCCATTAGTGCGTTGCGTTGCGCTGCGTCGCGTCGTCGCAACGGATTAATGCATTGTATGCCACACTGCGTTGCGTCGACGCACGACAATGCAATATAGCGCAATGCATCATCCTCCCATTTCCTCTCCTGTCCGTCGATCAGTTGAAACGTCACGTTCGACGATGCAACGCATTAATGGGAAATGTGATAAATCTGTGAAAAATGTCGCAGCATCGACCCTGCGACAATGCAAATGGAGCCTCGCTCTTAGTCTGTTTAGTTACAAATGTTGATTTTATGTACCTAGTTATTGTTTTCGTGGATTTCTATTCATATGTCACATACTTGATAATAGTATTAAATTGTTAATTACAAACGAAAACCACTAGTTCTATTGGAAGTCTATGTGTTTAGGGATTATTAGTGGTTTTGAGAAAATTTGTTATCGGTCCTTCCAACGCTATTCCTACCATTATTAAAAAATCTTATTACACAAATATACACAAATAGATAGTGACTGATATATAAATACTACTACTCTAACTACATACATAAATGAATAGATATAATACAATAAAGAAATTAATAGAAACACAATTAATACATAAATAATGGAATAATAGATATTAAATAAAAGTGTAGTTTGTATATAATGTTTTGTTAATAGCTAATAATAATAATTTCTCTATCTAAATTAATAATAATAAGTTAGTATATTTATTCAATTATAAAAATTCTATTTTAATTATTAAATAATATTAATAATGTCTACAATTATAAATATGAATTATCAACAATGTTATAATAATATTATGCATAAAAGCGATTAATTATTATATTATTTAGCCCATATATTTAGCCATTTTTAAGATAGTGATTCAAACTGAACTTATTACACAACACAAAAAGATACACGATTCACTGCACGAGCGGCGCAGCGCTGCGCAGCGCGGTGCAGCTCGAAATTCGAACTCATGCAATGGATCGTGTTTCTTCTTGTTTAGTGAATAAAGTTCCATTTTGAATAGCCATCTTTAAATTACGTTAAAGTTGCAAAAATAAAGGAAAATCGTCAACTGCGTCTTTACATTGATAATTAATTAAGTATGATAATAATTTTAACGATAATACTAACAAATTATTTTAAATATTTAGGACTCGTTTCACAATTGCCTAATAAGTTTCGCAGTATTGTCGCTGCTTACTTCATACTGAACGACAGAGACAAAACATCGAAATAAGCTATCTGACGCTAATATCAGGGGATTGTTAAACAGTCCCTTAGTGAATGAAATACTTATAATATAATAAATATTCTTACAAAAATATAATTACAATTAATAATAAATATAAGTACGTACTATTAAAATCTACAATATTAATCTTTGGTACATTAGCCGTAGTTACATTATCTTATTAGTAAAATCACAATAAATTAAATTATTTTATTCGCAGGTAGGTATAGTTCACACTTAGGTAACTACTAAATACCATAAAATCATAAGAGCCTTGATTAAATCTAAAGTGCGGTCGCGGAGCACGTGGAATTTTACGAAGACGTATAGTTACTTGCCTCCTTCACTCGCGCACGAATATATTGCTATCGCGCTTCTATCACGTATACCTGTGTAAACGCAATATATTGGTGCGCGAGTGAAAGAGACAAGTAGCCATAAGTCAATGTACGAAATCCTACGTGCTCCGCGACCGTACTTTATAAATTAATATTTTAAAAGGCGTTAGACTCGACTACATACAAAACTTTTACAATATTTACACAATTTTTAACATAGGGTAAAACAAACAATCGGCCCCCTACCCCAGGCTACCACCTTATTATATGAAATCCGGGTTGCTTATTTGTTTTTTCTTATTTATTTGTGAATAAATGAAGGATGACCAACACAGAGTGTGTTCTAGAAATCTTTGGGGGCCAATAATAATAATTAGTCATCTTACCCCATACGGTAAGATCAGGCAAGTGAAGTGAATGAATACATGTCAAGATACATATGAAGACAAACATAATGTTTTTATGATACCACTGCCCGTCTCTAACTATACTCAATGGAAGAAGTAGAATCCTGCCCCATCCGAATATAATAAGATCTGTATCCAGCTCTTTTCGTAAAGTTTAATAATAATTATAATTATATATATCTATACTTTAGCTTTTGTTAATATACATTATACATAGTATTTGCAAAACGTTACTTATTTATTTTTTCCATTGTCGATTCAGAATACTTATGACACTTAAATGATAATTTTTCGTTTGTGCATAACAAGATATTAACTAATATACTGTATATGTAGACCAATAAAAAAGAGACGAAAAATAATTATTTCTTGGTCTCCATAGAACTAGCGTAGGAGTTATTGGTCAGGGACAGTGTAGAAGATGTTAAATTTTGTTTTATATATCTACTATTTAGTTATAAATCGGTGTAGCCTCGTCTCTCCATGTGCCTCACATCATCACCCGTGTTGGTGATGACCTGGAGCACCCTGAACGACTTGGACTGCTGCGGCGGCCCCTCCTGACAGAACTTGTGATAGTAGACGCTGGAATATTCAACAAATTATGTTATTTATGGGAAGATTGTCGATTGGATATTAGTGGTAAGCTGCAAACCTAGTAGTAAAACTTAAAGATTTTTAACTCCCGATGCAAAAAAGGGGTGTTATAAGTTTGACGTAAGTAAGTCTGTCTATCTGTCTGTCTGTGTGTCTGCTCCGTGGCATCGTAGCTCACAAAATGAACCGATTTTGATCTAGCTTTTTTGTTTGAAAGCTAACATGATCGATAGAGTTCTTAGCTATAATTCATCATCATCAGCTTGCTCACTGCTTGACAATTCGTTAGTAAAAAAATTTATTTTGTTTAATTAGAACGTCAATATTCCTGTTTTTACCTACAACCTTACCAGTTACCCTATAGACTTTGCCCCAATTTTACAGAAAAACTATTTTCCGGTTATTAAATACCTACTTTAAAACTAAATTCGTTTTTGCACATAAAAGAGGCGGAGACATGTTTCAATAGTAATATCGAACCGTATTATGCTGTACGATTGTGTTGTAAGTTGTATGGTGTAGTTTTAAGAGATATAATTGTCAATGTTATATTGACAGATGTCACGAGTGAAGCTTATTTAGTTAGGTTTATTTTAGATAAGTATAAGGCTATTCTCAGTGTAGACTGTAGACGTATTTCTGTTAGACATATCTCATATGTAATACGTATCTGTGTTAAGCGCCAATAAAGGAGAATATAAGAATTGTTTCTGTATTATTATCATCACCACTCAAGCGTAAGAAGGACATACAGATCAAGAGGTCGTAGCCCGCTACAGTTTTATTTTATGATTTGTACAAAAATTTACTTTAGTATTGTAATTCAATAGTTTACTTTATACATAAACCCCCTTACTAATAAAAATATTTACACAACGGATAACTTAAACAACGTTGCTGTCTTTGGCTGATGCGTTGCAAAAGTCGCTCGACAGACAAAGACAGCAACGTTGTTAAAGTTATCCGTTGTGTAAATGTTTTTATTAGTAAGGGGGATAGACTATTAAGATATTAAATTATAGCATCACTGTAAAATTCAATAATATTCAAAACAAACATTTCGGAAAGCCTTCACAAAGTAGTAATTACTAACACGAAGCATTATAACAATATACAGATGCACTTTCGATGGTAATTTTAGCGCCTAATTACATTGGTAAAAGCGTGATGGATGATTCGAGAAAGTTAGAGTAGTAAGTATAATGATAAGCATATATTGTGCATTGGGGCTAACGCAGATGGGCCACCGCGTCCGGCCGCAGTAGCATGCGACTGCAACTTTTAACAAATGACGGTATTAACCAATCACCATGGGATATTAGATATTGGATTGACAATACCTACTCCTAGATTTCGACTCGGCCAACAAAATCTAGGTGTATTGCTGATCGAACCACTGCACAGCGTCGAGAGTAGACACTTGTAGGTCAAGTCTACACAAAATATGTGAAAAAGCGTGTCAACTGTCGCAGGCCACTGGTCGCGGTCGCAAGTGGCGTGTACGCGCAAGCCTTGGAGTACAATATAATGATAAGCATGTACATTTAGAGTAACGCAAGAAAAGTGTTTACTTGGGACAGTGCAAACAGCTCCTAGAACCGACCACCGAAGCTGAAAGTTTAAATATTGCTTTAGAACCCATTGTACTTACATGTCTTTTGGGATGAGAGTTGTAAGCATTTGCTCTCTTTGCTAGTTTCATAGGTTGTTTACTCTTGGTATGCAAGAGTTTTTCATGTAAAAATGTGGTGATTCAGATCAAATTTAACCAAAAAGAGTAACAAACATCCATTCATTCATCCATACATCCATCCATCCTTACACATTTATAAAAGTAGTAGGATGAACATAATATCAAGGTGTTGTCTCGTATGTATAATGCTGTAGTAAATAAGATTTTTTAATAAAAACAAAATCCTCTAATAAAAATATCAAATACATAATTAAAAATTAGAACATTACCTTTTGTTTGCTCCACCGTTTCCATTGCCTTCAACTTGTATTGGTATAATTCTCGTTTTCGGTTGACTGTCCTGGTTCTGGATAGTTTTGTTCAGGCCCGGCAAGTCTGGCTGGTTGTCCATCATCACGAGCTGTGGTGATAATACCCTCATTATACGTTGTGTCGGTTGAGAATAGGGTGCCTGAGTTTTGCTATGGTTCTCATTAGGGTTCTGATGCATGTCGATTACTATTCTCATCTGAGGCTGGCCGTTAGCTAGTTTGTTGTGATTTCTTGTCTCAGTGCTAGAAACTTCCATTTGTATTGGGATTACTTTGCTACCTTGGTTATCTCTTGGTACACTCTTCCTGTTTTCTGAAGGCAGGATAGACCAGTTTGGTTGCACAGGTTGTTGGTATTTAGGTGGACTTATTATTTCACGAGCACCTCTCTGCATTTCATTGCTCTTTTTAACCCATTCTGGTTCTTGATTGGTCTCTCTGGGTGGCGTTACTAGTTCCCTGGATAAGCTTTTTCTTCCTTCGAGAGGCCTCTGGCACCAAGCTGGAGGGGGTGTTTTTGTTTTTTCTTTTTGAGTCTTTACCCATGGTGGTATGGCTTTTGGACTATCTGGGCAGTAATAAACTGGCTCTTGATTTACATAAACTATTTCTCTATTCGCTGGACTATTATTATTGTTATATTCAGGTTGGTTGTTTTGTTTTTTAGGAGTGATGGGAATTGAAATTGTTGACTGGTAACGGTTTTCTGGTGGTGAGTTTGGAGGTGTATTCTTAGCTGGCTCGTGTCCTCTCCAAGGTGCGTTGTTGTTTTGTGTTACGTTGTTTTGTATTACGTTGCTTTGAATTCTGTTGTTATTATTGTCATGTGCAGCAACCCAAGGAGGAATATATTCTTGTTGTTGACTGTCTTGGTTTGCAAGTTTAATCTCTGGCCTTCCAGCATTAAAGTTTTCTGCTGGTTTTAGATTTTCTCGTTTCCAAGGTGGACTGTAAGTTTGTTGGGTAGCAGGTTGATCATTATGAGATATATTTTGATTGTCTCGTGGGTATCTATTAATTGTGTTAGTTCTCCAAGATGCTGGGTTAGATGCATTTGCAATCGGACTTTGTATTTCTGGTTTTGTATTTTCGTAAGTATTCTGATTGTTGAAATTGTCCTGGTTTCTTTGGCCAGTGCGTGGAAGAGTATGGAATACTGATGTTGGTGACGATTGTTGATAATTAGGTGGGTTCTGTGCAACATTTGGCGAAAATGGTCCACGGGAAGTATAATGTAATTGTGGACTACTGCTGTTGACCTCGCAGTCCCGTTTTTCAGGTTGTCTCCAATGGTTATTGGCTGTGGGTGAATATGGGTTATTATTGCTTAAAAGGGATTGGTTTGCAAAAGGCTGTGGACTCTTATTAAATTGAGAATCTTGACGAACTAAGATATCCCTTGTCGGAGGTGTACCATTCTGGGCAACAGAAGGTGAATTTTGGGCATACAATGCTTCAGGTTTGTACAAGGGACTATCTGGAGATTGGTTCTGTTGTATTGCGTTCGAGAATGGTTTCGCATAATTTTGCGGCTGATTCTGAGGAAGCTTGACTGTTAATGGACTAGGTACTTTCTCTACAAATTTCGGTACAGGACCCATGCGTTGTAAATCGGCATTTTCGGTTTCCCAATGATATGGACTATTGGTTTTTCTCAACATTCCAATGGGATTTTCGGGGATAACGATTTCTGGTCTTTCTCCCAGTGCCACCGGCTTTGGTGATTTGGTGTTTGGTGCTTGTATCACAAGAGGCGGTGGCGGGGGTGGTGCTGGTATTGAGGGTGGAGGAGGAGGAGGTGGTACTGGACCTCCTGGTCCTACTAGACCTCCAGGACCTCCTTGAGGCTGATAGTTTGGACCTCCGTGTTGACCACCATAAGACTGCTCATGTTCCTCCCATGATCTTTGACGTGCCATCCGCCTCGCCATACTAGGTGTTCTAATTTGTGATAGATCCAGACCACCTGGGGTATATGTGAATGGCTTCTTGTCTTTGGTCATCATAGCGTTCTGGATACATGCTGGGGGCTCCACGCTGCCCATTGGCTGAAACAGTAATAACAGCCTCTTAGATTCTTCGGCTTAATATGATAATGCTGGTATTAACCATGTACTTATTTTCTATAAAATAATTTAGATATAGATAGATACTCGTAATAATTTGCAAACCCAAAGAAAGATTTATTACAATTTAAAATAACGGCTGATGTGAAAATTTGTTGGGAGAATCTGAGTAGGGAGAATCGTGTTCGAACCTACGCAACGGATCTAATTATGCTGTTTTCACCGATTCGAGAAACACGGTTTTGAATGCAATACCTAAGGTTGGGACTACATGATCCGGAATCCAGAAGGCCGGAGAAATTTCAGAGCATTGAAAATAGAACTCTGCGCTAATACATGAGAGCTGAAAATCGAACATACAAGTGTCAAGTCAAAAATCAATGTCATATATTGCAGCTCGACAGTCGACACTTTTATTTTCAACTCTATTGTATTAGGGCAGAACTCTATTTTCAGTGCTCTGAATTTTCCCGGGCCCGCGGGATTCCAGATTATATAGTCTCAGCTTAAGCGTCAGCTTACACCGAAATGAAGCAATACGCTACGCAGCGCTGCACTTTTAAGATAAGCTATTCAAAGAACTTTATTCAATACACAAGAAGATACACGTTTAATTGCAAGAGTTCGAATGTTAAACCAGACGCTCTGCAGAGCGCGGCGCCGCTCTTACAATGAATCGTGTATCTTCTTATGTACTGAATAAAGTTCATTTTAGTATCACTATTTTAAAAATGCAGCGCCGAGTCACGTATCTTCTTGTTTTATTTAACACGGCTGGGGCCCCGAATAAATTCTAGTTTGTAATACTTACATTGACCTGTGTTTTGCCGTAGTTAGGTATTCTGCCGATATGTCCAGGCGCGGGCCCGAAACTGGAACACATCCAAATTTTACTTTATTTTTAACCGCGGGATGACAACATCGGCCGTGTGGGTGACCACGAGCATTGTACTGAACTTTTATTACTCATAATATTAAAAGATATAAAATAAAACTTAATTTTAAAGATGTGACTTAAATGCTTCGACATTGGTTAGGTCTTCAATTATAATTAAAAAATATATATATTTTGAGTATTTGGGTCTGTAATTACTATATCATTTCCATCCACTCTGCAGCCCTTGTTTCCAGATTATTTTTGTGGTCGCGTCATAAAAATCAGCCCTGTAACGAACTCTGAGCTAATATAATGGAGGTGAAAAATTTTAAGACTAAAATTTTAAGAAATCTGGCATATTTTAACTATTGACACATCGATTTTCAGCTCTACTGCATTAGCGCAAAGTTCTATTTACAGTGCTATTTTTTTTGTCGCGACCACCATAAAACCCTCATGGGAACGTGGCTAAAAGGAGACTGAACATCGTGGGCCCAAATGTAATGACTTGAGATATGGTCTTGTTTTTTTTGCCCTAAAATATAAAAAATCAGCTCGATTCTCAATCTGGGAGCCGAGAAAAATAAGAAAGATGTGTAGATTTCGTGATAACGTCCATTTATTTAATCGATTTCTGTATTACAGTAAACACTTTTTGCATAAGTCATTTATCTAGTCAATTTTGTCATAGGCCGTTGACGTTTTGACTTTTAATTCACTCGATTCGTGTTTTCTAATGCGTTTTATGTTGTTGCGTTTTGAGTGCCTTCCTAAATAGTTTTATTTTCAAAAGCCACTTCTTTAATTATTACAGAATCCGGGTCACAAAACTTGAAAAAAATCCTTTAGTCTAGGGCTGTCGTAGAGGAAATGCAGCTATTGTTATGTACGCTTCTATTGTAATTGCATAGTGAGCAGACGAACTGTTGGAGCCTGCTGAGAGCTCATTGCTCATGTGTATCATAATATTATGGTACCTTAGCTGGACAAGGTATCAAGATCATATTGCTCCACCTGGACAATTTCTTGACGACATTTTAATCTTTATAGAAGACGAATAAACTATGTACTACATTAAAATTGTTCTGTTTTCATAAAAATCTATTCCTGTTATATCTTTATTGTTTTTAAGTCATATTAATAATCATTAATATTAACCTATTATTATGACTTTTCACGCATTCTCCACCTAATAAGTAGTAGTGTTAAAAAGTTTATTTCATTGCTTTTTGAAACATAACCTCACTTCCACTAAACAGCTCATAACTTTGATCTCAGATTGCCAAAAGTTATAGAATTTTCCACAAGGCTCTCATTAATCTAAATGTATCTATATAGTATATATATATATATATATATATTACATACAGGGTGACCTGAAATTCGATACATTCCTTTGAAAGACAGAAAGTAGAACTCATTTACAGTAATATTTTTCATGGCATCCCCTATCCGAAAGTTGATATTTACAAAGTTATTGAAATTTCCAAAAAAATTTTCTTTATTTTCGACTTTTTTACTTTGACATGACGTAATTTTAAAAATGTTTGTCTTTTTAGTGATTTTTTTATGTATTTTAACCGTCAATGAGTCAAATATTATTTTTAAGGAATAAATAGGGACAAACTAAGCGAGAATTTTTCATTATGAGACATGAAACAGAATTTTCTTTTAAGAAAAATGCACATTTTTCTTAAAAACAGGTGATTTTCTTAAAAAAATGTATGATACAATGCGTACAAATATTCTAAATAACTTCCTTATCTCATTAGCTTTCCAAAAAGGTGCAAATGTCTACATAAAAATATGAACATGTAATAAAAGACAAAACAATCATCAGGTAACGTTATCTCAAGAATTACACCCTTACTTCTACTTGTGATTTTTTTGTATCGCGATGGCTGCTTTTGAGTACGATGAATACGCTGACATCTTGTTTTGTTACGGACTTTGTAATGGTAATGCTGCTGCTGCACGAAGAACATACGTTGAACGTTTTCCGAATCGACGAGTGCCAAACGTTAGAGTGTTTTCAACAACATTTCGACGAATTCGGGAAAGCGGCCTTGTTGATAGAAGACGTGGCGATTCAGGCAGACCTCGTTTGTATGCTCCAGAAGAAGAAGAAGAAATTTTAACACTTTTTCAAAATGATCCTTCTATTTCTACAAGAGCGGCAGCTAGAAGACTTGGATTGAGTCAATGGAAGGTGTAGTTTACAGTACACACAGCGCGTCTACATCCATTTCACTACACACCTGTCCAAGCGTTGGAAGAGGGAGACCCGGTTAGAAGAATGGAATTCTGCCGTTTTATGATAAATGCAAACATGGAGGATCGCAATTTCTTCTCAAGAATATTGTGGACGGATGAATCGAAATTTGACCGTGACGGGATAAACAATTTCCACAACACACATTACTGGGCACCAAAAGGAGAAAACCCCAGGATGAAAAAAGAAAGGGCCCATCAAACCAGATTCAGTCTAAATGTCTGGATGGGTATAATTAATAATAATTTAGTTGGACCTCATTTTTTGCCTCAAAATTTAAATGGTGAAATGTACGAACATTTCCTAAGAGAGGAGATTACTGGTTTAATGGAAGATGTGCCAATAGCAACTCGTCGTAATATGATTTTCCAGCATGATGGTTGCCCGGCCCACTTCCGCCTCGGCGTACGCCAGTGGCTAGACCAAACTTACCCACATCGCTGGATAGGTCGAGGCGGGCCAATTCCTTGGCCAGCACGGTGTCCCGATTTGACCCCGTGTGATTTTTATCTTTGGGGTCATTTGAAGGCTTTGGTGTATACTACACCCATAACTACTGTAGAGGAGCTCAGAAGCCGCATAAGAAATGCAGCAGAAGAAATCAAAACTAGTCTTACTACCAGAATAATCAAAACAGAGGTACGGAGAAGACTACGGGCCTGTATCAGAAACAGAGGTTCACATTTTGAACAAGACCTAAAGTAGAATATTTATTATTAAATTTAATTAAACATTGATGTTTTTTAAACACAATAAACGTAATTAAATTCAAGTTTTTCCTTTTATTTTAACCTTATCGCAAATAAATAGATTTAGACATTATTTCATTTTACTTCTAATATGATTACTACAACGTCATATTTTTATGTAGACATTTGCACCTTTTTGGAAAGCTAATGAGATAAGGAAGTTATTTAGAATATTTGTACGCATTGTATCATAAATTTTTTTAAGAAAATCACCTGTTTTTAAGAAAAATGTGCATTTTTCTTAAAAGAAAATTCTGTTTCATGTCTCATAATGAAAAATTCTCGCTTAGTTTGTCCCTATTTATTCCTTAAAAATAATATTTGACTCATTGACGGTTAAAATACATAAAAAAATCACTAAAAAGACAAACATTTTTAAAATTACGTCATGTCAAAGTCAAAAAGTCGAAAATAAAGAAAAAAATTTTGAAATTTCAATAACTTTGTAAATATCAACTTTTGGATAAGGGTGCATGAAAAATATTACTGTAAATGAGTTCTACTTTCTGTCTTTCAAAGGAATGTATCGAATTTCAGGTCACCCTGTATATCAGTTTTATCTTATTACATTCTTAGCCCAAGAATGTATGAAATGGTTTCAATGTCCTTTTAGTAGCTAATCGCTTCGTTGAGAAATAGTTAAATTTTCGAAAATAGATAAGAACTTCACACTTTAAGATTTTAATGCCAAGTGGCAACTACTTACAGATTTTCCGATTACCAGATATCAATCGTCACTTCGTAATAAATAACCTTCTATTTTAGATGTAAATAAAAATATTTACCCGTTGGTGGCCATGGCTGCGAGTTCGCCAACTGCAATGAGATCACAGACTGTATTAGTATGGGAACACCTGCTCAAGGTTCTCCAGACTTCTAGGAATAGTTTGGAGAATAGGTCAGGTAGGTTTTAAAGGACATAATTCATTTATTGATAAGATGCATTTATTATGCATCTTGGATCAAGGATCTTGTGAATGTGTGTGTGAAATACTATTGTATATAAAAAGTGATCTTTCGTAGACCGTTGCTATCTTCACACAACTAAACAACTGATTGTGCCAAAACTGCAAAAAGTAAATAATATAAAACAGGTTTTCGTAACAAAATTCGTCTCTTAGGGTCAATTCACTCCGAAACGAAACGATACGTGACATAGCGCTACATTTTTAAGATAGCTATTCAAAACTGAACTTTATTCGTTACACAAGAAGATGTAACAAGTTTCATTATAAGAGTCCGAATGTCAGGTTGCACCGCGCTGCACATCGCATGTGCATTGTGCAGTGTATGACTGAAGTTTCTTTTTTGTGTAGTTGATAAAGTTCAATTTTCAATAGCTATCTTGAAAATGCAGCGCCGCGTATCGTCGCGGTGTGAACTGACCTTTATAAGGGATGTGAATGATACGCACACACAACGCTTCAACATTATTTATAGAATGACAGAAAACTACTATATTTTATATTCTTTTTTCCTACAACAGCATTGCGCCGGTCACTGTATTGTAACCCCCTTACTAATAAAACTATTTATACAGTGCATAAGCTATACAATGTTTTGATACGTCCTAGTCTGATACGTCGGAAAAGTAGTTTTGTACAGACAAGGATAAAACATTGTTTAGCTTAATCGCTGTATAAATATTATTATTTGTAAGCGGGCAGAGTAAAAATGTATACTTATTTACACACTACAGAGTTATAATATATAAATATTAGGTTTTCTCAACCGTGACAATGCAACATCTAGACAGGCCAGCGATGGCATGTAAGATCAGAATTTGGCGCTGCCCGATAATTTTAGTTGTGGCTAGGAGCCAGACATCATTTTAGTCCAACTGCGCCTTTGCATTCCAAAACGTGAGCTAAAACACTTTTACCCGACTGTGGGCTACTAAACTGTGGACTTACTAAGCACACAAAAAAACGTCGTTGATTATTGCAATCATAAACAGGTCTTTTCATCTGTTATTGGATGATTTATACAGTACCTACTATCTGTTTCCCGCTTTTCCACCCGCGTAAATAAAATATCGGGTATTCCACGGAAATGCTGTATTTTTTCGAGATAAAAAGTAGCCTATGTATTAAATCCAGACCCTAAACTACTACCAGAGCTCCGTGGCCTAGTAGGTAGACCGTTTGATTCGCATTCGAGAGAGTGCAGGTTGATTCCCAGGCTGTGACGTGTACCAATGAGACTTTTTCAGATCTCAAGTACATTATACGGACGCTCTAACGATGAAGGAAAATATCGTGAGGAAACCCGCACATGGTTGACCCCAGACGTATTGACCAGTCATTCCTCTGGACTGGGCTATGTTGTTCGGGTTTCCTCACGATGTTTTGCTTCACCGTTAGAGCGTCCGTATAATGTACTTGAGATCTGAAAAAGTCTCATTGGTACACCACACAGCCTGGGAATCGAACCTGCACTCTCTCGAGTGCGGATCAAACGGTCTACCCCAATCATATCAAAACGAATGATGGGCTATGGCCTATGACGTACATTCGACAGAACAAATCTTCTTACAAGAAAAAGTTACGTCATCTTGATTTCACCATACCTCAAATGTCAAAATGGCCCCAAACAACCCCAAAAGTGGGGCCATTTAAGTGGGGGCAGTTTTTGTCTCGACATGCCTCGTTTATGATATCTATGTCTATGGTCTACCCACTAGGCATACGGAACGCCCTGTTTCAATTATTGATAACGATTATTATTGTGAATCGTTATTTCTGTACTTAATTGTTATTATAGAAGAATCTCTATGGGTAAATCTCTGGATTACCTCTGCATACAGGAAGTATGTTTCTCTTGACCCATAAAAAAATAGAGTATTTTTTTAATGAAATGTACCAGGAAATGAGTAGACGGATCGCCTCATTAGCGATTAAGTGATTATTACCGCCGCCTATGATCACTCGCAACACCTGAGGAGTTACAAGTTTAACTTATCTGGTGTTGAGCACTTGCGTTCCTGGACCTTAAAATCCCCAACCCCCCTTGAGTCTCCGGTAACACGGCGAGACACATCACACAACGCAAGCGTTATTTTAAGCTGGTTTTCTGTGAGGCCGTTGTATTTATTTATGCCGAAGCATGGCGCTCCCACGTACAAAACGTATACATGGTATTTCTTGTCACATACTGACAAAACGGAAACACTATTCTATACCTAACTCCAAAATATAAACACACAACGCAATGCGCGCAAAAACAAAAACGCAGATGTAAAGTCCAGATTAAAAAAAAAATACAATCTATTTTCAAACTGTGGTAATAAAACTTCTTTGATGTATTTGTTTTAATCAAAATTCTATTCTAACGAGTTCCAAAATATGCAAAGCGTTAAAATAATTTAGACTAAGCGATTGACGTCATGAGCTAAAATGGACTAATGTTTTCGTTGTGAGTAGGAGAAAGAGGAAAGACTGAACATCCGAAAGAAGTTTTTGTGTTTACAAGTGATAGTTTCATTGATTAGATATATTGACGTTGGTATTAAAAATTGAGTGTTTAAAAGCGCATTGCAAAAATTTTTACTCTACACCATCATGTACCAACGTAAAGGGCGTCACAGACGACCAAGATTCTATAAGATAAAATATCGCTCGCTATATAGTTTGTATGAACTATCACAGACGGCTAAGATACTGTATACGGCTAAGATCCTACTACTATTATAAATGTGAAAATTTGTGAGGATGGATGGATGGATAGATGTTTGTTACCCTTTCACGCAAAAACTAGTGAACGGAGGTTGTTGAAATTTAGTATGATAGTAGTTTCGGCTCTGGATTAAAACATAGGCTACATTTTATCCCGAAAAAATACAGTGCTCCCGTGGGAGCACTGTATTTTTATAAAATGAGATGATATAGATAGAATGAGATAGATGATACTTTACACAGAGAGTACTCTATTGACGCGGGCGGAGCCGCGGGCAAAAGCTAGTTAGAGTATAAAGTTTTAATTTGTTTTTCCTATCCGTAAGCGGTTTAATTGAGTAACTTATTTGCGACGTGTTAATTTGATTTTTATCCACCTTAAAAAACTTATCGCAAGTAAAAGCTGATGAGGGTATTTACGGACTTGATCCTTAACGACAATTGGTTGATTTATCAATCTGTGGTACAACTTTGTTGACTATTTATTTAAAACTAGCGGTTTCCCGCGGCTCCACCCGCGTAAATACAGTATCCCACGGGAACACTATACTTTTTCGAGATAAAAAGTATTCTATATTTTAATCCAGAGCTTAAGCTACTACCATACCAAATTTCATCTAAATCCGTTGGCTAGTTTTTGCGTGATAGAGTTACAAACATCTATCCATCCAAACTTTCACATTTATAATATTAGTAGGATACCTAATCACTGAATGCTTTGCAATTCAATTTTTCATTATTATTTTTATTTTCAGGTATTCAACAGGTGAGTGACACATTCAAAACAATTTCCTTAAATATTATGTAACGTAAACTATAACTTCGACAGCTTCGAAACTTTTTTGCTGACTACCCACATGATACGTAATCAGTCATGTTGACGTGAAATAGGCTACTTATACAAATTGCTGCATGCATCTAAATCGGCGCCCTGAGTCAAGGCTTACTCACGACTCGTGAAATAAACAAACTTACTATTGCCAAATCGTGGAATTGCCCTAAACGCTGCTGACTCGTGGCAATGTGACCAACTAATTGTTCAACGGCAATTCAAATTAGATCCAAACATAGACTATTATAAACGAGGCATGTAGAGTCAAAAAGTGTTCTGAAGTCAATTTTGGGGCATATTTGCTTACGGAAGCACAATCAGTCCGAAAATCAAAATGGCGTAACTTTTCATGTATGAAGATTTCTTATACTTAGTTTTGAAATCTTTGGGTCCAAATCGTAGGCCCAAATGGGAAATCAAAATCAAAAATCAATATCACATTACTCCATTCCAATTAAGTATTTACACTGAAAAGTTAATTAATAATAATATATTCTTATATATAAAAATGGATTGCAGTTGAAATGTCTCCCTAAAACTCGAAAACGGCTCGACAGACTTGGCTAATTTCGACCTTGAATTAATTGTGGAAGTTCAGGGAGGGTTTAAACGGTGAGAAAGGATTGCAGATTCAATGTCTAGCTGAAACTTGAAAACGGCTGGACAGATTTGGCTAATTTCGATCTTGAATTAATTTTGGAAGTTTAGGGAAGGGTTTAAACTGTGAGAAATTTCAGTTCATAGTTAAGGCAGAACAACATGTGTCGGGACAGCTAGTAATAAATAATAATAATAAGTAAAGGTAATAAATAATTCTAAATAGTAGATTTATTTATAGGTTCCACCTAAGTATTAGAAGGTTTGAGCCAAAGATTTGAGCCTTCAGACACATAAGATATGTATAAAAGATTTATATATGCGTTACATTTAATATAAAAAATAAAGAACATAAAATTTCCATAAAATATTATGTTATGTTAAAAATACTAATTGTGCCAAAATATTTAATCAAAAATTATTGAACAACCTCGTTTATTGGTATAAAGTTTCAAAAGGGACTTGAATGTAAAAAACTATAATCTATACGAATATTATAAAGAGGAAAAGTTTGTTTGTATGTTTGTTTGTTTGCATTCGGCTTGCAATAGGCTTCGAAACTACAGGACCGATTTTGATCAAATTTGGTACAGATATAGAGTAGACTACGGGAAAGGACATAGGCTACTTTTTATCGCGGAAAATGTACGGTTTCCGCAACATACTAAACTAGCGTTCTGCATTTAGCTACCGTTTAAACTTTAAACAGTACCTATACTACCTATACCTAGTCTATCATCTTTACAAATATTGTAAAGAGAAAAGATTTGTTTGTATTGAAAAGGCTCCGAAATAACTAGACCTATTTTGTTGAAATTTGGCGCAAATAGTTCGGGGAAGCATATAGGGTACATTTTATCGCGGCAAAATATACGCTTTATTATTATTCATTTTTTATGTATATTTTTTATTATTCATTTATTCACGTGAATGTGGTTTTACAATGGTGGTTTACAGTTACTGATGAGAGTACATGCACATCCTACCATTACAATGGTGTGTGAATATCTAGTCAAGTAACACAATGAAATTTCCTTTTGCGCGCTAGATATTGCCCTCGACTTCGTGCTATACGTACATTTTGGCTATAGTTAGGAGTGTACACATGCAAATAGTACATTGTTTACATATTGCCCTGTTCCTAAATCATCTTATGTACTAAAATTACATTGATATTTTTAGGGTTTTGCAGCCAGAGGATAATAACGGGACCCTACGAGTCTACCTAATCACCATAACGCGACCACGGCGAAGCCAAATAGAAGGGTAATGATTTTGGCAGTCTATGTATGTATTTGTGTTTGTTTCACCGGAGCACCTAAGCTACTGATCCGATTTTAATAAATTAAGTGTCAACAGATTCGTATTAATAGCCCGGGTAACATAGGCTAAATAATTTACGTAGTATAGTCGTTCAGTGCCCTACAGTCACGTAACCAATATTGCAAAGTAAGATCTCTAATGGCATTGTCCATATTATAATTAATATTAGTTTTATTGGTCCATGTTAATATTAATGAAGCATGTCATGTTGTTGGGAGTTTTGGCGGGATGTGAATGTGTGACGTTGTTGTTTTTGTATTTATTACTTACATAAATTTGGTTTGCTTCGGTTCTTAATGGTAACCAATCTTAATTAATGGTTAATATTACTTGCACAAGTGTGGGCAAGTGGTACAACTTCAAAAAGCGTGGTATTTTGTGTTCCCTCCAAAACTCCCTAGAAGTTTTAGTAAAGTGTCTACTACTTTACTGAATCGACTGACTTGACTCATTGACGATTTATTTTGACTTTGACGAGACTTTGGACTTTGCGATTTAGAATAACGGTGTAGAAAACAGAAACGAAAATTGTTTTAGAGTTTTGCCGGGGACTTCAATGGGTGACGTTGTGGATTTTGTAATTCTTTCATATACTTGTGTTATTTCGCTTCTTAATGTGTAATATTGGTAGAATATTAACCATTAAATATTTGTTAACGTGCACAAGTGGGCAAGTGGTACAACTTCAAAAACGTGCTATTTTGTGTTCCCTCCAAAACTCCCTAAAAACTTTCAGTAAAGCTTCTACCACTTTACTGAATCGACTGACTTTACTCATTGACTGCACTGACTATCTATTTAGAATTTTGACTAGACTTTAGACTTGACCATTTAGGAATACGGTGTCGAAAATTGAAACAAAAATTCTATTTCCCGCCTTTTTAACTTGACACTGGCAAATGGTTTAAGCCGACGCCATGTATTAATAAAAAATTAAAAAAAAATCCCCGCCTTTTTAACTTGACACTGGCAATGGTTTAATACTATTCCGCCATATCAAAAAATCATGTTGTTAAGTCGCTAATCACAGCGACGGAAGTAGAGGTCCGTTCAACACTATTTTGACCAGGAAATCATCCATTTAACCATTTAACAAAACAATGACCATAATAATAAATTATACTTAATGGGCATGTTAGTCCATTTTTTAAATTTAAACTCGCTGCAACTTTGTAGCGCAACAAAAAATTACTCTACTTTTCCATTTTAAACTTTCGTAGTGCTCATGGAACCCTTATAGTTTCGATCTGTCCACCCTTATTTTTATTGAGTTTTGATAAGCATAAAATGAGAAAACAAGAATCAAGGAATATTTTAAGATTTATATCTAATTTAAGCTAGCTTTTAAATTACACATTAATCCAAAGCTGAAAATATTATTGTAATATGGTACACATGTTGCAATAAGATATTCTTAATAAAACTAAAATTTTCAGGCCATTTTCCAACCGTTTCGGGGCAAGTTTTCAAAGATTTCAGTGTCCTTCGTCACACAAAATATTAACATTATAAAAAAACAATCTGTCAACTCACCTATCCGAAAATGGAATCCAATATCCTATATCAACACTTCACTTTTTAAATTTGTATGTATCGTTCGTAAACACGGTCGCGTGTTGTCGTTCGTTCGGATACGCTGCCGGGCGCCCGGGCAGTGAGCGGCGCGGGCCGTAGGCATGTGAGTCATCGTTATTATATCGATATCGAAATTCGCGAGTCCTAACCCGTTAGTGAATTTTTAGGCGTATTTAACCCGTGGGCAGCAGACAAAGAGATGAATGCTCCACAAACAAGGCAAAGTCTAAGGACTGAGAATAATAACGAAAGTTAAGTAGAAAGAAATAAAAAAATCTCCATCCATAAATGCGTAATCCTTAAACTATGATGATGACCTTTCGGTTTCCTTATCGTTTATTTCGGCCGGGACTATATTGTCCGGAATCCGTAAGCCGGATAAAATTCAGAGCACTGAAATAGAACTCTGCGCTAATCAAATGTCAAAGTCAAATCTGTCTGTCTGTTCCGGCTAATCTCTGAAAAGGCTTTACCGGTTTTCACGAACTTTCACTGACAGATAGCTAATGTTATGAGGAGTAACTTAGGCTGGTTTTATCTTAGGGTTCCGTTTAAAAATAGGGTTCCGTTTCCGTTAGTTCGCGCAAACGAAGTTACGGGGCACCAGCTAGTAATGAATAAAAAATATTTATTTCAGACCTTACATAGTCCATACTTGTTACTCACAAAAATCTTAATACTTATGTTAGTAAATAAAACGCGAAGCGTCATAATCATGGCAAGCGATATTTTTGCGATAGGCGCTAGCAACTATTTAGGTGTAGTAGGTATAAGTGGCGTGGGTTCCTATAACTCCATTCTAGCGGCTTCAATTACCTAGTAAAGACCCTCATCCAAATCCCTACCTATTATACAGGCTAGGGCTTCCCTATGAAGGAGAACCAGCCTTCGCCACTGGTAGACATGTAACACTTGTAGAACACAATTTCGATGTTCCACAAGTCACAACTGCGTCGTCTCATTTATTTTTGTATAGAAAATCTTGTCGTGAAAAATCGTTATGAAAATCAATTCGTACATCACTATTCCACGATTTTTATTTCAGTTCGTCCGCCTACGGAATGTCTCATAGTTCGTTATGACCCAGAGATTTCCGACCCGCGGCCTTCGGTGAAACATCCCGTGCCGCTTGCAAAGCGTATTTATAGTCCCACGGCACTAAAACTTTTACATAAGTGCGATATCCAGAAAAAATTAAAGACACCGTTCAAACCAAATCCACACAATAAAGTTTTTATACGAGCTCTCGTTCACATATCTTACTGTATTGTATATGTACTTCTGTACATATATGCTACCAAATATTAAATACTAGTTTGGGACAACACACGCTGTTTTGTCTTAAACCCCCAATTTTTCTCGCCGTTTAAACATTCCCTGAACTTCCACAATTAATTGAAGACCAAAATTAGCCGAATAGGTCCAGCCGTTCTCGAGTTTTAGCGAGATATTGGAATTGCACTTTATTTTTGTCTACAAGAATATTAGATGTTGCCCCGCGACATTATTCGCGTATAAAGAAAATGTTTCTCTCCTGCGAGGCTGTTGCGTTTTATCACGGACTATTTTGTGGTTAATAAATAGCCAGTCACAAAACAGGCTCTAACATCAATATGTTAAATATATGTATGCCTAAATAAGATATTGGCGTGAAAGAGTAACAAACCCACATCTAGATACAAATCTACACATCCTTACAAAATACTAGCTCAAAAAAAAAAAAATTCAATCTTGGGCAGCTTTCATACGAATTTTCCTGCAAGTTGGCTATATGTAACTGACGCTTTACACTTGAGATAACTACATGCTTGTGCTCAAACTAACTGACAATGAAGTAGCAGCTAGTGTCCATGGACATTGTCATTTCTCAATTTGTATCGCATTCCGCACTCTTTCCTAATAATAACTTTTATAACTGGGATCAAGGACACAAATATACCTCTTACTCTTACAATCATTAACGTAAGTAATTCGATGATCCAAGTTATTATTTAAAGGCCACCAATGGCCTTCTCCCATGGAAAAGTTCTTGCGGAGTTCTTCAAGTTCGCCCTTTTTTTCATTTAAAAAATGTATCAGGTAGCTTAGTATATCGTCGCATAAGATCTAACACCACGTATGTCAAAAATAGACACTTTTCAGGAGAATGAATAAACTGAGTAAGCTTTAACGTATACTATTACAGTACTATTGTGTATTTTGCAAATACTTCATAATAAATTTAAGTAACGAAAAATCATTAGCTTTTTATAAAAATTGGTGATCTATCCAATTTTTGTGACATACGTTATGTTTACTTATTTTAATATCCGTACAGGCTGACTTCCGTCTTTTTGTTTACGCAAAACTGAAAAATAAAACGAGTTTTAATCATTTATATATTCATTAACTTGCACTTTCTTCCTTGACTAATCAATATTTATCCTTAACAGTAATTACTTTGGGTCTAATTGCACTTTTTAGGGTTTCATATTTATGTGCTGTGCTTCTGTACTTGTACTGAAATAGTGGCTTTGCTGTATCAATACTTCAATGTAACGGTAGTCGATGCGACATCTCTGAAGAGGCTTCTCTGAAGAGGAAGACAGGCCAGGCCATTGTCAACGAACGCCAAGTGAGGGGCTGATTAAACTCCTCTGTTTTCTCTATAACCTGCCGCAGCATATGTATGTGGTCTATGTTACTAAAGCCTCTTCGGAAACCGGCTAGTCCGGGAGGTTGAAAGTTGCTAAGCTTACTTTCGAGAACAGTTCATAGATATGGCTCAGCAGCGCAATGGGTCTGTAATTTTTCAGCGAAGTTTTGTTTCCTTGTTATGATAGCTAGTTTTATAGTTAGCTCAAAAAAGATAAACCACTATCTGAATTAAGTGACCCAAAATGGATATGTGACTTAGCATTTCTGGTCGATCTTACAGGCTATTTGAATGATTTAAATTTGAAACTCCAAAAACAAGGACAGTTAGTAAATGATTTGTACAGCTATTTGAAAGCGCTTCAGATCAAAATACGCTTGTGGGAGTCACAGATGCTGTCTGGTAACAGTTACCATTTCAACACGCTCTCTGCGTATGAAAATATTGCTTATGCTCAATATGCTGAAGAACTCAAGTTACTGTCGGAACAATTTTCGAACAGATTTAGCGACTTCAAAAACATGGAACACTGTTTCAGTTTATTTGCTACTCCTACAAAATGTAATGTACAAAATGCTCCAATACACTTACAAATGGAGTTGATCTAGATTCACGAAAACTCACTCCTAAAATCCAAATTTGAAGACGTAGAGTTATGCGATTTCTACAAAAAATACCTAGAAAAAGACAATTTTCCGCAGCTTAGAAAATTCGTAAGGAGATTGATTTGTGCGTTTGGCAGTACTTATAAATGCGAACAGTTCTTTTAATTGGTGAAAGTTAATAATTCAACACATCGTACAAAATTGACTGACGATAATTTGGAAAATTGATTACGTCTTTGTATCAGTGGAATTAATCCAAATATCGATGGATTAGTTTCCCAAATTCAAGCTCAAGTGTCTCATTGATTTCGGTGTATTTAACTTTCGTAGTTTGTAACAATCGCAAATTTAACGATTTCATTATTACGTACCATTTTTTTAAATTTCATTTTGTTATTTTAATAAATTGTACTATAATAACATTGTCGTATTATTTCATGTCTAATATCTATCGCAAAAAATATTATCACTACTTTAAAATGTACTAACTACTTTTAAACACGGCCCGCGTACGTATTTGCGCGCTAAAGTTTGGCCCTCAACATGTCAAAGGTTGCCCATACCTGGCTTAAAAGATAAAAATTATAGCTGTGATCATAAATTCCCTGTTTTATTCTTAATGCTATTCTATATTAAAAAAATTCTTATATAGTAACCAAAGAACCGAAATACCAGGGTTACCTGGTTTTGAAGTGAAACTGAGACCGAAAAAAAACTATTTTTTAAATATGTCCGGTGGGTTGGGTATATATACCCAACCCATATCCATATATGGGTATGGGTTTTCGATTTCCTAGTTAGGTACTCCACAACACAACGTAACTCCCGACGTGTGATAGAATAAACAATACGTAAGTCACTCGTACAATTTTAATACGATTTTTTAACAAAAATAGGCATATTTCATTATTAAAAACATCAAATTTAATAAGAAAGAATATCTACAATAACGAAACAATGGATTTTTTTACAGTTTTAATGTTTTTTCTTACCTTTTTTTCTATTAATTGCCGGTAGCAAGTGGGCGTTGGGTCAATACTATAGAACTAAACTGACTTACGTAGTTTCCGAGAGATTACGACCGATTGGTGAAATCCGTGCATTTATATATTACTGCATCTACGAGTTTCTATTGAACGATCCTTATTTCTGATTGGCTGAAACAACGCGTCTTCCTATCCCCTAACAAATGGCATCAAAAAGTCAAAACCGCCAAAAAATTACTTACGTGGTGTTAGAACTTAAGCGACGATATGATTTTTTATTAAACCTTATAGAAACTGTTAATTGTTTTAGTGCATAATTCATGATTAGACAACAATCCTACTACTATTGTAAATGTGAAAGTTTGTGATGATGGATGGATGGATGTTAACAAACATTTCTCTCTCATCACATCTCTTTCACAGAAAAACTAGTAAACGGATTTTGATGAAATTGGGTAGGTTGTAGTTTGAGCTCTGGATTAACACACAGGCTATTTTTTATCCCGAATTAGTACAGTGTTCCCGGAAAAAGTTAGTATAATTAAGAGAGATATGCTGTACCTCGGAGCCAGTGTTACCTTGGCCAGTTGGCTTTTTCTAGTTATTCCTAAGCTTTTAAATTCTAATGCCTAGATTGTTCGCTACGTTTCTACCTACCATCTTATTTAGAGTAAGTCGTGAAGTCGTAAGTTCGTTTTATCAACGTTTAAATTTTTTTAGGTGCCAAAAGTCCTATTTAGCTATTATTTGAAATCTGATAGTTTTAAACGTGTTATACATAATAATCAAAATAAATGTTAAATGCGTTCGCTTTAAAAAAGATAGTGTTTTATATCTAGGAGTTGTCAAATGTTTGTTTATTATATTTATTTTATTAACTTTTTACACTAATACTGTTTATTAATTCCTTAAATATTATGTTAATACATGACATAGTTAAATGAGTCAAAATTTATAGTTTTCGTAAGTATCCGGGTTTTAGGTGTCACCAAGGTTAAGGTAGGTGCTACAGGGTTCTGGCCAAGGTACTTGGGTATGTTGTATCTTGGCCACCTCTAAAACTTTTCTTAAACGTCTTGAATCCATGTAAGCGTATGATGTACATTCCACATATTTCGATGAGGCATTATGCCCAATTGTAAAACATGAAAATATGGCTTATGTATGTACAGTAAGTCAAGTTGGAATATATAACGATTAACTGAAAAACTGAGTAAGGTACAACAGGCTCCCCTCACATAAAAACAAAGATAATACAATATACTACGTTTATATAGAAACATTAACAAATGGCTAAACAAATACATTCCTTTGAATTACTATATTTTTTTGTAAAAACTATAACCCGACAATGTAAAACATACATAGACTGCCAAAATCATTACCCTTCCTTTCGGCTTCGCCGTAGTCGTCGGGTAAAAAGCGCGTATTTAAGTATCTTATGTGTGTGCTTGCGATTGCACTGCATGAGTTCAACATCGTTAAGTATGCCACATTTGGGAATGTGGCATACTTAACGATGTATGGCATATTGTGTAACACCCCGCGGCTGGGCTCTAAATACGTTACCGTTAATTAGGTGACTGCCAATGAAACGTTAAAACACTAACCTCATTAAACCCAAATTAAAACTCAAAAAGTGCATGCCAAAATTCGATTACAATTCACACTTAATTACAGAAACTTCGTTTTTATCGCAGCAAGAATTTCATACATACAGTAGATAATGTTTCAGTTTTATTTCAGCTATCAAGAAAGATAATTTCAATGATTATTATTATTAATTTACCGAGTAGCTTTGTGTTGCTTACACACGTACGGATTTGGTATGGAGCGGTATAAAATGAGCACGACACTCGTGTGTTTGATTTTCAGCTCTTTTGTATTAGCACAGAGTTCTATTTACAGTGCTTTCCGACTTTTGTGCAGTGTTCCAACTCTCAAATATATTACTCCCCAAACTTAAATAAACTTAAATAAAAAAAAGATAAATTAATAACAAAAAAATATGTTTTGTAATCATTTATTTAATATACTATGGAATCACTCTCACCTACAAAAAGTTACTGAAAAAGTGTCCTCAGAGTACATGTCAAAGTTTCAATAAAATTGTCCATGACGTTTGCTTTGCTTTACAATTATAGACTTTAATCCTTACACTATAATGCGCAATATTTACTAATGTCAATTGTACACCTAACATTTTTTTTAAGAACAGAGTATTGGTGGAGTCGATAAACGACTTTATTTATTTGTTCTGTTATCATCCGCGAAGGAACGATTTGGTCCTTGGGGTGAATTGTTTCTCGCTTTATCTCCAAAAGTACTAGTCCGATTTTGATCCGGTTTTTAGGACTTATAATAATTAGGTACCATTAAATAAACTTTATTGAATGAATTTTTGGATAACTACGAATTATACTAAGGGGCTTCTACATCGCATTATCGAAGACGCCAGGCATTGGTTTACGAGGCTCGCGAACATTTTGCAATGCGATGACTATAAATTACCATAAGTTATATGGGAATATAGTCATTCTGATGATTAATTATTGTTCTCTAAGTTCCAATGTCCTAGTTCCAATTTAGAGTGGCTCATCTATACTAGTATATTATATCTTTATAATCTATGTAAGTACCTGTCAAGTATAAAAATCACACTAAACATGACGTCAAATGCTAGTAAAATTACCAAAGTTAGCACCAAGCATACTAATAAATAACGAAGAGAAACTATTCCGTACTAAACTTCGACTGAGAACTGACAAGTGAAATAGTAGGTCCTTACATATGAAATTGGCGTTTTGTCGTACTGGCCACTTTGATCTCAAATATATATTCTTCGGTTAGGAATTCCAATTTCAAATTTATTACGCTATTTACTCATGCATTTGTATTTCGAAAACTGTAATTCATTTGTTTTTTCCTGTTTTAGTTTTGTCTTTGTGTCACTCTATTTACAAAATGAAAAACTTGAAATATCGTATTATTTTCGAGTACGAGTTCCACCGTGGCACCAGTGCTGCAGAAACGGCTCGAAGGATTTATGATGTGTATGACGGCGGTGTCGCAAAATAAAACACAGTGCGTTTTTGGCTCCAACGTTTTCGTTCTAGAAATTTCGACCCGCAGAACAAGCCCCGTCGACGGCCGGAGACCAAAGTTGATAATGAAGAATTGGAGGCTATTGTAGAAGCGGATCCATCGCAAACCACGTCCGAGTTATGTGCAGGCTGCGGTGTAAGTGATAAAACTGTTTTTATCCACTTGAAGCAAATTGGGAAGGAAAAAAAGCTTGAAAGGTACCTCATGAATTGAGTGCAGCAAACCGACAAACGCGCGTCGACTGCTGCGTTACATTACTCAACCTGCACTATTGCCGTAATGATTGGATTTAAAATCCCTTCATTATCATGAAGGGATTTAAATCGAATCATTACCTGTGATGAAAAGTGGATCCTGTACGATAATCGGAAACGCATCATCATCGCAATTGCTGAACCCTGGCGAACCAGCCAAAGCCTGCCCCAAGCGAAAATTGACTGGAAAAAAGTTACTTATGAGCGTTTGGTGGACTAGTGCCGGTGTCGTTCACTACAGCTTTCTTAAATCTGGCCAGACGATTACGGCAGATGTCTATCGCCAGCAACTACAAATCATGATGGAAAAGCTAGCTGCTAAACAACCGAGGTAGGTCATTCGCTCTAGGCCACTGCTGGTTCAGGACAACGCTAGACCACACACTGCACAACAGACGGCTACCAAATTAAGCTTCAATTACAATGTGACATGACATCCGCCGTACTCCCCGGAGCAAAGCGCCTTCAAAGATTTTATTGATTCCTGTCCGAATGGTTTTTTTAGTAAAGGAATCAATGAACTACCTATGAGATGGCAAAGTGCATAGATAGCAATACTTTGATTAAATAAATATATTAAGTTTAAAAAAAATCTACTTTATGTTCCTCCTTTACAAAACGCCAATTTCATATGTAATGACCTAATATAATTTTTACTGACGCTAATGATACTGATACTGGCTATTCCTTGAGGGATTAGGGAGGACATTTAAAAAAGAGAAGAGCTACAAGAAGGTGACTTCACGTTTGACACGGTCAAACGTGTAAAATTAATTCTTTTATGTTTAATATTTTATAAAGATCATACATATTATATACAGGGTGACCTGAAATTCGATACATTCCTTTGAAAGATAGAAAGTAGACCTCATTTACAGTAATATTTTTCATGGCATCCCCTATCCGAAAGTTGATATTTACAAAGTTATTTAAATTTCTAAGTTTTTTTCCTTATTTTCGACTTTTTGACTTTGACATGACGTATTTTTAAAAATGTTTGTCTTTTTAGCGATTTTTTTATGTATTTTAACCGTCAATGAGTCAAATAATATTTTTAAGGAATAAATAGGGACAAACTAAGCGAGAATTTTTCATTATGAGACATGAAACAGAATTTTCTTTTAAGAAAAATGCACATTTTTCTTAAAAACAGGTGATTTTCTTTAAAAAGTTGTATGATACAATGCGTACAAATACCTTAAATAACTTTCTTACCTCATAAGCTTCCAAAAAAGGTACAAATATGTACATAAAAATATGAACATGTAATAAACAAAGACAAAACAATCATCAGGTAACGTTATCTCAAGAATTACTCTACCTGAGGCGACCTTTTTTTTTCAATTGTTTCCTTTGTTCAAACTTCGGGATGTTTCGGCTACTGTCGTCGCGGCCCTTTGTCAATGAGTTACCGACTGGCTTAGAGAGCAAATTTAGTAGCTAATATTAGTTTTAAGTCAACTATTGCCGTGTACGGACGTATTGTTGCTTTAAACTACACCCTTACTTCTACTTGTGATTTTTTTGTATCGCGATGGCTGCTTTTGAGTACGATAAATACGCTGACATCTTGTTTTGTTACGGACTTTGTAATGGTAATGCTGCTGCTGCACGAAGAACATACGTTGAACGTTTTCCGAATCGACGAGTGCCAAACGTTAGAGTGTTTTCAACAACATTTCGACGAATTCGGGAAAGCGGCCGTGTTGATAGAAGACGTGGCGATTCAGGCAGACCTCGTTTGTATGCTCCAGAAGAAGAAGAAGAAATTTTAACACTTTTTCAAAATGATCCTTCTATTTCCACAAGAGCGGCAGCTAGAAGACTTGGATTGAGTCAATGGAAGGTGTGGTTTACAGTACACACAGCGCGTCTACATCCATTTCACTACACACCTGTCCAAGCGTTGGAAGAGGGAGACCCGGTTAGAAGAATGGAATTCTGCCGTTTTATGATAAATGCAGACATGGAGGATCGCAATTTCTTCTCAAGAATATTGTGGACGGATGAATCGAAATTTGACCGTGACGGGATAAACAATTTCCACAACACACATTACTGGGCACCAAAAGGAGAAAACCCCAGGATGAAAAAAGAAAGGGCCCATCAAACCAGATTCAGTCTAAATGTCTGGATGGGTATATAATTTAGTTGGACCTCATTTTTTGCCTCAAAATTTAAATGGTGAAATGTACGAACATTTCCTAAGAGAGGAGATTACTGGTTTAATGGAAGATGTGCCAATAGCAACTCGTCGTAATATGATTTTCCAGCATGATGGTTGCCCGGCCCACTTCCGCCTCGGCGTATGCCAGTGGCTAGACCAAACTTACCCACATCGCTGGATAGGTCGAGGCGGGCCAATTCCTTGGCCAGCACGGTGTCCCGATTTGACCCCGTGTGATTTTTATCTTTGGGGTCATATGAAGGCTTTGGTGTATACTACACCCATAACTACTGTAGAGGAGCTCAGAAGCCGCATAAGAAATGCAGCAGAAGAAATCAAAACTAGTCTTACTACCAGAATAATCAAAACAGAGGTACGGAGAAGACTACGGGCCTGTATCAGAAACAGAGGTTCACATTTTGAACAAGACCTAAAGTAGAATATTTATTATTAAATTTAATTAAACATTGATGTTTTTTAAACACAATAAACGTAATTAAATTCAAGTTTTTCCTTTTATTTTAACCTTATCGCAAATAAATCGATTTAGACATTATTTCATTTTACTTCTAATATGTTTACTACAACGTCATATTTTTATGTAGACATTTGCACCTTTTTGGAAAGCTAATGAGATAAGGAAGTTATTTAGAATATTTGTACGCATTGTATCATACATTTTTTAAGAAAATCACCTGTTTTTAAGAAAAATGTGCATTTTTCTTAAAAGAAAATTCTGTTTCATGTCTCATAATGAAAAATTCTCGCTTAGTTTGTCCCTATTTATTCCTTAAAAATAATATTTGACTCATGGACGGTTAAAATACATAAAAAAATCACTAAAAAGACAAACATTTTTAAAAATACGTCATGTCAAAGTCAAAAAGTCGAAAATAAGAAAATTTTTTTGAAATTTCAATAACTTTGTAAATATCAACTTTCGGATAGGGGATGCCATGAAAAATATTACTGTAAATGAGGTCTACTTTCTGTCTTTCAAAGGAATGTATCGAATTTCAGGTCACCCTGTATATATATATATATATACTTTAGGTCTTGTTCAAAATGTGAACCTCTGTTTCTGATACAGGCCCGTAGTCTTCTCCGTACCTCTGTTTTGATTATTCTGGTAGTAAGACTAGTTTTGATTTCTTCTGCTGCATTTCTTATGCGGCTTCTGAGCTCCTCTACAGTAGTTATGGGTGTAGTATACACCAAAGTCTTCATATGACCCCAAAGATAAAAATCACACGGGGTCAAATCGGGACACCGTGCTGGCCAAGGAATTGGCCCTCCTCGACCTATCCAGCGATGTGGGTAAGTTTGGTCTAGCCACTGGCGTACGCCGAGGCGGAAGTGGGCCGGGCAACCATCATGCTGGAAAATCATATTACGACGAATTGCTATTGGCACATCTTCCATTAAACCAGTAATCTCCTCTCTTAGGAAATGTTCGTACATTTCACCATTTAAATTTTGAGGCAAAAAACGAGGTCCAACTAAATTATTATTAATTATACCCATCCAGGCATTTAGACTGAATCTGGTTTGATGGGCCCTTTCTTTTTTCATCCTGGGGTTTTCTCCTTTTGGTGCCCAGTAATGTGTGTTGTGGAAATTGTTTATCCCGTCACGGTCAAATTTCGATTCATCCGTCCACAATATTCTTGAGAAGAAATTGCGATCCTCCATGTCTGCATTTATCATAAAACGGCAGAATTCCATTCTTCTAACCGGGTCTCCCCCTTCCAACGCTTGGACAGGTGTGTAGTGAAATGGATGTAGACGCGCTGTGTGTACTGTAAACCACACCTTCCATTGACTCAATCCAAGTCTTCTAGCTGCCGCTCTTGTAGAAATAGAAGGATCATTTTGAAAAAGTGTTAAAATTTCTTCTTCTTCTTCTGGAGCATACAAACGAGGTCTGCCTGAATCGCCACGTCTTCTATCAACACGGCCGCTTTCCCGAATTCGTCGAAATGTTGTTGAAAACACTCTAACGTTTGGCACTCGTCGATTCGGAAAACGTTCAACGTATGTTCTTCGTGCAGCAGCAGCATTACCATTACAAAGTCCGTAACAAAACAAGATGTCAGCGTATTCATCGTACTCAAAAGCAGCCATCGCGATACAAAAAAATCACAAGTAGAAGTAAGGGTGTAGTTTAAAGCAACAATACATCCGTACACGGCAATAGTTGACTTAAAACTAATATTAGCTACTAAATTTGCTCTCTAAGCCAGTCGGTAACTCATTGACAAAGGGCCGCGACGACAGTAGCCGAAACATCCCGAAGTTTGAACAAAGGAAACAATTAAAAAAAAAGGTCGCCTCAGGTAGAGTAATTCTTGAGATAACGTTACCTGATGATTGTTTTGTCTTTGTTTATTACATGTTCATATTTTTATGTACATATTTGTACCTTTTTTGGAAGCTTATGAGGTAAGAAAGTTATTTTATATATTCCTTAAAAATAATATTTGACACATTGACGGTTAAAATACATAAAAAAAACACTAAAAAGACAAACATTTTTAAAAATACGTCATGTCAAAGTCAAAACGTCGAAAATAAAGAAAAAATTTTTGAAATTTCAATAACTTTGTAAATATCAACTTTCGGATAGGGGATGCCATGAAAAATATTACTGTAAATGAGGTCTACTTTCTGTCTTTCAAAGGAATGTATCGAATTTCAGGTCATCCTATATATATATATATTGATTGAAGATTGTTTAACAATATGGAAATAAAAGATAATGTGTTGCCTTACAACTAAAGAAACAACATTTAATGCTAATATTTCACAAATTAAATAATATTTTCAAACAAATTATTCATAAGAAATTAAATATAAGTCTCATTCCCTTGACAGTTGACATTCATTGTCAAGTCTAAAAAGTATATCAAAGAGAAGCAATGAGGTTACGTATATTATATATATAGGATATTTTTACCCTAATTTTAGGGAGAAACTTCTTAGTTGGCAACCAAATCCGTACGTGTATTAATACTATTACTTTACCATGAATATACCTAATTAGTAAATTAGCCCCCAACCGCTTTAAAGCCGAATTTCCTCGAAGAGTATGTATTATAGATTAGAAACTATATTATAGTAAAATGTAGGTACCTACTTAGAGCAGTTTCATAACAGTTAATATAAGAAATAGGAACAGAAATTGTTATTTTTACTAGTTGAGCCGATCTTAGATACATAAACAGTCACATAATATATAGATAAACTTGCCGCCATTAAAGTAGGTAGGTACAATCAATTGACTGAAAAGTTATCTATAACCTAAAAATGGGCAAGAGCGGTCTAATCGCCATAAGCCATTTATTTCAGGCAACCCTGCAGCACCGGACAGGTAAATTAAATAGATACCTAAATAAACAGCGAGGAAATGAAAAAGTCAAGAATCAAATTTACAAAAATTAATTTTTTTTATTTAAAAAAAAAATCGGTTGTCTGTAAAGTCGGTTTACTGACGATAGTTTAACGTGACAACGTCATAAGAAATGGAACAGAGCGAGGTAACACCGCATGAGTGATGTTTTTTCGTGCGTGCAGCCGGCTCCATCGAATTATAAGACGTTATCACGTCAAAACCTATTTACTAAAAACTTATGTTTAAAATCAGCTGTGAGTGAATCAGCTGAAAGTGCGAGGTCAAAAACTAGATGTTTATTTACATTTTTTTTTCTGTCTAAACGTCTTTACATATCCTTATATGTAAATGATGTGAAGAAATTTTCTGAAATTGATTTTACGAAACGTTTTGTGTCAGTCTAAATTTAAGAAAGAAATCTTTCATATATCTTATAATATTATGTACTGTAGGTTCTTGGTGAAAATTCATGTTTCATAGTAGTAAAAATTGTATGTATTAATTATCATACAAGTTTAATGTAGCAAAATCTGATAGTCGGCGACTCCCAGTCTCAATGCAGCTCCCACCTGTGTTCTAATTATCTTCGTAATAATCATAACGATATTGTGTGGAAATAGCCGTTGGCCGACCGACAAGGCTGCTGACTGCTGACTCACACCAGCATACCGCGGGTAGAACAGATACTCAGGTAGTGTGCATTTGTAATTGCGATTTTTGCAGTAACTTTGTAATACGGATTAGGGGACCACAGTCCACAACAAACATTTATGGGAATGTCTATCCTTAAGTACGATTTTGGACGAATGTTATTACTATTTACTAATTAGGGGTTTCACCCCCGATGCAAAAAGAGGGGTGTTATAAGTTTGACGTGTCTCTCTGTCCGTCTGTCTGTCTGTCAATGTGTCTGTCCTTGGCATGAACCGATTTTGATCTAGTTTTTTTTGTTTGAAACGTGACATGATCGAGAGTGTTCTTAGCTATAATTTATCATCATCAGCTCGCTCACTGTTTAACAATTCGGGGGTTAGGTACATAAAAAAAATAATTTGGTTTTGCATTAGGTAAGTACACTTTGAGACAACAACCGATGCAGTGATTTGAACTAAATTTAGCAGAGTTTAAATAAGAATTAAACAAATTACCTATTTACAATCCTACTGTTGCTATTATAAATGTGAAAGGTTGTGAGAATGGTTGTATGGATGGATGAATGGATGTTTTTATTTCTCATTCACACAAAAACTACTGAAAAGGTTTTGATGAAATTTGGTATGGTAGTATATCCTTTTTACCGCGAAAAAGACCTACAGTATTCCCGTGGGATAATATATTTACGCGAGCGGAGCCGCGGCCAAAAGCTAGTTAAGCGTAGTTTAGACTATAGAACCATAATAATATAGGAAATATATTCTGTAGGTACCTACCCTTTTTCACGGCAAGTTGGAGAATCTTTGAGCAATCTATCGTTCCAAGCAAATGAAATCACTAACAAATCATATTAAAAGAATTGTCTACTTTATTGGCTACTTTATTATAGCCAGATAAACTTATTATATACCTACGTTCGTAATAACAATGATTCACGAGTTGATTCTGAATGTTGTTTGCACGAGTTTTGAAATAACCGCTTGCGCGATCGAAAATAAAACTAAAAGTTTATATGTGATGACTAAGCTTCTATCCTATCTTCTTCTCCTTACCTTTTTTTCTTATAATATATATTGTATAAAAATGAATTGCTTTCCTTTGTCTCGCTAAAACTCGAGAACGGCTAGACCCATTTGGCTAATTTTGATGTTAAATCGGCTGGTCGCAGCAGGTTGTCAGTGTAGGATGTAGGTATAGTTTTAGGTGTTGAAATCGTAGGTGTATGTTGGTATGTAGATACAATATCGACGAAGTTCCTGCTCGACCGGTGTCTAAACATTTTACTTGCACTCGGACCTCTCAAAATACATAAACACAAAGGAAGTGACCGCAACGACTGCAGGCGTGGTTGAACTACTTATTTACACGTACGTGTGCGTGCGCTGCGCTGCGCATTCAACGGCGCTATTAAGCTATTTTCATCTACTTACGTAGGTTGGTAAGTAGGTAGGTGCAAGTTGTTGTTTATTTATTCCAGTTCATACTTAAGACTCTACTAGCAAGTAAGTAGGTATCTTATAAAGAATAATATGTTAATGTAAGTGACGAGCCATGCAGGCAGTAACTTTTCGTCGTAAGTGTACCTAATTATGGAATTTTCTCGCTTCATTAAAAGACTAGTTATCGATGTTTGAACATGAAGTCTTACAAATTAAAACCCGCAATGGGCTAACGTAGTGGTCAGTCTAATATGTGTACCTTTTGAGGCGAGACTCGCTGCACGCTGCACGATACATTTAAGTAGGTAGTCATTAGTGATGATGATTATGCAGAGTCAAATCTCAGATAATCTCCGAACGCCAGACAAATTCAGCGGATTGCTGAACAGAACTTTTAAAAGCGTACGAAATAATGTTTAACGTATAAGATCGCGAACATGTAAACAGGGCCGGCCTCGCGCTAAAAATACACGAATTTCGGAATATTCCCGCTGTTCCCGCGCCCGCCATGTTCGATATTTAGCACGATTATACAATGCCCTAAAATATGTCCTCAATGTATTTACACGTCCTGAACTAAGTCCTAAATGTTTAATGTACTCACAGTAATGTAGTCCGGCCACACACAGTCTGAATTTGATTCTTAATTATATGTCCTATATTCTATGAATCAGATGAATCCGATACAGTTAGAATCTAAAAAAAAACAATACCTATAATATTGTGTTATGTACTTTGCCTGGGAACACACGTACTTAATTTGTCAAATTCAGATTTCCACTGGCCACTCAGAATAATGTAAGGCCCGGTTTCCATACAAAACATGTATGTCTCCACACACGTGCTGAACCGTACAGATCCGGAATATTATATCAGATCGATCTGATATTTTCATACAACTTCGTAAAATTTCACTGACTTTGATCCATAAAGGATGTCAAATTACGTGTGTTAGTGGTTGCTAACGGCCGGTTTATAATAACCTATCTACCAATAACTATTTGTTAAAAACGTCACATATGGTACCTCGCTGTCAGCGATCTCACTGTAACGGACAAAGATTCCTTAGGCTGGGACTATATACACCGGAATCAGGAAGGCCGTAGAAAATCCTGAGCATTGAAAATAGAACTTTGCGCTAATATAATGGAGTTGAAAATCGAAGTGTCAGGTGTCGAGCTGTCATATATGACATTGACTGTTGCGCGATGTGTTCGGTTTTCAAATTTTACGCTTATTGAAACGGGTCGTTCCCCGGCAACAAAGTATTTGTTTTTTTATCTCGCCTGACACTGAAACTGGCTATTCCTCAAGGGAGGCCATTATAAAGAAGAATAAGAAGAAACGGGTCGTAATACGTTTTTTTTATTTAGATATCCGTTTACGAGATATACAACTCCGAGGCGAATTTTTTTTTGTTAAAACCCCCTCTAATAAATGTGAAGAAATTCATGGTAGTTCATTTTCCACTTTGAAGGAAAACTATAACGGCTTAGACAACTTTGTTAGTTCAGAAGCTATAGAGGCCTAACTTGTAAAATGCGCTTACTTGAAAAACTTCGTACAAAATAATGAGATAATAAGTACCTAAACATGTAAAATATTGGTATAATGGTGCGGATACGGAACCCTTCGTGCGCGAGTCCGACTCGCACCTGGCCGGGGTTTTTTTTATAAAAGGGAGTAGGTAAGGGACAAATAAGAAAATAAAAGGCATGTATAGAGGAATAACCTTTATATTCATCTCTGGTTCATTTCACTGTCCAATATGTCTATGCACGAAGGCTGGATGGCGACTCGCCGCTTACAGAGGTTTGGTAGGTCCTACACTAAATTCGCTTAGCGATCCACTACGCCGAAACGTTGGAACTGAATGTTTGAATGATTCAACCGTGATTAAAATATGGGTATTTATATTATAATTATATGGATCAATTCACACCGAAACGTAACGATACGCGACATAGCGCTGCATTTTTAAGATACTTAGCTATTCAAAATTTAACTTTACTCATTACACAAGACACACGTTTCATTGTATGAGTTCGAATTAATTCGAGTTACACCGCGCCGCACGGCGCATGTGCAGTGTATGACTATTCACTGATGTCATATTATGAAACGTGTATCTTTTTGTATAGTGAATAAAGACCAATCTTCAATAGCTACCTTAAAAATGCAGCCGCGTAGCGTCACGTATCGTTATTTGATGATAAAATTTCTAGTGATGTATATCTATGTAGATAGATATACATATCAGTTTCAACATTTTTACACAGTTTACTGACCAAAGATTTAGATCAAAAATAATAAAATATAGATAATAATTTAGTTCCAAACATTTCAGCGCAAACAACAGAACAAGATTACTTTTAGTCATTAAGTTTAATTTAACACACCAAACTTTATATATGTATCTCCAACAGCTTACAAATGGTCTTATAAAATTATATTTGTGTAAACAAATACAGTCGATACTTCATACAGTCATGAAACTGATTCGGAGCAAATAAAAATGTAAAGACAGGGTTTTGCGAACCACACAGTAAGGACTGAGGCCGGTCTAATCTACGTCTCGCCGTGTTATTACACAGTGTCACGCACACATATGTAAAAAAACTACGCCTTACCTTCTTAGGCGAGCTTTCGCGGTGTGTGGTTTTTTTAAATTGGATGCCAAAATTCGAAATATGACAATGAAACTTGTACCTTCTTGTGTAGTATAAAAAGTTCAATTTTTAGTGGCTATCTTAAAATACAGCGTCGCGTCTCGGTGTGAGCTGACGCTTAGATTAATTTTCTATAGGCTTTTTAGTATAAGACATAGAGTTTAAAGAAAGACATCCACTATTTTCAACCTAATTACTGCACAACTGTATGAAGTGTCAATTTACTGTGGTAGAAGCGTTATACACGTGCCATGTAACCAGAGCCTTTAGCCTAGTTGCCATCGCTCATTACGACGACGACGAGTTCTTCAAAAACAAAATGTACGGCAAATTTGACATAAACATCACTATCGGCCGGTTTCAATGACCGGTCTCCCAATAACCATTCGTTAAAAAAGTCACCTTTGGTATCATTAGCCGGTTTTTTTGCGTTTCAATAAACTTGCTTAGAGGAATCTTTGTATGTGACAGCGAGATTACTGCCAGTGATACCAAATGTGACGTTTTTAACAAATATTTATTCGTAGATAGGTTATTGAAACCGGCCGTTAGTGACTTTAAGCATCGCGATGCCCATGTAAAATCCCACACATGTTTGTTTTAGAACTTCGTCGTCGTTATTAGCGATGGCAACTTGGCTAAAAGCTCAGTAGTAACGGTAGCCATCAACTGTGCTATGTAGAATTTGTCAAATACTATTCAAAACATCAACATCATTTAATAAACTTACTTCTTTCCAATTATTTAAAATCTAAAAACCCTTACATTCCTTTTGATCACTATAAAGAGGTATTTTCGATACACGTTAATAATTTTGTGAATGATTGCTTAAATGACAAATTTTATAAGTAACGTTATTACTAAGTACCGATTACATTCAGTGTTACTGTCAAACCTCATTTTTCGCCATCTCGCGATTAACGGGCAACTCCAACTCACCTTGATGTTAATAGTTGCACTATACAAGTGAATATTAAAAAAATCTTGTGATGATAAACGATTAGAATTTACACAAACAGAAAAAAATACTAAAATGTGCCTTAATAACATAGATATAAAACTTATGCGTAGTCGATTCGATTTAAATCAAAAATTTTTAAAATTAAACATCAACGTCTCTAAAAGAGTAACATAACTGCGAAATATATTTAATAAAGCAATAATATGACGCAAACAAAATCTCAAGTATTCAATATATCAAACGCATTTCTAAATTCTATAAAACATCACTAAATCGTACACAAAATATTTCATTTATACTTATTATAAACTAGTTTTACATACAAATGTTTCACAATGCAAGAGCGTATGTAATATTTGCGTACACGCACGCACCCTAGCGTGCACTCAGTGCGTATACTTTGAAACCATAGAGAATGGAGATAAAAAAATTGAAGTACCTACCAAATTTTAATATTGCATTTGATATTGTATATATTGTTTATAATAATATATTCTTTATTGCATTCCACAAAATACGTAGTAAAATACATAAAAACAGAAAAAGCAATACAATTCTGGCGGCCTCATCGCTAAAAAACGATATCTTCCAGGCAACCATCCAAAGGAACAGGTACATTGACATGGGGATAAATTTAATAGGGGTGGATGCACAGAGTAGACAATAAACTAAAAACACAAACAAATATAAAAAGTAAAATAATAAATATAAAAAAAATATTATATAAACAATAATAAGTGTACATTGATTTGGTCAGATAGTAATTTTTAGAAGCCGTTTAAAAGTATTTAAGTTTTGAGATTGTCGTATTTCATTTGTATGGAGTTCCACAATTTTACTGCGGCGGCAGTACTACAATGGCGGAAAAAGAGTTGCAATAATATTTAGTCTTCCGAATAGGGAAATTTAATTTGAAAGCAAGACGCGCGTTTTCATTATTAGACGAAAAGGTAAACATTTGTTTAAGATAAGGGGGAGCCATGGGGTCAAAGAGCGCATTGTATAAAAGGTGAGTATTCCTGCGAAGGCGAATTGGTAGCCACTTAAGAGTCGCTCTGTATTCCGAGACACGATTTAACTTACGCAGTCCAAAAATAAAGCGAATGCAAAAGTTTTGGATACGTTCGAGTTTTTAGCTGGTCTTCTGTCCAATTAATATAACTAACCTCCTAAGACATCATCAACATCGCTAAGCAAAAACTTAAATAAGTTTTTGCTTAGCGATGTTCTTTTTCTTGATCATAGCTTTGATTTAGGCTTTATAGGCGCATGCTTGTCATACAAGTTATTAAGGTGATGCGTCAGTATTTCTACCTTTGCACCAACTGAAGGCACCTCGATTAGATCAGACCAATCAAGGGCTCGGGAATCAGACTTCAGAGCCTTAATATCCATCCTCTTAAAATTACGCCGCATCATAACTTTTTAAGTTGTAATATAGATAAAGAAGGTCGTGGTAGGAAAAGGAGTGAGAAGCATGCTATTCCTGTTTTACTACATGATTCAAGGAAAATACAACAAATAAATCCAGAACAGAAGGAGTGCATAGAGGAAGACTGCGCGTTGGATTGAGGTTTAAAAGATGAAGATCATACGATACAACAGTTGACTGAAGCTTTTTTGCTCTGTTATCATTTTTCAGCAAACATGGGTTAAAATCACCCATAATAATCGTGTGATCATATAAAGTTGAATAACACTCCAAAAGAGATTCGAAAGAAGTGAAATAATTGATGTGTGACGAAGGGCTATAAAAAAACGCCCAGGAGTAATTTGGCATGACTCAGTTCAATATCAATACGGTGTTCAGCCACATCTGCGGGCGGTCGCTGCGGGGAAGCGCTAATTAAACGAAAAGGAATATTAGATCTGAGGTAAATAGCGACGCAACCGCCACCCCTGCCAGTGCGATCATTTCTGATCGGTGTGAAACCAGGCAGTGAGTAGCTAGTGGAGAGTAAACAGGTTTTTGACCATGACTCGGAAACCAGAATGGCATGAACACTGGTCCATTCGAAAGAGTTGACAAGTTCAGAATAATGTGCAGGAATACTTTGCGCATTTATGTGCACTACGTTCAAAGATTTTAAGGAATTGTCCAAAGATTCGTGTAATACGGAACTTAGAGTGCAGTTAATATTTTATCATCACTTAAATACTCATCTGAGGAGGAACACGAGATAAACTCATCGTTACTATCTGATTCAACCATTAAACCATTAAATGAAACAAAAAACTAATACTATTAAGCACTAAGTTACATAAAAAACATAAACATACACTAATAATATTTATTACTAAAGCTAGCACGGTACTTGCCAGCAATTAAATTAAATTAAAAAGTAACGTAAGCTCATGACTCGTGTAAACAAAAGTTAATGTAAGACACAATTAATGATTTAAATGCATGAGTTGCGGCTACTAAGCATTATATTTTCGTATTGTGCTTCAACACGAAAATATAATTAACTAATATACCTTCTTTTTAAATAAATAAATTAAATATATACAATAAAAATAAAAAAAAAATAGAGAAAAGAATCACCTGTACCCATAATTTATTTATAATATGCATTGTGCATCGTTTCATAACATTTAAGAAAATGTGTTTTGTACAAATACACGCACGCCCTTACACCGCAGACTATATTATATCAGAAACCTTGCATTATAACTAACCCACATCACAGATCCTTTTTAATTTTAATCATGCTCACTCCATGTTACTCTAAAAAAATATAAACTTTGTAATTCTATTGATTTTGAAGTACATTTTGGAATTTCATGAGTAATATTACCCTTATTAAACCTAGTATACTTTGCATATATTATTTTAATAAATCTTTATTCATTTTTAGCCGATTAAAATCAAACCTCCTTGAGTTATGAGTTTCACCTACCGTCTTTTGAAACGGTTTTATTAGAATAACATGTAGCAAGCAGCATTCCGAAATAAGCGCATCATTCCTAGCCATATCAAGCTCCTCCGGCTACCTCCAGCACACCTTTGCTTAAAACTTAAAACACAAACTTACATCTACATTATAAATTACACTTATATTACATAGCCTATAAAAGTTAATTCCTATTTGGCTTCTTTCAAGTTGAACCATAATTATGTCTTGTCCCATAATCTACGTTTAGTATAAAAAATGCCTTATTTTGGTATCGCTGCTACTAAAATTCGTATATCTTTACAACAAAGTAATTCGACAAACGACCAACAATATTGAAACAAATTGTAAATGTCACCATACAAACCCCGAAAACTTTATTCTATTTAAACGTCTGGATATAGTTTAGTCGCTGAACATATTGAATATATTTAGGTTAGGTTAGTTAGTTATACCGATAGTTCTGTGTATGTATGTATGTTCGCATATTGCCAAACTACAAGTTTAAGAGACGAATTAGAAATTTTATGTTTTAATCGATTATAGCATTAAAAACTAGAGATCTTATTCTATTTGTACTTAATCATTGTGTGACCCAAAACCACAAACTAATTTTGTCTTCCTCTAATATATTTCATAAATGATTCCTATTTATTTGTACTGTTAATACATGTACTGTACTGTATAATAGAGCTTCAATTCCATTTACAATTGCTTCAACAAGTGGTCAGACACCATCTCTATTGAGCACTATAATATTTGTCGAAATCATATATTATGTATATCTATCTTACTTAATATTAATTCATTTAGGATCTGAGAAAAATAACTGAGATCTCAATACAATCTTCTCTTTAATTCTCCCGTCAATACTGGTATAAATATCTATGTTAAATCTATTTAGGTGTGTTCGAGTATTAAGTTCGATTGCCTTATGAATAAAATACTTTTTTAGTACTTTAGTAAAATACTTTGGCATATTCATGAGTGTTTCGCAGTAAATAATATTGAATGCTATTTAAGAACTTACTTTATGTTTCCTTGAAAATATTTAAGTTAGTCACATTCATTGCAATCGCTACTTTTTATTGCTAATTGAAATAATTAAACTAGAATAGGTTGAAAAAAAAAACATAAAAATGTGCGTTGGTTTTCATTATTTTGGAGCTATACTCGAACTGTCCCCATAAAAATATAAATACAAGACATAAATTAATAGTTCACCTTTATCACATACGCGTTACGCCTCAATGTGCAAATTCTTTTCAACGAACCTTTGTACTTTACTATTGAAAAATAAAACCTATGGAGCTTTTTCATACTACAGACTTTATATCGGTCGATAGTATAGTTAGGCCTGTGGGCCTAGCGGGAACATTTGACGGTGGCGTTAACGTAACGTTATCGAATGAGAATCGTATGAAAATCTGTCAAAACCGTGACAACGCCCATACGAATTTCATTCGATAGGAACATTTGACAGCGACGTAAATGTAACCATTAATGTCATTGACGTCGCTGTCAAATGTTCCTGCTAGGCCCCCGGAACTTTCTGCCTATTGCTTAAGCAACTTTGAACTTATTGAAATTCAAATGCAAATATTTTATTTATTGACAATTTGCTTCGCAAAAATTCATTCCCAGTTTGCTCGAAGTCGAAAATATTTTTTTTCAATATATCATTCGACGAAACTATTGGCCGACAAAAAGTGTGCTATGTGACTCTTACCTGATTACTCAAAACAATTTCACGGATCAAAATGTATTTAAGCTAAAAAAAATAATAGAAAAATATAATTTGGAAGACGGAAAAACCGAAAACGAAATAAAATTTGTGACAACACCAACACTTCACTTTCCTTTATAGTTTCCAGCACTTTGCACATTCGCCTGTTCAGCACTACGACAGAACTCAAGTAGACAGAACAACCGTAGGAGTGTGCTACACTTAAATGGAGGGATTTAAGATATAAAGGATACGAAATGTATACACGCAAAGATATAGTAGTGACGTTTTTCAATCGTAAGGTCATACTTTACAATTTATATCATGAGCGTAGTTTATTAGAAATTAAATATAGTTTTCAGAGTGTTTTAATTAACGACGAGTGATGACTCTTTTGATTTGATTCCATCTTTTTGTAAAAAACCGAAGCCGGTTGTTGATTTTTTTGTGTGACTTTCCAAAAGTAACATGTTAATTTCAGCGTGTAACTTTCCGAAAGACATGGTTATTTTACTATGGAACAATTAGCCACGGCGACCAAAGATTTATTTAGATTAGATATAAACGTAATTACACATGGATTACAACGGCACAGATCGCATATCTGCAGGAGGTGGGGTAAATACTGTGATATTTTAACTCATTTCAACGAATATTCATATTAAATGTGATTAACAATTTATTGATTATCTCCACTTCTTCATGGATCTGGATTAAAAATTTTACGGCAAAGAAGTATGAATGAAAATTGTACAAATAATAATTTAGTGTCATGGTCGCCACTTTTATAAACAGCGGGAAATAAACGCCCAACGTCAGTTGTATGTTTTGTTCAGTTCAACTTGTAAAAAACTTTATTAGCTTTAAAATTTAGATTGAGAAACGTCACTACACCTCATAACCAAACGTCGCCAATTCTTAAACACATAATATGTAATGTCGTGTTGAGTGCTGCGTGGTGCCAGCGTGGGCGGTCGCTGCGAGGCCTCAAAAGAAGCCGATCAACTCCTACTCAATGTTCGACCGCGGCCCGTCAATCGGCATCGTGTGCAACACCTCGTCCAGCAGTTGCAGGGCTCTGGAACGTTATAGTTAATATTATTATTTTTGTAGTGTATATTATTAATGACAGACGGACAGGGTCACACCGACAGGACAGACGACACTCCTGCGAGAGACGAGGGTGCCTCAATAAAGTATGAAGCCGTGATAAGTATTTCATTAGAAGACCCAAACAAAACATCCATATTTTAATAGTTCATGTACTATAGAACAAGTTACTGCTCGACCAGGCATGAGATGCTTAACAGCGCCGTTGAATCGTGCGCTCCAAAACCCAATCACGTGAAAATACGTAGTTCAACCACATCATATCATATAGTCATTGAGGTCACTTCCTACGTGTTTAAATTAATGCCGCATGACACACATACCCCATCTGTCCCTCAATAGTCCCTCACCTGTGCAGGTGCACCTCAACCCAGCAGGGCGTTTCCATGATGGAGGTGTGCGCGTAGTCCAGCCCGCAGCCCTTCACGAACGACAACTGCACGACACACAGACCCCATCAGTCCCTCAATAGTCCCTAACCTGTGCCGATGCACCTCAACCCAGCAGGGCGTTTCCATGATGGAGGTGTGCGCGTAGTCCAGCCCGCAGCCCTTCACGAACGACAACTGCACGACACACAGACCCCATCAGTCTCTCAATAGTCCCTAACCTGTGCCGGTGCACCTCAACCCAGCAGGGCGTTTCCATGATGGAGGTGTGCGCGTAGTCCAGCCCGCAGCCCTTCACGAACGACATCTGCACGACACACAGACCCCATCAGTCCCTCAATAGTCCCTCACCTGTGCAGGTGCACCTCGACCCAGCAGGGCGTTTCCTTGATGGAGGTGCGCGGGTAGTCCGGCCCCCAGCCTTTGACGAACGAGAGCCGCACGATACACAGCCGCCGCAGGTCGTCCACGCCGATGCCGGCCGCCGCCGATAGACCTAGAAACAGACAACAAAACATTTATATATTATAGTGAGTATATTTATAACCAAGACAATAAGAATAATAAGCACTATTTTTTTTTCAAAAATTTTACAGTAGTTGTTAAATAGTCGCTAATTTGTGCAGAGAGAAATGATAACACAGCATGCAATTTTTCAGACTGTTTATTTACGTTGCCTAGCAACACGACATTTACAACGTAATACGATCCTTATTCCAACCTAGTTTTACATTATTCCAACAAACTTTGCACCTCAATTCCTTTCAGTGAGCAAATTACATTACATCTTCCTTCTCTGTCAATTAGTAGAGCCAAATGATTTTTGGCTATTATTTTACTAAGAGGTCGCTCCGCTCTGTGTTCCAAATTCAACCATAATTCATATTATATAGACGGATAGTAGTGTGCACGAGGTAGTGTGTGTAACTTTGTTTTTATTAATTTTATGTATTTCTAAGTATTATTTAAAAAAAAAAAACTTTAACCGTGCCAAATTATACACCCATCCGTTCGCACAATTCGCGTAATACTGTACTCAAGGTTTTTGCTTCACTTATTAATTTCACCAAGAATAGTTAGGCACATACACTTGTTCATGCCGGGGTGCTGCGGCTGTATGTGTCCAGCGACCGCGGCCGCCTGCGCCGCCGCCGCCGCCTGCGCCGTCGCCGCCTGCGTCTGCATCTGTCGGTGGCACTGCCGCAGGTCGAACACCTGAAAACGAGGAAATTGATAGTATAATAATATGTATAAAATCGTATATCTATCTCATTTTCACATGCTCTGGCTGCGGCCGTGGGATAGTATTGTGCACTACATTCGCTTTCTGTACTTAACTCTACTGTACATGACTACTTCACGCATATATACAGGACAGGATGTTGTTTTTATCCAAGTGATATATTTTACCCAACATTACGATATACAGTAACAGTCTTATTCATAAAAACTTAAAATAGGTTTATCAGATTGGTAAAATGTGAGTCCCGAAAAGTATTATTTATAAATGTTCAATAACGCTAAAAAGCTTTATAAGTATTCTATAGCGGCTTCATAACTTAAAACAGGGTGAACCCTACTATAAACCTTTATTAAACAGAAATATGGCCGACAAATGTGCAACAGCTGATTTTGTTTTCGCGTCCGGACCGTTTTATGGTTAGTTTTATTTGCAAGACAGAACATTTAAAAGAGGAATTGCAAGGAGCTGGATAAAATTTTATAACAAAAATAGTAAAATTGTCTTTAGTGGTAACTATGCAAGCTTTGCAAGCATTAGATGCTATTGATCGAGCAGAACATGTTTCACGTCGCCGAAAGATTTACAAGGAGAGATGTGATCCGTTTTCCTTGCCCGATGTAGAGTTAAAAGGTCGATACCGTTTCGATAAAAACACTATGGCCTTTATAATTGATCTCGTCAGGCAAGACTTGCAACTGGACTCAAGAGGTTGTGGAACGTCACCCGAGTTACAGGTGCTTACCGCTATAAGATATTGGGGTCGTCGTGAAGTAAGCACGTTTACAAGTATTTATATCCCGCATTTTAATATACCTACCTAAGAATTCGGCTTCGGGCTTCTAATATACACTCGATTGTTTTTCCTCATTTTCCGCCCTTGTACTACAATGTACCTAGGTACTATAACGTTTTTAAAAGTCTGTAACATTTTAGGTTCAAGATGATGGCGGAGATATCCATGGGTTGTCTCAGCCGACTGTGAGTCGCATTTGTGGCAGAGTAGCCCGCGCGATTGCTCGCCACTCTGACACTTATATAAAAATGCCAGAGTCCCTGGCAGAATAGCAAAAAGTTATGAGGGAATTTTTTCAGATAATAAATTTTCCTTCTGTCTTGGGTTGTGTCGATTGCACCCATATAAAAATAAAGAAATATGGTGGTGACGCAGCTCAATACTATATAAATAGGAAAGGATTTTATTCATTGAATGTACAGGTACCTGTTTGAGTTTACCTGTGTAGCTATACTTACTCCAACTCCTATATCCCGCCCAAAAATTTACCCCAAAGGGGAAGTGAAAATTTACCTCAGCCATATTATCTATATTTCAGGTAACTTGTGATGCTGAACTAAAAATAAGAGACATCGTTGCAAGGTGGCGAGGCAGCACACACGACTCTAGAATTTTCAATGAGTCCTCTCTTAAAGAACACTTTGAGCGAGGCGAGTTCAGAGGGAGACTTTTGGGAGATTCTGGGTATCGACTAGAGTCATATCTTTTTACACCCATACTAAGGCCTCAAAATGAACATGAGGAAAGGTACAATCGAGCCCAGATTGCCACTCGCAACTGTGTCGAACGTTGCTTTGGTATATGGAAACAGAGGTTTCAATGTTTATTAAATGGTTTAACAGTACACATGCACAATGTCAAACTAACCATTGTGGCACTTGCAGTGTTGCACAATATTGCAATAGGACAAGAGGACTTGACACCAGGTAACTTGCACAAAATAATTATATATTAACTTAGTGTGAAATGTCAACAATATTTATTATTTAAGCCAAAAACAATTTAAAACCAGGAAATCAGTAACCTATTTACATAGTAAATTATGTCATCTTTCTGATACTTAATGCAAAACCTAATTTAAATTTACAGATCAAGACAATGAAGAGTTACAAGATGCTGTTGCTGAACCACAGATTATTGAGGACAGAGGAAGAGGCCCAAACAATGCTGTCTTAAGAGCATTTATTGATAGGCATTTTAGATAAATAAGTAGGTATCTAGTTAGTTACAAGTATTTATTTATTTATTATCATTTTCCAATAATTGTATTTTTTTTTTCTAAAAAAATCTATTTTTATTTTTAATAAGGACTCTTTTAAGTCCAAGTTTCGGGCTCTCATTTTTTCATTTGCCATTTGGACTTCATGAAGTTCTTTCCGACATGCAGTTTCCATACTTGCTATACTCAGTGCAGCTGATGCCTAAAAAATAGTCGAGAATATAGACATTCGTAATTAATTTTCGTATTATTATAAAAAATCGATTTCGCTAATATTTTATTTGAGGATTCACCTTGTTCACATTTTTTCTTTTTTTTTAGGTTTCTTTGCAGAAGACGGTTTTTTGATTATTTGATTTGATATTGATGAACCAGGAGATACAACCTGAAAAAATGAAACCTGTTTTAATAATATTTTGTATCTAGGTATATGTAAATAAAAATAGTTTTAAATTGACTGTGTTATTACCTTTTGTGTATTCTCTACCTCCTGAAGTGGTTCTTGTGTGACATTCATCACTTGACTTGTTGTGCCCTACAATAATTAAACAATTAATGAAAAAGGTAATTAAAAAGGTATTCTTTGAAATTGTACACACAGTGGCATATATTATGTAGTTTCTAAACACACTACACAAAATGCTTGTGTTTACATTGCTTTACTAATACTTACAATATCTGGAGTCTCATCCGGCACAGTTAGTAAAAGGCCATGTAACCCAGTTACATCCTGAAAAATTATAAACACATTTATTTTACCACTGATTGAGAGGGGAGAAAATATAATAAATGAATATGAATAATTTATTAAAATTTGACTATATCTCACCTTTTTATTTATCTCATCCACCTTAATATCTTTTTTTTCCGATGCCTTTCCAACATTGACCTGCAAGATTTGAAAAATTTCTTTAAATATTTATCTTATATTTAGGTATCAATGACAAATCACTACATAGTATAAAACAAAGTCACCTTCTCTGTCCCTATGTCCCTATGTATGCTTAGATCTTTAAAACTATGCAACAGATTTGTAATTTGATGTTGTAACAAACATATTTTTCTGTGCTTACATTGCAAACGCTGGCTAACCCTTACGAGATAAATTGACATTTACAGCATGTGATTGAAATGAATATTTTCAAATATATATTTAAAAATTGCGGGACGTAGCGTTTGCGGCGGTGTAGTCTGTTTAGTAATGTATTTAGTATGAGCATTGTACCTGTGCGAAGGCTGGGCGGGTCGCTAGTATACTATAAAAACGACAAGTGTACATGTACCTGATTTATACTATCAGAATCATAATCATTTGTGTCAATGACAAATTCATTAGGCAGCCATGAGCATATGTCATCTGCATTATCAGGTTTTGTTGATGGGGGTGGACCGCCACCAGTCTGGAGGAGTTTCTTCCTTTCATCAGACTTAAGTTTTTTTTTGTCATTTTAATTATGCTCCATTGAGCTTTGACTTGTGAAAGGGAGCGCGTGCCACCTTTGCACATAGCGTTAAAACTGGAATTGACAATTGACACATTGAAAATAAAAATTGACACAAAATTGGCTCTCTGACACAGATTTTTAACATTTGTATATTTAACATGGGCCTCCCAAAAGACAAATCTAAGCGACGCTATACACATGAATGTATCTGCATATTTTGGTTTGTATCTATATGTTGAACGACAAAGCCCATAATATGTAGCGAAGGTGATTAGTAATAATAGTATACACATACCTGTTTAACAAATCTGCCCATGCTGCCAATTTTTTGGAGTTTGTATTAGTATTCGTGTTTTTATTTTCGATGACGGATACACGCTCCCTCACCAAATCCACCAATAAATTCTATGGAAATAAATATATAGGCCATGAGCTTCTCCACGAAAAATACATGTAAATAAATACTTGTGTAAGGAGGGAAATTGTTCAACTAACCTTATCTTCCTCCAGCTAATTTTCGCTTCTTTGCCTTTTCTTTGTATTTTTTTTGGTTTTCCATTTTATAATAGAATACAATGAAATAAACGCAACGAACAAAGTCTCAAGCTCTCCAAATATTATCACAAGTGAATTGTCAAACTTTTTTTTTTAGTTTTTCAGCGTTTTTTTGACAGCTGTTTTGGCATTTAATCTATGGATTTGTCAAAACGACAACTTAATCACTTTAAAATATATTTTACCGACAAAATAGTTATGACGGGTTTATAGAACGTTTATGAATAGAACATTTTATAACAGGTTTATTAGTTCTAATAAGCATTTTAACTAATGAGTGTTTAAAACCTATTTTAGGGTATTTTTATGAATAAGACTGGAAGTATATACTACTATGCATAAAAAACGTAATTTACAAAAAACGAGCTTAATTATCATTTCCTAAAAAAACTTGCAACGCGCAGACACCTTGATCGCCTCGCGGGCGCCACACGTTATAGCCACGCGTATATGAATCGAAGTTATTTATTTTATGAATAATGTCGTCAAAATTTAACAACATTTGTTATATATTTTAAAGAATACTAATCACGCACCTTGAATGTGAAGTAATTTTTAACAACACAGGATGTATCTATCTCATTTCTAGATATACACCCGGGGTATGTCTCTCTCTCTCGCTCACCTTGATGCAGGCAGACGGGTATATTTTGTGCACGGCGTCGCCGGGCGCGCGGCCCGCCTCGCGGTCGAGGTAGTAGCTCTGCACGAACACACTGTGGTCGGACAGGCAGCGCAGCCATACGTCGCCCTCGCCTCGGAGATCTAGCTGCACGCCTTTGCCTATATGTAGCCTGTATAATAAAAAAAAACAATGAATAATAATATAAAATTATAATAATAATAAGTTTTATAGCGTAAACCTGAGAACGGACCCTGCTATAAGGATAAAAATCAATACATAATTCCACTTGTGCTTATATTACTACAATATTCATAAAGAAGACGTAAAGTATAGCCTATTTACTAGTTATCCGGGCTAATATTACGAATCTATTGACACCTCATTTATTAAAATCGACCCAGTAGTTTGCGCGCTACGGTAGAACAAACATACTTACATACATAAATAGACTACCAAAATCATTACCTTTTGGCTTCACCGTAGTCGGGTAAAGATAATATTATACTCAAGTTTTTAATACAAACCTCGCTCGTTCACTTTGTTCTGTTCTGTGCACGTTACTTAGCGCTCCCAGACAGAAGCGATTTCCACCCGATGGGTCGACATATCCATCCACCTGCAAACAAAACTAACAATAATATCTATGGACGCTTCACACCACGTCAATCTGGCCCCGTGCTAAATATCCGAAGAACTTGTGTAACAGGTACCAGAAAACGGGAAGTATATTTAATATTTTTATACTATACATATATTTAAGATTTTTATTGTATTATACACATCCATGACCCAGGAACACAGAAAAACTTTTTGTTCCTTCGGCGGGATTCGAACCCGCGACCCCAGGCTTGAGCACCAACGCGCTGAACCACTGAGCCACAGAGGTCGTCAAACTATAGAATTGTAATCTGTCATTGACTATATCAGCTGTACTTTTGTGCATGCTATATAATATTTATGCTCTCTCTCTTATATACATACACATTTGTAAGGTAAAACCACGTTATTAATGTCATTCGGGAATCGTCGTTTTTCATACATCGACTTTTACTTCCATAGAATAAATTAATTTTAATGAATATTATAACTAGCAATATATTATGGTGGTGTGGGGCCTTGCACGACCTTGCTGACATTGTTGCTTGTGTGGTTTTTGAGTGTACGCATAAGCAGTGTGGGAGGAGGGAGGTGCTTTACGCATGCTTATGTGTGCACTCGCACATTTGCTTGCAGGATGTAGGTATTTTTTCGCGGGATGTTGCTATACATAATTAATTAAATTGTATGCTATGGACTACCGCACAGTAACGCCTGATTCTATTAACTATCTATAGAAAAACTAAGATAAGACTCACGGTGACGTTGGGTCTGCTGGACGGCACCTTGAACGTCTCGCCGACCTGCGTGTCGAGCTCGAAGTATGCCACCGAGCACCAGTATTCAGGCGCCGGCTGGCTTGACAGCAAACCGGCAGGGTTGCCATTGTCTGGACATTCAAAAAAATTATATACGTTAATAATCAAACCCCATCCCCCATATTAAGAAAAACCCCATCAAATACTGTATTTATTAGGAACTACAATAGCACAGAGTACAAACACGAATTCTTTTTTAGACAGATAAAAGAAAAAAAAGAAAATATAATTCCCCTTTTAAATTCGTCTAAAATTTACTACTATTTCTTTACTCAATCTTCATAATTTTGAAGTCGGTACCAGCCTGAACAACATCCTGATAAAACAATATTTTATAGAACTCACGTTCAAGTTGGCTGGTACCGAGTTCAAAATTATGAAGATTGAGTAGAGAAATAGTTACAATTTTAGACGAATTTAAAAGGGGAATTATTTAGAAAATAAGTTTTATTTCATAGTTTTTTGTGCATTTTTACTTTGGATGTCGGTTTTCATTTTTGTTTTAAAAATAATATTTTTTCTCTTTTTAGTTAATAATATTATTATTACCACATTTTAAGAAAGATATAAATACAAACAAGCCTCCGCTATTCTCACTCTCTCGGCAAAACAAACTTATTTTATGAGAGGCAGTGGTATTTCCCCAAATAAGCATTACTGATCTGTGGCCAAACAATAATCAGTGGTGATATTGATTAGATACTATATTATTAAATTATTATTACTATCTATTGTAATAGTCGACGGAAAATATGTAGCAGTAAGCATTAAATAAATATATTATAGTGATGATGATGAACACGAATATAGTTTTAGCAATAGCAAAATTTCAAAGACATTGATATCGTTGCACAAAACTCTGATGAGTGGTGAGTACCTATGTCATCATAATAATATTATGTTGGTGTTTCGTGTGAATATGGTGATGATGATGATTACTGTAAGTGGTATGATGGCATATGCTTGCAGTTCTTTAAACAACGCCGGAATCCCCAAACATGTCTATAAGGACTCAGGAATTCTGTTCAGTACTTTTGGATCCAGGGTATACCTTGGTACAAAAGTTGGTAGCATATGCTTGGACTACTTCAGAAAAAGTCGAAATCACCATATTGTCCATATAAATTTCGAGGAGTTTCCTCGATTTCTCATGAATGCCATCATCAGGTCACCACTTTGGTAAAAACGGGACCAACTTGGGATTATACCCTTTACATCAAAAAAAGAATTTTGAAAATCGGTACACAGAGGACCGATTTTTAAAATCAGTGGAATTATCGTTGAACATACAAAAAATAAAAATATATATACAGTCGAAGAAGTTCAATATATATGCATAACCGCCTCCTTTTTTTGGAAGTCGGTTAAAAAATTGACTTGTTTTGCCTATTGTTTTAAACACTTACGGATTGTGTCGCAGTGCACTTTTCTTTTTCCCAACGTTTCGGCTACTTTCCAGCAGCCGTGGTAACGGGAGGACTGAGGTGTCAAGTGTCCTATTTGTTGAAGTTGTTCAAACTACCCGAAGATTCTTCAATTATTATTTGTGTACGATCCACGCAAAACATACTAACAGTATCAAGATACTGTTAGTATTATTTGCGTCTTCAAGAAGCCGCGGTGATTTTAAATTAAATTTTATTTTGTTAATTCTTGGATCCCAACTAGATAGCTACAACTAACTAGATAACTAGAACATACAAAAAATAAAAATATATATACAGTCGAAGAAGTTCAATATATATGCATAACCGCCTCCTTTTTTTGGAAGTCGGTTAAAAAATTGACTTGTTTTGCCTATTGTTTTAAACACTTACGGATTGTGTCGCAGTGCACTTTTCTTTTTCCCAACGTTTCGGCTACTTTCCAGCAGCCGTGGTAACGGGAGGACTGAGGTGTCAAGTGTCCTATTTGTTGAAGTTGTTCAAACTACCCGAAGATTCTTCAATTATTATTTGTGTACGATCCACGCAAAACATACTAACAGTATCAAGATACTGTTAGTATTATTTGCGTCTTCAAGAAGCCGCGGTGATTTTAAATTAAATTTTATTTTGTTAATTCTTGGATCCCAACTAGATAGCAGCACCCAGCCATTTTCTCGGTTAAAATTAGGGTACTTTTTCATTTCTATAGCCTCGCGTATCATTCATGGGCGATAACGGTATTCCTTTGCCAGTACTTGTGGCTTATCAAATGTGTTCACAGGTTGAATTGAAGGGGAATGTTACATTTCACTGGTGGTAAAAATTGACTTATCTTTTTGGGCAGCTTGAAATATGTTTTTATAGAAGCTTTCCTTAGAATATAGCCAACTTAATCAGTGACTCCTTTCATAAAAGGTAGAACTGCAGGTATTCATTTGACAGTGGCTGATTTCACTCGGTCACTGTGATGCAAGCGTGGGACGAAGCTTATTGTCACGTGGAAGTTGTGTGACATGATGAAGCTCGGTATCCAAATGCTGCTCACAGATTCCTCGTGCTCTTCTAAACAAAGTTTTGCCAATGGTAGACATCTGTGAAGGATGGTGGTGGGACTCACCATTTAAATATCTATTAGTATGTGTAGGTTTGAGATACACAGTGTGACTCCATAGTGAATTGTATTTTGGGGTTAAGACTGTTCAAATGATTTAGGAATATGGTTACTTTGTCAGATGGATAAAATTGTGAAAGTATCAACCACATACCGCTTGTAGAACCTGAGTTGTATAGGTGAGGTCTCAAGAGCAGTCTCCTCGAAGTCTTCCATGAATATGTCAGCAACAACGGGAGAAACTGGGGAGCCCATCGCTACACCATCTACTTGCTTGTAGAAGTCATAATTCCACAACATATAGCCAGATGTAAGGCAGTGTTCTAATAATTCTGCATATTCAACAGGTAAGTTCTTTTCTCTAAGCATTCTTGTTACAATTTCAATACATTCCTGTAATGGTAAGCAAGTGAATAAGAAAAGTGCACCGTGACATAATCCGTAAGTGTTTAAAACAATATTCGCGTAAATGTAAGATATAAATATTGTTTTGCCTAGTTTAAGGGGCTTTAGTACTTTGTGAATATTTAATGGTTTAATTTGTTTTATGCATTATTTTGTATTGTAAAAAGGACTATAGTAAAAAAAAAAAAACAACCATTGTAGCATATTGTTTTTTGATGTGTATACTTCCGTCTTCATTTCGCGAAACGCAGGATGCAAATTTTTGGTAAGGATAACATGATACATGAATAACGTACAGTAGTGGTGATGTATGGCGGGCGCGTCGGGCAGCGGCGCGGCGGTGGGAGGCACCAGACTCTGCGTGTACGTCAGCGTGTTGTTGCCCGTCCACGTGCCTGAAACACATCGAAAAGCTATACAATGTTTTGTCCTTTTCTGTCAAGCTACTTTTCCAACGTATCAGACAAGGACAAAACACTGTATAGCTTATCCACTCATATCTTGCTTATCACATTATCTGATATAGGTGTCAGACGACAACATACGGATGACGGATAACAGATGACCAATTGCAGAAGACGAATTACGGTGATAGTCTGATAGATTACAGATGAGGTTAACGAATTACGAATGACGTCGTTTATATACAGTACCTGAGTAACCGAGCTTTGCTCAAAATTCTGATAAATTTAAAAAAATAAAAAGAAATACAAAACTATTCTGACGGGGATTCGAACACATTTCGAATTTTCAAACAGAGACGAAATTATTGATATATTGTTGAACGACCAAAGAAAAAATATATATATCTTAAAAATGCGCAGTTTCCAGGGATAAAACCTAGCTAGTTCGATTTTTCTCCCCTAAAACACCCTGCATACTAAATTTTAAGTTAATACTTGCAGCCGTTTTCGAGAAACCGATTATATATACACAAAATTGTCTCGTTTAAAGTATAAAATATATGTGTACTAACCCTGCTGGTGCTGCGTGCGGTGCGGCACGGGGCTCGGCTGCGGGGCGGGGCTGCCCGCGCTGAACCCGTTCTGCTGGGGCTCAGGGGACATCACCGCTGGCACTGCAGCCGGTACTGATGATACAGAGGACACAGGGACAGAGCCCACTGAAATATGAAGTAAAAGAATTTTAGTAAGAAACATTTATGAGGTAACTGTAAAAGGTATGCACGACAGCGTCTTATTGTTGCTATCGAACTCCCGTTGTCATTGTATCTTCGAACAAATTCGAAAAAAATCTGCAATCAAATTTTTGCAAATTATGAAATAAATAAATAAAGTAGAATCCACTTTTTTTTGACCATCCTAATGTGGATGAGAGAAATTGTTGCCAACCAATTTTTTTGACCACCAAAAAACCAATTTTTTGACCATCCTAATGTGGATGAGAGAAATTGTTGCATTTATTGATTAAAAATTAAATTTAAAAAAAACTTACCTGGCAGTGTTTGCGTCAGTTGTGTTTCGGTGGTGGTTTGCTCGGACGTAAAGAATGTATTGTTAGATCCATCTATTAATGGGGTTGTGCCTCCTGGGGACATAGACACTGGAAGGGAAGCTGAAAATTTTACAATTTGTTAAACATAACAATATACAGATGCAAATTCATCTGATCCAAGACATTCACGTTATAATAGAAATGGTTCTTACAACAAAAAGTATCAGATAGTATTCATTTAAAAAACAATAATAAGGCTATGGTATGTGCAAAATAAAAACATAAAAGCTTACAATGATTCAATCTCTTAGGAAGCCACATTGCTCGGGCATCCATTGTGTCTGGAGGTTCCAACTTAGGGGCTATAGTCCTCTGCTGCGCCATAGCCATCTGTTGTGGATTCTGAATCTGAATAGACATTCCTTGGCTTATATTTGGCATTTGAGGCGTGGCTGGTGACATCTGGTTGGGTGCAGTAGCTAATCTAGGTGAAGCCATCTGCGGCACGTTCGTGCCCATTTGGGGTGTGCCTGGCCCCATTTGAGGGGTGCCTGGCCTCATTTGTGGAGTACCCGGCCCCATTTGTGGGGTACCCGGCCCCATTTGTGGGGTACCCGGCCCCATTTGTGGGGTACCCGGCCCCATTAGCGGCGTACCGGAACCCATCCGTGGTCCGGACATTTGACCCGGGTGATTGGGTAGCATTTGCGCGGACGGCGAGTGACCCATTTGCGTTGGGGTAAGCTGCGGCGCGCCGGCTCTTATGGGGGGCCGCGGTCCGTGCGAAGGTGAAAACATGTTCGGAACGCCATCTGGCGCTATCAAAGCAAAAGAAAAGGCAAAATAAAAATTAACATGCATTGCAAAATAAAACACATGATCACATACAAACGGAACAAAAATGTTTATACTCTATCTTACTTTGTCCTTGATTGATTATGATGTTAGTAGATTGGAACTGTTGATGATGATGTGGGATGCTTGAATGGTGGTGTCTGGGACTTGTGGCATGGTGCTGGATGGTTACCAGCTCTCCTGTGTCCATGTCCATACCATTCCCACTGAGACCAGCTGTGTATTCATCTTTGACTAGTCTACTTGATCCTGGTTGTAGAGTTAGCCCTGATAAATCTGCAAGAATTTGAATGATTGATATTATAGCTTTAAGGTTTAAAAATTATTTAATACTAGAAAGGATGGAAAGACTCATTAATTACCCTGTATTAAAGAAAACTGTAGTAACTATATAAAATAAATTAAAGAAAGAAAAATCACTTTCCATGCATTGTTTTTTTCACCACTTAACGGCCAGGCAACGGCCCAGTATCAGGGGCAGCTGAAAACATGTGTCAGGTAGGAGTCATCACTGCACTGTCGCCGAGCCAGTAAGTGAATAAACATAACATAATATATCTATACATTTTTGCTTCCCCTGCATCCAGGCAGTTGCTGGTGCCTTATATCAGAATATTTTCTCAAAAAGGTTAGTAATAGAACACTAGTAAATAATATTTAGTGTACAGAAGGGTTTAATAACTTACCAATACCTGGAGACACCACCCTTTCATAATGATACGGATTAACACAAACCGAGTCACATTTTAAATCAAAGGCAAACTGACAGAATTTCACATGTTTCAATTCATTTTTGTGTAAGTCAGGCCAGCGCCATATACGGGCATAGATTACATGTGGAAAGCCTTTGCGTCCAGCAACCTTAAATAAATATATTATAAATTTAACTCTCATTCAAAAAAAAATAGTAGTAGCAGTTTTAATGTTTACTTCTTAATTTAGAAACTAGATAATCTACTTTGGTTTGTATCATGTTGTAGAAAACTAACAACTTACTCAAATCTAGGCATTTTTAAGTTCCTCAAGAATATTTTTAGAGGTTAAATATTCACCTGCAACCGGCCATCTAAAGTTCGCTGTATTGTTACACATTTACTAGGGTGGGCTCCGTTTGTTGTTATTGCTGTTATCAATGAGTCTAATTCATCTCTTTTCTCCTTTAGTTTCTTGACTAGTGATTCTATGGCCCGTTTGGAAAAACTCTCACTCTCTCCACCTTGTCTGTGGCACATCAGCGAGTGCACTATGCTCAAGCAGGCATCTGCAGAGGTTGGAGCTGCAGTATTCATGGCTGAAACAAAAAATATTGTGAAATATTCTCACTTAAAATATGAAAAAATTTGAGTAAACAAAACATCTTAATAGTCCGCTATTAAAATGTGTTCAAACTATTAATATTTCGAATTAATTTAACATTAATAGATGTAGAATTACCATATACAAATTAGCAGTCTATTTTTAACAATTGAATGATTACATGTTACTTTTTACGAATACTTGTGCATAAATACGACGATGGCATTAAATTAGTAATTCGACTTCTTGTTTATCATAGCAAGCTCTGACAAAGGTGAATATCAATCGAATCTTTAGGAAAATTAGTTATAGTAAATAAATTAGACATTAGCGAGAAATATGCCCAAAATAACATTGTATTATTCACTTATTTACCTGCTTTATGTATTTTGAATAGCACCCAATTTTTCACTTACAGAGCCTTACTTTTTATTCTAAAATCATGAGTAACTTTATTAAAATTGATTGCTTTTACAAGAAATAAACCAAAACAGTGTACGACATTTTAGCGATCCATAAAGTGCCATAAATTAATTTCTTGCCAGTAACTACCATTTACAAGATCCATAAACAAGTTTAGATTATTTTGTGATTTGACGGAATTTTAAATTAATTTGAAATACAATTTTGAGACAATGACCTACATGTTTCATTAAAATTTTGCCTAAAATTATTAATTATACATGTAAAAACCTAATCTACGTAAATTCATAATCACGTTTTATATGACGTCGAAATTCTTTTTCCAAAAATTGTAACACTGGAAAATAACAAAAATAAAAAATCGACATATGACACAAACATATTGTTAAATAACATTTTTATTTCAAATATTATATTTTGCATTACAACAAAATAGATAATAAGTGCTAAAGTATAAACACAGTGCTGCAGTTGAAGATACGTATCTAAACTTAGCCTAATTTACCTGTATTTTATCTATGGTAAAGGTATCTTGAGAGATACGCCGAGCGGTACGCAAATGCGTGTGCTTGAGCGTGTGACGAACCCCTGGTAGAAAATGCTTATAAGTGTAAGAGAGACATAAAGAGTATTTAAATACTAAGTGCATTTCGTTTTTGTATATGGAGTAATTGTATGTATTGTTATCCATTTCACAGTTAATCAAAAATCAAATCAAATCAAAAATTTTTTTATTCAAAATTGGTATTTTTAAATACTCTTTTTGAACGTCGATACTACGTGATGCCTACCACCGGTTCGGGAACTAACTCGTCTGGGGCCATCTTTTAGCAAAAAGATGGAAAATTATTCTTTTAAAATCAAAATTATTACAATGTTTACTTATGTCTATGTAACAAATAATAAGATAAGATAAGGAGCTACCTTATTCCCAAGGTGTGCCATCTTGAATGAAGTCATTAATTATATAATACGCTTTGGCACACAAACGTTCTTTAACTACTTTTTTAAACTTATTAATGGGAAGGTTTTGAACCTTTTCTGGGATTATATTGGATAAGCGTATACATTGGCCTTTAAAGGATTTACTAACTTTGCTTAGTCTGAACACTGGCATATCTAACTTGTTCTTATTTCTAGTGTTTCCAAAATGTATTGAGATGCGACGGTCAGAACTTTTATTTCTTTAAACTTTTCCCTTAGAGATTCAAAAGTCGACATCCTATAAATAGAACGTATAGCACGTTTCTGCAGCACAAATATTGTATTAATGTCCGCAGCGTTTCCCCACAAAAGGATGCCGTACGACATTATGCTATGAAAATAGCTAAAGTAAACTAATCGCGCGGTCTCTATGTCGGTAATTTCTCTAATTTTTTTAACAGCGTATGCTGCAGAACTCAGCTTATCTGCCACTTTAGCAATATGTGGTCCCCACTGTAACTTACTATCTAATGTTATACCTAGAAATACAGCGGTGTCTACTAATTTCATTTTCTCATTATTTAATAGTATATTGGTTTGTGCCTGCGTAACATTTGGCAAGCTGAACTTTAAACATTTTGTTTTATTAGAATTCAACAGTAAATTATTAGCATTAAACCAATGTACTATTTTTGAGAGAGCACTATTTACCTCATCATTGTTAGACTGACGTCGCTTCACATTAAAAATTAGTGAAGTGTCATCAGCAAAAAGTACTATCTCATGCTTATCATTAACTAGATAAGGTAGATCATTTATATAGATGAGAAATAGAAAACGGCCCAAAATAGACCCCTGTGGTACTCCTAGTTTAATTTTAGTATCATTAGACCTTTTGGAATTAACAGGAATTTTTGGAATTAACATTTAGAATTACAGTCTGTGTTCTATTTATTAGATAAGAGCTTAGAAGCTTTAGTGCCGTGCCCCTTACACCATAATGGTATAATTTCCTGAAAGGCGTATCATGCTCCACGCAGTCAAATGCTTTGGATAAATCACAGAATATACCAAGTGCATCCTGTGACCTCTCCCAAGCTCCAAATATACTGCACAGAAGACTGATGCCTGCATCTGTTGTGGACTGACCTTTAATAAAGCCAAACTGATTACTATGTAACAATTTATTCGAGTTGAAGTGAAAAAGTAATTGATTTAGAATAATTTTCTCAAAAAATTTACTTAAAGTCGGTAATATGGATATTGGTCTATAGTTAGCTGGGTCTGATTTATTCCCAGCTTTAAAGAGAGGCATCACCTTGCTGTGCTTCATCAAGTCAGGGAACACGCCACTTTTAATACAATTATTAAAAACTAATGCTAGGTGAGGGGCAATGATGTCAATTACTGGTTTTATAACTTTTGTGGACATACCCCAAAGATCAGTTGTACTTTTAATATTAAGTAATTTAAATGCCTTGATAATGTCTCTAGAGTCTATTTCTTTGAAAATAAAATTTACATCACATTCCTTCATATTATCTCTAAGTAATTTTTCGGCAACTGTAGGTGATGAATTTAAGTTTTTTGTAGTTGAGATCGGAATGTCTGCAAAAAACTTCTCAAATACTGTCGCAACTTCAATGTCAGAACTAACATTTTTATCATTAATATAAAGTTCAAATTTAGAGTTGCGACTGGCGACTCTTCCAGTCTCATCTGCAATTATTTTCCAGGTGGTTTTCACTTTGTTTTTAGAGTCCTTAATTTTTTTTTTGATGTGAAGAACCTTCGCTGCTTGACATACCTTCTTGAAAATCTTCGAGTATTTCTTGACATATAGTTTAAAAGCTTCACTCCTGTTCATTGACTTCTCGTTATACAAGTCATACAATCTTTGTCTACTAACAATAATACCTGCAGTTGCCCAGTTACTAAAATTATTTCTTTTATATTCCAAGTTTTTACTAATAAAATTGTCAGTATAAGAACACTGCTCAATAAAAGCAGTGGTCGGCTTAGCCAATTTATTGGCTTGTCTTAAAACTAAAAAATTATATAGCCATTTAGCTAAATGTCATGTAAAAAATTTAGATAAGTAATACTTATCATATGTTAGATTATTTAACTAGAGATAAAAATATTATTAAAGTCAACCACATCGATTTGTGGTAAAGTCTTATTTAAAACTAAACAATTTTGATTAGTAGGGGAAGCAATGTCGGTAACACGTACGCTGTACGCAGGTATTTATTTTTAACTTGTAACGATATACGCCTATAGTGAGGTATTCTGTTATGTTATTTTGTTATCTGAATATCGACTGTTATGTGTTATTTTTAAATACGTGTTAGTTTTACCTGTAAGGATAAGCACGCTTCACCAGTGTTGCCAGATGTACGGATTTCTCCGTTTTTATACGGATTTTCGATCTGCGATACAGATTATTCGCGGATACGGATTTTTATACTGAATTTTATGAAGCTTAATTCTCTTAACCCTGCCTGGCTGAAAACCAAAACGGGATTTAACCGACAATATTTACGAGAATTACCGTCTAGCATAAATCTATCGAACATAAATAGTCTTAGCAGATACTATACCTGCTAATACTAAGCTTGGTCATTATTACGTAGTGTTAGAAGTGTATAGTATGAAATCATTGGGTAAAATTAAACAAATTTTTAATTAAAATAAAGTTAAAACTTATTAAATATGTATGACAAAAACTTGACATAAAATTATAAATCAAATACATAGCGCGCGGAGACTACAAATCAATTTATTTTCTCTCATTCCCAAATTAAAATAATTAAGATAAATTTGTTGATTTATTATTGATTGATTTTGTAGGTTAACTCGTCCAGGTTCGTCAAAACCTAAAGAGCTTTGATTACGCTCTCTTGCCTCCACGACATCAAAGTTTGGATCTTTGACTGAATCATCGCTATCTGTCAACATTATTTTGTCTTTAGAATATTATCAATATTACGTAAAAATACAATAACTACTTCTTAAAACATAATAATATGAAATTACCTTCAACAAAAGAGGTGCTTGACGAGTTTAGCGTTAACAATTCTAAAAAAGGAGGATGCTTTGTCCGTGATAATTAATCTAAAACAACTGGAGAGAGATCGGAAATAATGGACCAAGTCAGTATTCATTAACCCTCTACCGCATATGAAAACATATATGATCTAACAGATGCATTAATATTATTTTTTGGCTTAAATATGCATGAGAATTAAATATGAATAACGAAACGCATTATTTGTAGTATTATCATTATGTTGGCAATACGAAACTATTTTTTTTTGTCTGTGGCCAAACGTCTATTTGACTATAACCTCACCTTCAGTAGTACTACTTATTATCTATGAACCTCACTTTTATAAGCGCGTGTATGTAGTTTCAGACATTAGTTGTGAATTCATTTTTCAAATATTTTTTACTACATGAAATAGCTTAGTTTCGTTTATAAAAAATAATAATTGGGTGCTATATTTGTTCTATTTTGAGTACGTCGTATTTGTGTGTTACTTTGTTTCATATTTCTACTACATTAGTTCACTTTTTATACTATATATAGTTTCGCATGCATTCAAGCTAAATCTAAACGCTTTTCTTAGACACCAGATATAGTTTCATATGAGCTTCTATTTTTTGTGTCATGGGCATGTAATGGATTTTTTAATTGCAGAATGAATAGTTGTTTAGTAGTATTAATATTTTTATACTAGCTTTTATAGTTGCAATAAGCATGTTAATACTATACCTGCTCATGGCTCTATGAGTGATGATGAGTTAGCTTCCGACTCAGTCTAAATATATATACATCCAATATCAACGTCACCTGAGGTCTCTTATTATACCTGAAACCGATAGTGATTCTTCTGATGGCAGTTGCGACCATTGATTTGGAGTTAGTTACGGCAGTCATTTACTTGGTTTGATAACAAGCCGGTTCATATGCTTTCAACTTATGTAGTGATCCAATGATTACAAAACGAATATATTTCAGAAGAAAGAAGAAAAGCAGTATAAAAAAATTAACTGTCCTCAAGCTATCGAAATGTACAACCAGCACATGGGTGGCGTTGTCAATCAAATCAAATCAAATCAAAATTTTTTTATTCAAAATTGGTATTTTTAAATACTCTTTTTGAACGTCGATACTACGTGATGCCTACCACCGGTTTGAGAACTAACCCAGCGAGAAGAGCCGGCAAGAAACTCGTCTGGGGCCATCTTTTACCAAAAAGATGGAAAATTATTCTTTTAAAATCAAAATTATTACAATGTTTACTTATGTCTATGTAACAAATAATAAGATAAGATAAGGAGCCACCTTATTCCCAAGGTGTGCCGTCTTGAATAAAGTCATTAATTTTATAATACGCTTTGGCACACAAACGCTCTTTAACTACTTTTTTAAACTTATTAATGGGAAAGTTTTGAACCTTTTCTGGGATTATATTGTATAAGCGTATACATTGGCCTTTAAAGGATTTACTAACTTTGCTTAGTCTGAACACTGGCATATCTAACTTGTTCTTATTTCTAGTGTTTACACAATGATTATCACATTTCTTTTTGAAGTTGTTTAGATTCTTTCTTACATATAACACATTTTCCAAAATGTATTGAGATGCGACGGTCAGAACTTTTATTTCTTTAAACTTTTCCCTTAGAGATTCAAAAGTCGACATCTTATAAATAGAACGTATAGCACGTTTCTGCAGCACAAATATTGTATTAATGTCCGCAGCGTTTCCCCACAAGAGGATGCCGTACGACATTATGCTATGAAAATAGCTAAAGTAAACTAATCGCGCGGTCTCTATGTCGGTAATTTCTCTAATTTTTTTAACAGCGTATGCTGCAGAACTCAGCTTATCTGCCAATTTAGCAATATGTGGTCCCCACTGTAACTTACTATCTAATGTTATACCTAGAAATACAGTGGTGTCTACTAATTTCATTTTCTCATTATTTAATAGTATATTGGTTTGTGCCTGCGTAACATTTGGCAAGCTGAACTTTAAACATTTTGTTTTATTAGAATTCAACAGTAAATTATTAGCATTAAACCAATGTACTATTTTTGAGAGAGCACTATTTACCTCGTCATTGTTAGATTGTCGTCGCTTCACATTAAAAATTAGTGAAGTGTCATCAGCAAAAAGTACTATCTCATGCTTATCATTAACTAGATAAGGTAGATCATTTATATAGATGAGAAATAGAAAAGAGCCCAAAATAGACCCCTGTGGTACTCCTAGTTTAATTTTAGTACCATTAGACCTTTTGGAATTAACTTCTACAGTCTGTGTTCTATTTATTAGATAAGAGCTTAGAAGCTTTAGTGCCGTGCCCCTTACACCATAATGGTATAATTTCCTGAACAGCGTATCATGCTCCACACAGTCAAATGCTTTGGATAAATCACAGAATATACCAAGTGCATCCTGTGACCTCTCCCAAGCTTCAAATATACTGCACAGAAGACTGATGCCTGCATCTGTTGTGGACCGACCTTTAGTAAAACCAAACTGATTACTATGTAACAATTTATTTAGTTTTATTTATTTAGTTGATTTACTGGATTCTACGCTGGGTCTCTATAAAATTTATCTGAGATCCAAAAAATGGTAAAAGCTAGTATTTTTGCATTTGGTGGACATGTGTGTCGTGAATGCTTGAAAACAAAAGAAACTATTTATCAGCCTTTCATGATTAAAATTGGTACTTAAACTGTTTATTTCATTACTAAAAACTAAAAGTAATAACTTTTTATTTAATGCATACGAACCCATATATGGGTTTGCTTGTTTTTTACCGGCTTTTATAAGAGTATTTTTTGTAGTATTTTTTGCAATGATATAAGAAACCTTTTTTCAATCAATGATTTTTTGTCATAAAATAAAGTCAAAATAACCATCAGATATTTTTTTATTCACTTCCATAATTCATGCAGTAGAGGGATAATTTTAGAAAGGAACCGGACCGGACCAAATCCGATGGAGTGTTAATAGTTTTATGTCCTGTCATTTGGCATGCAAATAGGTATAGACCTACTAACGTAAATTAAAGCCTGGACTTCTTATTATAAAAATCGGTTGTCTGTAAAGTTGGTTTACTGACGATAGTTAAACGTGACCACGTCATAAGAAATGGAACAGAGCGAGGTAACGCCGCATGAGTCATGTTTAGCGAGGTAACGCCGGTAACGCCGCATGAGTCATGTTTTTTCGTGCGTGCAGCCGGCTCCATCGAATTATAAGACGTTGTCACGTCAAAAACCTCGCCGTAATGCGGAAAAATCTTCGAGATTTTAACCAATTACATCCCAGATTTTTCTAATCCTACGTAATAATAAATAGAGCACCCTCCTCAGTGCTGGTTTTTTATATTCTTGGTCAAGCAGGTCACTACGATTACAATTTTATTATTTATTACAATTTTTTCGATGCTCAACAAATGGGTCAGGAAACTTACTATAGTTTTTGTGTATTATAGTGCCATAATAAAGTTTCGTATCGTTTTCCACAATAAATAAGGTAATGTTACTTTTCTCGTGAAAATGTTACTTTTGAGCTGTCTCATGTTATATTTAACTATCTGCTACTGGCAACACTGGACAAAATTGACATATGACACAAACGTATTGACAAATGACATTTGTATTTCAAATGGTCAATTTTGTCAATCTTCTAGCCAGATTTTTAATTTCGTTGAAATACAAAGCGGGTCAATTAAAGTTTTCTACACATATTTGTTTAATTACTGGATACGTGTGCAATATTCTTACTCCAACCATAAGTCTTTGGTCCACATGATTCTAAAAAGTGGGCGGGTGGCCCTCGTTACTTCAAACAGTACTCCAAATGGTGTTATGAAGTTAAAATAGAATCGTATTGATGATGAAAAATGAAGGGTGTTAATAGTTTACCATCAAATCGAGAAGGGATGACAAACAAACCAGTAGTAACATGTACGTTTGCCTTGTTTTCAGTGCTCTATAGTCATATACAGAAACTAGGAAACCAAAACACTTTTTGTTCTTTTTAGGCGCGGGCGATTGGAATTTATTTTGTACGTTGGAGGCGCCTCTGGTAGCAGCTATACCTCAAGATTCGTGTGAATGGAGAAGGTCTTTCGGAAGAATAACAAAATTCGTTTATTTAGAGGCTTCATTTGTAAAATATAACAATAATGAAAAACCACAGTCTGAGCTGAATTTACTAAAACGTCCTATTTTTCATATCTACTGGACAGATTGTGTGGTAAATATCCCTTAAACTTATACTGTAGATATTTTTTTTAAAGTAGCTTGTATAAATTACACAATTTTTTAATTACAGGATATAGAATTTTATAAAACTACTTTAAGAGAAGATATAGAAGTATGGCTCAAGCAATTAGAGAAAAACAATATAACCGACTGGATGTTAGTTCTAGTAGAGACTTACGATATAAGGAAAACAAACAAACTCCTGCCACGGACAACAGTGTTAGATAAGATAAAGGGAGACTTTGCGGTGAAGCAAACGGAAGATAGGTTTATTTCAGTTATTAATCCGATAAAGTCGGAAGCGAGGAGTGCGGACTCATGGAGGACACTGGTGGCCAGGGTCAGGCACTTTATTCTAGTAGCATATAATAAGGCTATTAATAAGTTTGAAGAGCATATGAGAGAGCAGAGAGAGAAGAGAAATGATTCAGAATGGGATTTTTGTAAATATTTTACCTTACAGGTATTTATAAATATTTTACCCTTACTTACAACTATACTTAATATTCTTTTTAATTTCATTCTAAACAATGTTTTATTAATTAAATGCTTTATTATGAATGAAAATAATAAATTATTTTATTTTTTACCTCCAATAATTAATTAAAAAGCCATGCATAGCATAAATTATTTATGTAATAAAAAACAAATATTTTTTTAATGATTATTATGAATGAACCAGGAAACGAGCAGACGGATCACCTGATGGTAAGCGGTTACCGCCGCCCATGGACATTCGCAACACCAGAGTAGTTACAAGTGTAACTCTGCGAGACATGCATTCCCAGTCCTTAAAATCTTCAACCCCCCCTTGGGCCAGTTGTTGGTGTTTATGTCAAAAAACATTATTTTCTTATTTTCAGGAACAACTTGCATTTGTGTTAGAAATGCTTGGCTTATATGACGAAGCTCTAGTCCAGTATGATGAGTTAGATGCTTTGTTTTCTCAATTTGTTCTCAATTCCCATTTAACAGAGAGTCCGAAATGGCTTGAGACATTCAAACAGCCAGTTACGTCTTGGCAGGCTGTTAGATTAACTACGCTCATACCACAGAAGTTAAAGGACTTAATTAATAAGAAGAAAGCCTCTCTTTTAGATTTTAGGAGTTATTTATTTCAACGACAAAGTGCCATGTTATTACGTACCTTTAAACCTTCTGAGGTAAGCAATTTACATATTTTTCTTTTAAATGTATATGGTACATATGCTTTTATTGAATTGATTTAATTAAATTTTATTTGAACAGAGTATAAATAATTAGCATTTGCCCGCGTTTTCGCCAGTGTGAAGTTGGGTTTTAAACGATCTTTATAATAATTTAAATTTTCATCCCCTCTTTTACTCTATTAGGGGTTGAATATTAGAAAACGCGTGAGTTGAATGAATGAGTTATGTGTTTCAACACGTAACTCATTATTTTTCCGTACTTGCATGCATGAAATTTCGAATGAATTGCATACGAAATTTTATGCAAATATGTCCAAGGAATAAAAAGTTTTATACAAACTTTTATCCCCTGTTTTAGTCCCTTGGGGTTTTAATTTTCAAAAATCCTTCCTTAGTGGATACCTATGTTTTATTACTCATATGAGAAATATGTGTGCAAAGGAGATCGGCAAGTCGCCATACATTTACTTCCTGGTAATTAAAATACGAGGCTACAAAAAGTATTTATTGTAAGTTGTACTTTATGAATATAGGAACAAACAATAAAAGCAATAATATTATACATCAATTATGATTGATGTATAATATCGGGGGATAAAAGATAATTGATTAAATATAACCTAACTTATTGTTCAATATATTTCTCAAGTGGCGGGTTGCGGAAAAGCGACATCTATTATTTGCGATGTCAATTACGTATTAAATAACTAGTTTGTTTGGAAACGAAATATGCTTACAGATAAATGATAGATGGCGCTTTCACGTTATGAAAACCAAAAATATAATAATTATTTGTCTTACATATAAATAGTGTATAGAGAGATCTATTTCACACCCCAAGTAACATTTTTTTTCATAAAACTAGTACGAAACTGCTGAGTTATAGAAAAATAAAAAACAAGTTATTTTCTTATATATAAAGTTATACTCCAATTAAAATATCTACGGGGCCACTAGATGGAGCTTTTACGCCTCAAATTGACAATTTACAGCATGATAACCATTGACTATACATAGATATGATGACAACGACTACCACAGATAAGTACGTATTTTGTACATCAATTCTCTGATATTCGGAGATTCATAACCTTTTAGTCTTGGGACTAAAAAATAAAAATAAGGACTTGGGTCCTAAAAATATTTTTTTTATTTTTATATAATAACTTTTTAATTACTATAAAACCATGTTCGAAACTTGGCCACTCTTGATGGAAAATCAGGCAGGATTCGCCAGTGTCCTTTCAAATTTCTAGCCTTTCTAGGCTTTGTGTTGTTACATCAGTCAATCAGCTTTGCCTTTTATATACATATATTAGGTCCTTACATATGAAATTGGCGTTTCGTCGTACTGGCCACTTTGATCTCAAATATATCTTCTTTGGTTAGGAATTCCGATTTCAAATTTGTACCGCTATTTACTCATGCATTTGTGGTTCGAAAACTGTAATTCATTTATTTTTTGGTCTTTTGGTTTTTTCTTTGCGTCCCTCTGTTTACAAAATGGAAAACTTGAAATATCGTATTATTTTCGAGTACGAGTTCCACCGTGGCACCAGTGCTGCAGAAACGGCTCGAAGTATTAATGATGTGTATGGCGGTGGCGTCGCAAAAGAAAACACAGAGCGTTTTTGGTTTCAATGTTTTCGTTCCGACGTCGTCCGGACGTCCGGAGACCAAAGTTGATAATGAAAAATTGAAGGCTATTGTGGAAGCGGATCCATTTCAAACCACGTTCGAGTTAGCTGCAGGCTGCGGTGTTAGTGATAAAACTATTTTAATCCACTTGAAGCAAATTGGGAAGGTGAAAAAGCTTGAAAGGTGGGTACCTCATGAATTGAGTGCAGCAAACCGACAAACGCGCGTCAACTGCTGCGGTACATTACTCAACCGGCACAATATTGAAGGGATATTAAATCGAATCATCGCCCGTGATGAAAAGTGGATCCTATACTATAATCGGAAACGCTCGTCGCAATGGCTGAACCCTGGCGAACCAGTCAAAGCCTGCCCCAAGCGAAAATTGACTCACAAACAGTTACTTGTGAGCGTTTGGTGGACTAGTGCTGGTGTCGTCACTACAGCTTTCTTAAATCTGGCCAGACGATTACGGCAAATGTCTATTGCCAGCAACTGCAAATCATGATGGAAAAGCTTGCTGCTAAACAACCGAGGTTGGTCATTACCTCTAGCCCACTGCTGCTTCAGGACAATGCTAGACCACACACTGCACAACAGACGGCTACCAAATTAGAGGAGCTTCAATTGGATTGTCTAAGACATCCACCGTACTCCCCGGACCTTGCTCCAACAGATTACCATTTTTTTCGAAATTTGGATAACTTCTTGAAACGGAAAAAATTCAACTCCAATGGGGCAGTCCAAAGCGCCTTCGAAGATTTTTTTGATTCCTGTCTTAATGGTTTGTTTTAGTAAATGAATCAATGAACTACCTATGAGATGGCAAAAGTGCATAGATAGCAATGGTATATACTTTGATTAAATAAATATATTATGTTTAAAAAAATCGACTTTATGTTCCTCCTTTACAAAACGCCAATTACATATGTAATGGCCTAATAGTATTGGCACAAACAACATTTTTCTTAAATTGAATAATTTGCCTTAAATCAGACAACTTGTTCCTAGTAAAGGATGTCAAAAGAAACTTAAGATTTATTGATATATATCGGTTAAAATCGGTTAAAACTACTACACCAATTATTGAATAGTGATTATTTCTTCTTGGCCAACCAACTGGAACACAAAATGCTTGCTATTTAATTACTAATACAGTTGCGAGGATATGATGTCAGATTTAATACAATTGTTTCTAATTCCTAGTTGTAAAACATTAATTGCTAACTATCATTGCATTTAAAATAATAATGTCATGATGATAATTAATCACTTTTAACCACTGACATACATATTTATGTTATGTGTCACCAAAATCGACGACCTCTGCGGCTCAGTGGTTGAGCGTGTTGGTGCTCAAGCCGGGGTCGCGGGTTCGAATCCCGCCGAAGGAACAAAAAGTTTTTCCGTGTTCGTGGATCATGGATGTGTATTCAATATATGTATGATATAATAAAAATCTTAATTATGTGCGTAATATAAAAGTATCGAATATATTTCCGTGGTCTGGTACCCGTGACACAAGTTCTTCGAGAACTTACCACGGGACCAGATTGACGTGGTGTGAAGCGTCCATAGATATTATTATAAAAGAATAAAAAAATTTGTTCATTATTTTAATTTGGGGAGGAATTTTCTTGTGACTTTCTTACTACTTGAAAGAGATTGTGTGCTACGCTTTTATATCGGTTAATTTGATAGTGTGACGTATGTGGTACATATTGTCAGCGTAACTTTTTTGCGTTTTATCAATTTACCTTTGTTTGAATTTTATAAATTGCCACAGCCTGTTCTTTATAACGTATAATCAGACAGTCTTAAATCATGAAGAAATATAAAAATTAAGTAACGGAAAAAAGTTCCAATTTCGAGCTGCACCCGGCAGCGTAGTGCGGCGCCGCTCTTGCAATGAAACGTTTATCTTCTTGTGTAGTGAATATAGTTCAATTTTGATTCGTTATATTAAAAATGCAGCGCCGCGACGCGTCTCGTTTCGCCGTGAGCTGACCCTAAAGTTTCAATATGTTCCAAAGTCAAACCTTAATACATTTTGTGAAAATTAGTTTGAAGAATAAATTTTAAAGTTAAAGTCGATGTTTTATCTTCATCGATATCGGCGGTGTTACGTATTTTTACACTTGCCTCGTTTTTATAGATTGCATCCCGCTGTCTATCAACTGTACACAACACCTCAGTAGAACTAACGCTGCTCAGTGCGAGCGCAGCGGACGGTGCGGCGGCGTGCTGGGCGCATCTGGCGTGCGTGGAGACTTTGCGTGCGTGCGAGCGACTCGCTGCGACCAACACCACCCTAGACGCGTGCACAGCCATGAACGCGCCGCTCCTACATAACGCCAAGGACAAGGTATATCTATCTCTCTCATCCTGCTCAGCGTGAGCGCATCGGACGGTGCGCTGGCATGCTTAAAGAGGATGCGTGCGTGCGAGCGATTGGCCGCGACTAGTCGCGACTAACACGACGTTAGACGAGTTCACGGCCGTAAATTGCAGAACGTCAAGTAGAAGGTATATATGTCTCTCTCTAACACGTCAGGGGATCTGGCACTGCTCGGCGTGCGAAAATGCGTGCGTGTCTTGCTTGATATTTTGACAAATAAATATTGAAGGAAGTAGTTACTCCGGGCAGTAAGCGACTGATGATGGGTATCCCACGGGAAAACTTTTTTGGGATAAAAGGTAGCCTATGTTTTAATCCAGAGCCTAAACTACTACCATACCAAATTTCATCGAGTACCAAAGAGTAACCAACATCCATCTATCTATCCTCACAAACTTTCACATTTATAATATTAGTAGGATAATAGAGTCACAGAGATTAATAGTTCATTACTTCCGCAAATCTACAATAACCAAGAGCATGTCAGGACATGTCTAAGGCGGGTTCCGTAACTATAAACTAATGATAAAAAACTACACAACTCATTCAAAATACTTTTTATTTATTAGACACTGTACACTTTTACACTTTTGGGCATAGATTCCTCTTATGATCTTTACTCCGTAAAAATTTGCTCAACACTGAGCTCCTAGGGTACAAATACCTTATTTTACCTGCCCACCACATTCCAGGTGGGGATGATCGTAGAAGGGATTGCACATTGTCACTGTGGCCAGAATAAAATATTAAAAACTACCGTTTAACAATTTATTATTTATAAATAATTTAGTTTAAATTTACTTAAATTCTACAATACTCAAATCATAACACTAAAAATAGGTTTTTCTCAAATAACTTCAAAATTTACTGTCCGATTTCGTGCAAAATATTTTTTTGGTAAGAGTATTTAGCACAATCTATCAGCATGGAAAATTGCAAATGTCTAAGTCTCATAGTTTAAAAATGCCAACTTATAAACCACTTTGGAGGCCGATTACTCGAAAACGGTTGACTTTGTAAAAAAGTCAATATTTTAAAAGACCTATTCAACGATTCCCCACACAATGGTGTAGAATGAAAAAATAATAGGTCTTTACCTATGAAAGTGCCGTTCTGCAGTACTGGCCATTTCAAATCAAACTAATTTTTGTTTGGCTAAGAATTCTAATTTCAAATTAAAATTATTTTAAAAACATGGATTTTTTTTTCCAAAAGTAGTCATTTGTTTATTGATTAGTGTTACATTTTCATCGCATTTCAATCTTTTTCGTCATCATGGATACGTTAAAAATTCGAGTAATTATGGAATATGAGTACCGTCGTGGCAGCAACGCGGCACAAGCGGCACGCAACATAAACGACGTTTACGGATCTAACACTACAAACCAACGCACCACCTGTTATTGGTTTGCTCGCTTTCGTTCTGGAAATTTCGACCTGAAAAATGAACCTCGCGGTCGTCTGAAGACTTTGGTCGACAATGACGAATTAAAGATGATTGTGGATGCTGATGATACACAATCTACGGCTGAATTAGCATAGCAGCTTTCGACGTTAGCGTCATAACAATATTGTTCCATTTGCGTCAAATTGGCAAGGTAAAAAAGCTTGACAAATGGGTGCCCCACGAACTCAATGATCGCCAGCGCGAAGTACGCGTCGAGACGTGCCTTGCACTGCTCAACAGACACACAAGTGAAGGAATTTTGAACCGCATTGTTACCTGCGATGAAAAATGGATTCTGTTTGATAACCGCAAGCGCTCAGCAAGTTGGTTGGATCCTGGTTCAGCACCTAAACAATGCCCTAAACGAAAACTTACCCCTAGAAAAGTGATGGTCACTGTTTGGTGGTCTAGCGCCGGTGTGATTCGTCACAGCTTTTTACCAAACGGAGTAAGCATTACTGCAGATGTGTACTGTGAAGAACTGAACACAATGATGGAGAAGTTGGCACATCTCCAACCAGCATTGGTCAATCGCTCGCCTCCGCTGCTCCTGCACGACAACGCGCAACCTCATACTGCACAGCAGACGGTCTCCAAGTTGCAAGAACTGGGGTTGGAAGCTCTCCGTCATCCGCCCTACTCACCAGACCTTGCGCCTACAGACTACTACTTTTTCCAGAATTTGGATAACTTCTTGGCGGGAAAAAAATTCAATACCCGAGAAGGCAGTACAAAATGCCTGTGAAGAATTTGTTGCCTCCCGTCCAGCTGATTTCTTTAAGAAGGGCATCAATAAACTGCCACTGCGTTGGCAAAGATGCATTGATTGCATGGGTGATTACTTCAATTAATACAAATAAAAAATACATGAAAAAAATTCGTTTAAATTTTTTCATATAAAACGGCAATTTCATAGGTAAAGATTTATAATATAATATTTTTCATCCTCACTTCACATGTATGGAGAGCCACCGACACAAAACCGAGATCTATACGCAGTCTTTAACTATACATAATTTCATCCATTTATATTCATAATTACTGAAGCTAGAGGCGCGGACAGACAGACAGACAGACGGACGGACAGAGTGAAACTATAAGGGTTCCTTGAGTATTACGGAACCCTAAACAGAATAAGACTACAAAGTAATTTATTTTATTTAATGCTTCATGTACAAATGTTCACAAGCAAAATTATTAAAGAATTATCTAAGTATCTGCATTATTTTAGAAGACTTGCATATGTGATAAATTATCTACCACATTTCTACTTTTTTCAGCTCCACGACCTAGGCAAACTCTGCGGCCTACTACCGGGCACGCCTGAGCCCACATCGGAACAGCTACACCTGGTCGTCATGTTGTCTGCAGGCATGGGTGACAGTGAGCCGAATAACCAACAGTCCCCAACGGATAGGCTAAAGGAAGCGTTGTGTAGCAAGACCAGCTTCCAGCAGTATTATCTGGAGTTGGCCGAACTTGCTATGGGCACATATAAACATATAGGGTGGCTCAGGTGAGTTCACCGCGTTTCGACATCCAATCAAAAGCTGTATTGAATAGATAAACTACCGACCAAAAACCTCAGAAACCGGCCATAAGTCTAAATGGTAAACTTTTGCCCTTATATTTTTATGCCATAACTATTTGACCACACTACAGCACCTGGTGAAACAAATTTAGAAATACACATTGCAATCTAACCACCTTCTAAAAGTTGTAGGTTACAATGCTCTGCAACGAAATCCACCTTCTAAAATGTATGTTTAAAATATGAAGATTTTAATGCTTTGAATCTGTTCCTGTTGACCAATTTTTATTATCACTTAAAATTATGATATTATGATTTTTATTTCCAAAATATCACAAATTAAGGGTTTTAAATTTTTTCCAATATCGTTAAATATACATATTTTAATTCGTTTTACGCATTAAAATCATAAACAGTCTCTATAGATACAAAATAAATTTTAGCGAGTCGTTAGAGAAAGTATGAAAGTGTCTAAAGCTATTTTTATTGTTGTACTTAAATGCGTTTAAGTATTCGCTGTAACTTGACAATGGTTAAATGATAACTTGTCTTTCAATTGTTTAAAATTTTTATTTCAATGATTGTTTATTTCTAAATATTTTTGGAAGTTGTGCACAAAGTTCATATTATATATTTTGTTTAAGATTTTAGGTGTAGTCTACGTATTTTATATTATGAGAGAAAATAAATTTGTATGAAAATCGATGGAACTGATGCAAAACAAATGAGTCGATATGTTTTTAATATTAAAACGTCCAATGAGGGTTTTTAAATTTTTTTTTGTCGCTAGGGGGCAGACTCATACAAGAGTGCCATCTGGTGGCGCAAGTGATTTCGAAAACTGTCAATAATTTTCGACACTTTTTCTGCCACCAGGAGGCGCTTCGTGTCAAACAGCTGTCAAATGTCTTGAACTTTTTATTTATATGGCAGTATAGCATTAAACCATTACCAGTGTAAGTTATTAAAGGCGGGAAAAAGAAATTTCGTAAAAACATTTAACGCCGTTTTTCTAAATCATCAAGTTCAAAGTCTAGTCAAAGTCCAAATAAATCTTCAATGAAATGTCAATGAGTCAAGTCAGTCGCTTCATTTTGAAGTTGTACCATTTGCCCACACTTGTGCACGTTAATGAATATTTAATATTTAATCTTTCACATTAAGATCCGAAATAACACAAATGTAATTGAAGAATAAAAATGGAAGAAATGTAAAAACAACAACTTCACACATTCACATCCCGCCAAAACTCCATGTCACGAACATAAAAACCCTCCTTCCCCAGGTTCGCCCGGCACATAGGTCGAGACCTAGCCTCGTTCTACTCGGAGCTGGGGGAATGCAGCAAGGCCGTGGTGTTCCTCACTGACGCGCTCCGGTCCTACGAGGAGCAAAAGTGGTCGGATCTAGCCGCACAGACCAGGCTGGAGCTCGTGGCGGCGGCTAAGAAGATGAATGATGTAGATAGGTAAATATTTTAGGAGTAATTAAATGAACTTGGAGAAACAGAGCTTATAGCCAAGTTCCCATCGCTAATTACAAGGACGAAGTTCGAAAACAAAAATGTATGGGATTTGACATAGGCATCGCTAATTGCGTTTCAGTATTCGGCAGTTAGCGATGGCGATGCTTATGCTCTAACTGCCGAATACTGAAACGCTAATCATAATTAGAGCTCTTTCTTCATAGGCTGTCGCTGTCTCTGCTGGCCGAAATGACAAGGACAGTATGTGATTTGAGCGTCACTTATTTTCACTATCGTTTCGGTATTCGGCCGTTTGCGATGATTATACCATAAAACAAAGAGTTAACATGACATTTTTGTGATGTAGTTTCGCAATACTCTCTAACTGCATGTTAGGAGGGCTTTTAAAAACGATGTATCTGTTTTGTTTTCAAACCAACTAGAATTATTGTACTACTGACTTAAAAATATTTCAATTTTTATTACAGGTATACAAAGCTCTCTGCTAGAATAGCTAGTACGGTCGAATTAGAAATTCTAGTCAGAAATTTTTACTACGAGGAAATGTGGAAGTCGATGAGAGAGAATCTTGCTGACAGACAAGAGTCGGTGCTGACAGAACTCAACGATTGCTTCAAAATTATCTCAGCAACATTACTGCCGTCCGAACGTGGGGTTTACATCACTGATAATAAGGTTCAATGTCGCTTGGTGTTCGATAGCAATTTCCCAAAGGATATTGTATGTAATAGAGCTGGTATAAGTATAGAGAAATATGAAAAGGATGAAAAGACACCGGCGAAGAGTTATAAGACTGATTTAACTGTTAGTGTAAGTGCGTATGCCGGGTCACCCAAGAAATCCAAAGAGTGTACAGATGATAGTGAAACTAATGTTGTTTTTACAGAGTAAGTAAAAAAACTAACATAGCATTTCAAACTTAATTTTACTAATGGCCTGTTTCACCGTCTTCTGATTGGCGTTAAGTAGATACTTTATTCACAAGCTTTGTCTCTGTCATTTGACTAAGAAAGTGACAATAGCACAACAATAAAACTCTTCAAAGTTGATGAAACTTGCCTTTAATATGGCAATTAGTGTTATTAGAAAATAAATTTTTCTTTAATTAAACTAAATATGTGTATGTCTACATTTTTTCCAGAATAAGATTAGACGATTTAAAACCTAAAGATCCTCTACTGCATCCAATGCACATAACCTCAAAACTTCATTATAAAGAAGACAAAACATTGCAAAAGGCTACTGTTGAGTACCAAAACGTCAAGGCGCCTCTCAAAAGATCAGACAGCAGTAAATATAGAAAACCGTCAGCTACGACTAAAAACAGTTTTGCATCATCCTTTATACACAGCGACGTAGTAATAATGCCGGGGCGAAATGATATAATATTGGAACATGCCGCGAAAAAATGTGGCACTTTTAGATTGGGGCAAGTGTCAATTTTGATTGACAAGTTAGAATTCCTATCCAATGTTCTGATTGGGGGCAAATTGGGCTACGAAGTAGAAACACAGGGTGTAACGGTTTATCTGAACAAAGTTGAGCCGAAAAAGGACTTGATAGCTGGTTTAGAACAAGAAATGGAGCTAGTGGTCACTAGCGGCAGCTCCAAAATTGAGGTAAATCATGTAATTTTTTATTATTATTATTTAAAAGTTAAGGCCGCGCGGTTATGAATAAAATTTAAGGATAATCTGGTCAATATTTAAGGTCACATGAAATATTAGGTCCTTAGATATGAAATTGGCGTTTTGTCGTACTGGCCACTTTGATCTCAAATATATCTTCTTTGGTTAGGAATTCCAATTTCAAATTTCATTTTATCAGCGGTATAACCGCTATTTACTCATGCATTTGTTTCCAAAAACCGTAATTCATTTGTTTTTTGCTCTTTTGGTTTTTTATTTGCGTCACTCTGTTTACAAAATGGAAAACTTGAAATATCGTATTATTTTCGAGTACGAGTTCCACCGTGGCACCAGTGCTGCAGAAACGGCTCCAAGGATTAATGATGTGTATGGCGGTGGTGGCGCAAAAGAAAACACAGTGCGTTTTTGGTTTCAATGTTTTCGTTCCGGAAATTTCGACCAGAATAACAAGCCCCGTGGACGTCCAGAGACCAAAGTTGATAATGAAGAGTTGAAGGCTATTGTGGAAGCGGATCCATTTCAAACCACGTTCGAGTTAGCTGCAGGCTGCGGTGTTAGTGATAAAACTATTTTAATCCACTTGAAACAAATTGGGAAGGTGAAAAAGCTTGAAAGATGGGTACGTCATGAATTGAGTTCAGCAAACCGACAAACGCGCGTCAACTGCTGCGTTACATTACTCAACCGGCACAATAATGAAGGGATATTAAATCGATTCATCACCCGTGATTAAAAGCGGATCCTGTACTATAATCGGAAACGCTCGTCGCAATGGCTGAACCCTGGCGAACCAGTCAAAGCCTGCCCCAAGCGAAAATTAACTCAAAAACAGTTACTTGTGAGTGTTTGGTGGACTAGTGCTGGTGTCGTTCACTACAGCTTTCTTAAATCTGGCCAGACAATTACGGCAGATGTCTATTGCCAGCAACTGCAAATCATGATGGAAAAGCTTGCTGCTAAACAACCGAGGTTGGTCATTAGCTCTAGGCCACTGCTGCTTCAGGACAATGCTAGACCACACACTGCACAACAGATAGCTACCAAATTAGAGGAGCTTCAATTGGAATGTCTAAGACATCCACCGTACTCCCCGGACCTTGCTCCAACAGATTACCATTTTTTTTCGAATTTTGGATAACTTCTTGAAAAGGAAAAAAATTCAACTCCAATGGGGCAGTCCAAAGCGCCTTCAAAGATTTTATTGATTCCTGTCCAAAGGGTTTTCTTAGTAAAGGAATCAATGAACTACCTATGAGATGGCAAAAGTGCATAGATAGCAATGGTATATACTTTGATTCAATAAATATATTATGTTTAAAAAAATCGACTTTATGTTCCTCTACAAAACTAACCTAATATATATTTTTGGAACGAAAATCGAATACTGATTACGCTCCTTGAATATCTATTTTTATTTTAAGTGCATCCTGTATGATCGCCAAAATGTCTTAGCATAAAAAAAACTCTCATTATCTGGAAAAACACATACCAAAAACCTTGCATCAAGATCTAAGGTATCTTACACATTGCATTGTGACCTTTGACACAACATTTGTAATGATAAAATATAAGTTTGTTCAAAAATTCAGCTTTGATTTCGTTAGATTCCCAAGTTGACGCCTTTTTCTGACTAAAATGTCATATAAATAAACTTCTTCGCTTTTAGGACTCGTCAATTCTCCTCAAAACTTCAGCAGGCCTCAACGCGCGTTTCCCTACTGATGTGCTCGGTTCTAGAGAGCTAACCCTAGCGGTTCCCGCTGCGGTACCGTTCCACACCACACGAGTGCCGCTACGGTTGTACGCGAACCTGCAACCACGGCGAGAGAAGAGCATTGAACACACGGTATGCATTACTTTATGTTTAGTTTGTTTTGAAGGATATTATAATCAACTAGCTTTAGCCCGCGGCATCGCGTAAAAAAGTATCCCACGGGAACACTATACTTTTTCGCGACAGAAAATAGCCTATGTGTTAATCCAGAGCTTAAACTACTAACATACTAAATTTTATCAAAAGCCGTTCAGTAGTTTTTGCGTGAAAGAATAACAAACATCCATCCTCACAAACTTTCACATTTATAATATTAGTAGTCTAGTATAGTTAATAGTATAATATTATAGTATAGGGCAAGTTTTGGTGACAGAATATTTAATATTGTAGACTCGTTTCAATAGCAACACTGCTTTAAATTAAGTTATTAATACATATATTTGTCAGTGGATCCCAACTAAATCGCAGCGTTGTCCGAACAACTTTTCTGTGAAAAACAGCAAAGTGAATCAAGTTTTTTTTATTTATTTTGTTATTTATATATGGCATCGGCTTATAACCATTAGCCAGTGTCAAATTAAAAAGGCGGGAAATAAAACATTCGTTTCAATTTTCAACACCGTATTCCTAAATCGTCAAGTCTAAAGTCTAGTCAAAGTCCAAATATATAGTCAGTGCAGTCCATGAGTCATTCAGTCGATTCAGTAAAGTGGTAGAAGCTTTACTGCAAGTTCCTAGGGAGTTTTGGAGGGAATCTCAAAATAGCAAGTTTTTAGAAGTTGTACCACTTGCCCACACTTGTGCACGTCAACGAATATTTAATGGTTAATATTCTACCAATATTACACATTAAGAACCGAAATAAAACAAAATTATGAAAGAAATGCAAAATCCAAATGTCACCCATTGAATTCCCCGGCAAAACTGGTGAATCAAGTTCGCGTGTTTACAAATCGCTGATATATTTATGCATTGGTGTTTTATTTCAGCATTATGTTTTTCAATCGATTTTTTGTGTATTGAATTTTTTATTTTGAGTGAGTGAGAATATTCAAAAAGTAAGCATTACATTTATGTGTGAGGCATACATTTATGTGCAAGGCATACATGATATTGAGGTTTTGGGAATTTACTTGTTTTATACTTTCAGGTGTGGCTGACATGCCCCTGGTGGGAGTCGGTAACTGAAGTGCCGCTGCATTTCTCTCCGCCCATGATAGCAACATGGCGGCTCCTCACGTCCAACACTCGGAAGTTCGTGCATGTCACCGTCAAGTCGACCGTGGCTCACTTCATAGAGTTCGTGCTGAGTGAACCGAAATTGGAATGCGACGGAAACAATACAGTGTCCGACTTGAATCCTAAATGTATGAGGGATTTGGTGAGTGTAGTTAGCCGAATATTGTGATACTAAATGTTAGCAAAAAAACTGTGTTTTCCGCGGAAACCTTATGATTCTCTGAGATAAATAGAAGGGGAGCCTGTTGTACCTCGACCACATTTTCAGTTATTCGTTATTTATTCCTATTTGATTTACTGTACATAAGCCATGATTGCCTACTTTTGAATGTCGGTTATTTCACCAAAATATGAGAATGTACCTTGCACCCCTGGACACACAAAAAACGGTTAAAAATGTCAATAATTGAAAAAACTATTTTTTTTTCTTTTGTCTATGTCTAGTGACATATTTAACGAAGTAATAAATAGAATCAGTATAAGTAGTTAACAAAATAGACATATAAATTAAAGTATTTCTTTACATGTTTAAACACATAAACTTTTAATACCTGCTAATTAGACAAAACGCATTTAAATAGTTCAGCTACAAACATTCGAACTTTTAGATATAAAATACTACCATAGGTTTTCATCCTGGATACGTTTTCCATAGCCCAAGCTACAACCGGGCGACACTGGCCAAGGTACAACACTGTCATCAATCATCATGAACAGCAGAATTTAAATATTTTATAGTAACTTATCACACAAGTTATTACTACTTTAACAGCACGAACTGTAGCGAACACCCATTCATTAATGAGGGTTTTTAAATTCGTGACATCTGACAGCTTTTTGACACGACAAGGACCGTCGGGCTACCAAGCGCCGCCTGGTGACAGAAAAAGAATCGAAAATTCTTATTGACCATTTTTGATACCACTTTGTGTGCGTTGGGTCCTGAAGGTTGCCCCCTGACGGCAGAAAAATATCAAACACCGTCATTAAAAGCTCAGAATATACAATACAATACTTAGAAAAACCAACTCACCAAGGTACAACATAAAATAGGGAATATGCATATCGTTTCTACTGGTTATATACCAAATATATATATAACATTGTTTGACTTTGACATACAGTTAAAGTAACAAACAACGAACTGATTAATTCACAAAGTTATAAAATCAACTTATTATCATGGAAAAGCAACCCATGTTATAAATATTGTGTCGTCCATACGAGGGCTGCACTAAAAGTATCGGGAATGGAATATTTCCACTGTTCCTGTCATATTAAAATCTTTTTAATTTAAAACTCCTTGGTTTTAAAAATCGAATACCGTTTATTTATTTAAAAAAAGATTCTCGGTCTTGTCACAAGGTCTTGTCAAACTTGTTTAGTCGTTGAGAAAATGGAATTGGCTCGAGAAAATTCTAGAGCGATGATTTATTATGACTTTCGAAGTGGTTTAACACAAAAACAGTGTGTTGACCGGATGATTTCTGCATTTGGTGATGAAGCCCCATCCAAAACCACAATTTATCGCTGGTTTGCTGAATTTCAACGTGGACGTGTCAAGCTCAGTGATGATCCCCGTCAAGGTCGTCCAAAAACTGCAGCCACCCAAGAAAACGTTGATGCTGTGCGTAAGCGGATTGAGGACGATCGACATGTGACATACCGCGAAATTCAGGCAACTTTAGACATTGGCATGAGTCAAATACAAATAATCTTGCATGAACAATTAGGTGTAAAAAAGTTGTTTTCCCGATGGATACCGCATTTGCTCTGTGAAGAGCAAAAAGCGGCTCGCGTTACTTGGTGCGTCAGAACTCTCGAAAGATTCCACGCAGGATCCTCAAATGCTGTATACAACATCGTATCAGGTGACGAATCCTGGATATACGCGTACGAACCCGAAACAAAAAACCAGTCACGAGTTTGGGTGTTCGAAAATGAGTTAAAGCCAACAAAAATTCACGGAGTGTTGCAAAAAAAATGGTGGCCACGTTAGTCTCCAAAACCGGCCATGTTGCGACTATTCCTCTTAAGGGACAAAGAACGGTTAATGCAGAATGGTATGCTAACATTTGTTTGCCACAGGTCGTTTCTGAACTCCGTAAAGAGAACTGCAACCGCCGCATCATCCTCCATCACGACAATGCGAGTTCTCACACCGCGCACAGAACAAAATAGTTTTTAGAGCAAGAAATCATAGAATTATTAGACCATCCGCCGTACAGCCTCGACCTAAGCCCTAATGATTTCTATACTTTCCCTAAAATAAAGAATAAATTGCGTGGTCAGAGATTTTCGTCACCTGAAGAAGCTGTGGACGCCTACAAAACGGCCATTTTGGAGACCCCAACTTCCGAATGGAATGGTTGCTTCAATGATTGGTTCCATCGTATGGAAAAATGTGTCAAATTTCGCGGAGAATACTTCGAAAAGCAATAAATACATTTTTAAATAGTAATGTTGTGTCACTTCCTTGATTCCCGAAATTTTCAGTGCCGCCCTCGTATGTGCGAAAATAACACAAAAATTGCACCTGACAAAGTTTATTTTCTTATGCTGAAAAGTGCAAGTATTAGAAAAAAGTGGTGCAAGGTTGGATGCGAAGAGACAGTGTATCTTGTTTGAGCATTTTATTCTGTTGTGAAGATCAGTCAGTACATTGAAATAGATTTTTTTACGCATACTTGTTTTATTTACAAACCTAGACGAAAACAACCTAAAGTGGAGTCATTTTTATAGGTAACATTTGACAATTCATCAAAATTCAACAACGTAAAAAAACGTTTGTCGTTGTGCAAAGTGACTGTGCGATTTTGGTGTGCTCTCTGTTATTATCTGACCCGGCTTTTTTATTGGACTGCTCTTATTGACTACGTTTACCTGGCTATAAATTGGACTCAGATTGCTTAACGATTAACTCGCGAACTAGTGGTGAAATTGTACAATTATTTTGAACGTGAATCAGTTAACGATGGGCCTCTTTCCATTGACACAAACGAGAGAACGCGTTGCCGAAGCATTGGGAATAGGAAAGAGGACAGTAACGAAAATTCTGAAAGAGAAATACGGACCATCAGGCTCAGAAGATAATACTTTACGTACACCGAAAAAAAGAAAGAGGGATAAGAAAATTGTTGGCATTTATAATTTTGATGCTGCTGCAATTCGGAACCACATTTATGGATATTACTCGAGAAAAGAATATCCTACACGGGAAAAGCTAATGAGTTCGTTAAAAGACGCAGGCTTATTTTTTGGCGGTAAATCGTCTCTATCAAAGGTTTTGAAATCGATTGGCTTTAGATTTAAAAAATCTGACTATCGGGAAATCCTGCTAGAACGCTTCGATATTATTTTGAAGAGCGTAACATTCTTACGTCAAGTAAAAAAAATTACAGATTGGGGCAATGTCGTGTTTATTGACGAAACATGGTTGAATGCGAACCATACGGTTTCGCGGACATGAACCGATGATACAGCGGCCTCCACCTCAAAAGTTCCATCGGGAAAAGGAGCCCGACTTATTATATGTCACGGGGTTTTATTCCAGACTGCCTCGTCGCATTCGCCTCTAAAACTACAAGTGATTACCATGAGGAAATGAACTTTGAGGTTTTTAAAGCGTGGTTTTAGAAGCTTAAAAACCCATTGAAAATTATAATGGACAGTGCACCGTATCATTCTGTGCAATTTGATAAACCACCAACTCAAGCAAATAAAAAGCAAGAAATTGTCTCGTGGCTGGTAAGAAATGGTGTGGATGCAAGTCCAACTTTATTAAGCGTTGAGTTGTTAAATCTGGTAAAAGCAACTAAGCCGTCCAAGCTCCGCTATGTAATCGATGAACTAGCCCTAGAGCATGGACACGAAGTTATTCGATTGCCTCCCTACCATTGCCAGTATAACGCCATCGAGCTTATTTGGGCACAAATAAACGGTCATGCAGCGCGGAACAATACTGAAACACCCTTCAGTACTGCTAAAATGATGGCTCTGCTACAAACTGCGTGTGCAGAAGTCACTACAGAAGACTGGAGAAAAGTCGTAGAGAAAACAAAAGAAAATAATTTAACAAGATTTTGAACGAGATGTGAGAATAGACAATATTATTGAAAATGAATTAATAATATCTCTGAGTGCTGACAGCAGTGATGAAGATGAATAAATGCAATTTTTTTGTTAAATTATGTACTTGTCTTATTTTGTTCCTTAAATTTACGAAAGAAAAAATAATGGGACGGCCTGATGATTTTTAAATTCACATATGTTTCAAGTCCGTATCGATTCATTCACTTTAATCGATGTTTTTAAGCAGGTCACCTTACTATAAAGATAAAACTGACAGACGTCAAATGTTACCTATTAAAATGGCTCCACTGTAGTTAACGAAAAGTTCGTAAATATTCGTAATTCCAAAAATTTCAAAACTATTTAATTAATTCATTATTATGTAATATTCTAGTGTTAAGTACTTATTAAATCTATAAGATAAATATTATGTCATATTTTTAAAACAACAAACCATAGAGTTAATTAACTTCTCCTTCTTTTATTTATGGCAATCGCGGTTTCAAAAGTTTTGCACCATTCTGCCAGTGTCGAGAATTTATAGAATTGTTTTTGATTTTATTTATTTATATTTTGTATTATTAAAAAAAAACATAAATTTCGAGGATAGAGATTTCTTTACTGTTCGATTTATTACGCTGGGACTACATCATCCGGAATCCGCCTGGCCCTGGAAAATTCAGAGCACTGAAAATAGAACTCTGCGCTAATACAATAGAGTTGAAAATGGAAGTTACGAGTGTCGAGCTGTCATATATGACATTGACATGTGTCTCGACACTCATGTGTTCAATTTTCAACTCTATTGTATTAGCGCACAGTTCTATTTTCAATGCTCAGAATTTTCTTCTCTGTTCCGGATACCGGATCATAAATCATAATATAGTCCCAGCCTGTTCTCAGTCTATACCTCGTCACTATATTATGATCCCAATCCCAGTCCGAAAATTCCGTTTCACTTGACACAATAAAAATTGACACTGGCAATGGTTTAATGCCTTAAATATAAAAAATTGAGTATTGAAAGTTCATACACGTTCGTCTGTGTGATGACGTCACGTTTTGTTCCGCCAGTAAATATTCGTTTTTGAAATTTGCGCGAGATTAGAAAAAAAAACACTTTTTGATGATTAAATTTCACTATTAATTCTCGATAAATTTAAAAAATAATAATGTATAGGTATGTTTTTTAGCGATAAAGATCAGACAAATTAAAATATTTTACCCATTTTGGTGTTACATGCATATTCCCTATTATATTAAATATTGATGCAAGTAATAATTACCTGTTTGCCAACTTTTGCCTAAATCACTTGATCTATTTTTGCGTGCAAGATTAACGAACACTCTCCACACTGATATTTTATTATCAATACCAAACAGAGTAAATTTTTCATTTCACAGACGGTATCCTCAGACGGCACAACCGCTTCGTTCATGTGGGAGCTACTTAAAGACCCGTTAGTCAAGGCGATACCGATGAAAGCAACATTCACAGTACTGTACCGTCCGACAACTGAAGATATTACTAGAACTTTCTCCTGCCCGTTCGACATACAGGACTATAGTACACTCTTCGTGATCAGAACTAAGCTGGAGCCAGGGAAGGGCTCTGATTTCTGTAGGGCCTCGCAAGTTTGTAGTCTACAACTTAATATACAAAGGGTAGGTGTAGTCTATTTACTACTTTTAGTACTACCTGTTTAATGCAAAAAGTCGCATAAATCGATTTACTTTAATTACAGCTTGGTAAAAATGTCTATGACGCGGTGACAGCAGGAACTGAAAATATTTTTGACTGTATAATCTTTTATCCTATATTAGATTGGAATGACATACTTAATTTCAATATATATTATAATAAATACATATAGTATATAGCATTCCAATCTATCAAAGGTAAAGGATGATACAATCGAAAATATTTCTAGTTCCTGCCTTCTGTCACCACGATGAACTCCTTTTTGCCAAGCTGTACGTCACATCTTTGTACGTGTCATTTTACTACAAATAGATATTTGACTGTAATTTGTCGGTGTCAGTAACCTTTATACATTATTTATACGCCATTCTTGCCTCAAGCACAGGGGCGACACTCTACAAATGACAGCTCGAGCTCCGGCGAATGTCCGCAATGTTGACGTAAGCCTAAGGTTGACACCAATATAATTTTAGACGTCGCGTCAGACAAATCTACCATAAATATTATGAAATTATACTGTCAATTATGTCAAAGCACGAAACGGCCAGCCCCGTAAACGAAAGTCCTGGCTGGAAAAAACTCATGCCCCGCCCGTCTCCGCATTCACCCAGCCACGCACACACAGCCGCGAGCAGTCATTCGCGTAGTGACGATTCTTTACGTTAGTAATATATATTCTTTTATGTATATATATATATAAGAATAATAATACGTCCCGACGACGTATTATTATTCTAGTCAAAGTCCAAGTATATAGTCAGTACAGTCCATGAGTCATGTCAGTCGATTCAGTAGAGTGGAGAGAGAGAAGTGGTAGAAGCTTTACTGAAAGTTCCTAAGTAGTTTTGGCGGGAAAAACAAAATAGCACGTTTTTAGAAGTTGTACCACTTGCCCACACTTGTGCAAGTTAACTAATATTTAATGGTTAATATACTACCAATATTACACATTAAGAACCGAAATAACACAAATTTATGTTATGAAATATTACAAATTCACAACGACACCCATTGAACTCCCCGGCAAAACTCCTCAATGTATATTCTTTGCCTTATACAAGGTAAGTTACAAGCTAAATGACAAGTATTGTTTTAGGTAAACGAAACAGAATTTACGTCATTGATGTACGAAGTATTGGCGGATCAAACAATGTGGGCGGTGCTGGGACGTACTGCAGGTAAATAAATATAAAACTATAATATAAGTAATTATAATTATATAAATATACAGAAAAATAAATCGCACATTTCGTCTTTGATATATTATGTATTAATTTTCAAAAAAAATAGCTTTTTACCCGACTACGACGAAGCCAAAAGAAAGAGTAATGATTTTGGCAGTCTATGTTTGTATGTATGTTTTTTCACCGTAACGCCTAAACTACTAGTCCGATTTGTGAGGTGTCAATAGGCCGGGATACATAGGCTATATAATTTACGTAGTCGGGTTATAGTATTCTATTAAAATGTTAGTTATCGTTTACATAATATTATTAATTACATATATGTTCTCCAGGAGTCCTAACAATGGAGAACAGCAGCGCCGAGCCGCAGTGTGTGACACTGGACGTGATGCCGCTGGTGGCTGGCTACCTGCCGCTGCCCGCCGTTCGTCTGTCCAAGTACATCGCCGCCAACACCAAAGGTACACAAAATATTTGCTACCAAAATTGTGCATCGTGTACTACACCGTACACGTCCGTGGAGTTGTGACAATTGAGACACGTTAGTTGAAGAGTGATAAACATGCCTTAAAATAGGGAAGATTTTTCTATATTTGTTTCCAGTTTAAATAATTCCATGAGTAGGTATATAAAAATATTAATACACATTTTTTTTTTATTTGCTACTTCCCTATTTGGTGATATGTCTATTAATTGCCATGAGTTATTTATAGAGTAATTTATTTTTATTTAATTTATGAATCAAAACTATACAATTGCAGATCCTAAGAAGGATATATCGCCGCATCCACGGCTGGAGCCGTTCAGCCCAGGCCAGGTGTACCACGCGAGCAAGGCCAAACAAGTACACGTGTTGCCCCCGGCGCCGAAGGACCACGCTGATGTTGTGGTTTAATACAGCTTTCATAATTATCATCGTTATCACTGACCACAAACTGGCTCCGTCTTTGGGCCGTTCCCCTTGCTGGGGCTGAAGCCTGTTCTTCAATGTGAGGATGCATAGTAACTTATGAAAAAAACAAGCAAAGACGCAACAAATATGGATGGAAATGATGGAATGTATCTTGGACACCGGAAAAAAGGATAGATTAATAAAACATAATATATAATGCTGCCCGCTTACTACGCGGTAATAATACAAAAGATTAGCTTGCTCGAAGCACTGTCTAGATGCAGCTTACGCATCGCTTGTGCTTTATTTATATTTCTGTAAATGTTTCTTAATGTTGAATTTTGAATAATTTCTGTCTTAATTCTACCTCGTCTCTAAAATAGCCGAGAAGCTAAATACACCTTTTGTAATTTTGAAAATCTATAACTGATGGTACTATGGAACATGGTATGATGCCATTTTGAATTTAAATGTAAATAATGGTGCGTCGGTAAAACCGTGGAGAATAGAGTAAAGGAGGACCATCTCTCTAAGGCCTACTTGCGCAGTTCTGGGTTAAAATTAACCTTCTATAAAATAACATGCCTTCTCTTTCATAAACACGAAGAACGAGAGAGATAACATGGTATAAAGCTAGGGTTAACTTTAACCCAGATCTGCGCAAGTGGGCCTAAGGCAGAAAAGCTAAAAAGTGCCCGACAAAAGTAATTAAATAATAGTTCCAAAACTGGCCACAATGGCGCTTAAGTCAGTAGGGTGTGTGTATGAAGTTAGCAATAAGGGATGGAGTGAAGTGAGTTTAGTTATTTAAATTTTTTGATGACTCTTGTAGACTTTAGTAGTTAATTCAGAAAAACATGAGTATCAGAAAATCATTACTCGCGTAGTCGAAAATATTTTTATAAATATACCCGAAGATGCTAAGATTTGATTCTCCGTTTAAATTTTGCGGTTTCGCACCCTTGCGACAGTAGCGCCACCCCCTATTCTATTTCTATTACCCGCTTCTTCATCTATCCTTTATTCTAGTCTCCATGGGTAAAACAGTCACTGCCGTTATCGACATAACAACTGTATTATATACTCACTACTTACCTATAAACGTAATAAATAATATTTATATTGATGTATCAACAATAACATTATGCAAAGCTTGGATAATATGAATAAATTGTGTAATATTTAGTTTTAATTTCAAGCCATAGAATGACATCGAATTATAAATCAAAACCTAATGCTATTGTATAAGTATAGGGTATAAACTAAATATATTCTCAAATACACAGGACCATATGCTATGTGATAGTTGCAGTTGAGGCTGCAAGATTTGCAGGCTGGACCGTGAGTATAGACTTTAATCGCCATACTCACAGTTCAGCCTGCAAATCCAGCGCCGGTACTTATGGTCATCATAAGTGTCAATCATTTTTAATTTCTGCGTACTAGTCTGCTTCAATTTAACAGGCTGCTGGATTTGCAAGCTGGACCATTAATATGGCGCTTTTTTGTAATTTTTTTTTGTCATTTTACTGACAGCTTAGAAATTAGAGATATTTTTATGTTATTCTTCTGGTGCAAATTCGTTACCATGTTTATCAAAGATTTTTCTTTTATTTTTACCTTGGTGTTTACAGTAATATTAATTTTGTTATTAGACATTGTGTCTAGTCTATCCTTGTCTTATCTATTGTATTACATTGTTTTTATATTGGTGCCGTTTAAGCGGAATGTCTCACAATCATAATAATTTTGCAATACTTAGGTTTAAGATTTTGTATTCTATGTTACATATGTTTATATTCATAAGATATTTAATTTAGTGTCAAGTTGTAAGTTTTTTATGTTAGTTATTAATAATCCACACCCGCAAGCCTATTCTGTACCGAATGTTTATAAATTTTAAGTGTCATATATACTCAAACATTATATCCAGCTTGGTGAATATTTTTAATATTTAATATTTCAATTATTTCTAGATTATTATGGTTAAGGCCATGTATATTGTGAGCGTTTAAGGTTTCATCTATTATTATTGTACATATTTGTACTGTAAAATTAATATTGTAATGATATTTCAACAAGCATAATAATGTAATAAAAGCTGTCAATGAATGTTAATTACTGTTAGTATTGTTTTATTTCTTGTCGTTTATTTACTGCGAAAAAAATATATCTAGTAATAAAACACATCCGAGATTTTTAACCATAAGATTAGATAATCATAATTATACAGTTTTTTTTTATTTTTATTTTTTACTTAAAACAATTAATTTTTTACAAAACGTTATACAGTAGACCACGCGGAAAAGTAGAATAGGCTACTTTTTCTCGTGCCAAAATATCCGGTTCTCCGGGATTTCGCTGTCTAGTCCTCATTATTTAAAACTTAAATCTGCTTTCCTGAACAATTTGGTCTTTAGCGCTTTACTACCAAAGATAATGTAATATAATATTCCAATGCTGCGGACTTGTAGGCAAAAAAAGGTAATAATGACGGCCATTAGTACCGGTGCTGGATTTGCAGGCTGGACAGTGAGAAAGAGCCCTAAACACTATGTTTAGCTAGGTTACCTTTTAACCGTCGATACTGATCGTTAATGAAATTTTTAAAAGGAAAGTAACCTGTGATAGATCTTGTAGATTTATATGAGAAGTATTATCATCAGATTATTAATTGTATTATCAGAAAGAGAAAGCACGGTTGTACAATGTACAGTATACAGCACTATTATTGCCGAAATATGCCGACTACACACTTTTATCTAAAGTTAAGCGTTTACTGAACTAATATATTTTTTATGAATTAATTTTTACTCTCAATTATTAAATCAACTTTTTGTTAATAGATCAAGTCACAATAATATATATTAATTTAACAAAATCAACAAAAGTATTTAGACTAACGTCTTTTGCTTAATGAAAGTTACACCTTAAAAAGAGTTTACAAGCTGTTGTCATTTGTCAATTTGTCACAACAGAAAAATGGCAACACCAAACCTAATCTCATTTCTGAAAGTGATGTGACGAATAACGTCTGATGGTAATTAAACAAAATTAAAGTGTGTTTTGTCTCAGAAGTGTTATTATTTTCATAAATTCTAGTCCATTTCAGACACAATATATGTTTAAGTAATAGAGGTTATATTAATTCACCACAACACATAAATATACTACTCCACGTTGGTATCTGTGAGCTAAACAGTGATCATGAAAGAAGTTCAAAAAGAATCGGTCGTCAGAATCTTCAAAGTAAATAATTAAGTGTTTCCTAAGTTGTAAGTAGTTGTATGTACTCAGCGGGAATGACAATTATGGCAGTGTCTGTCGGCGAAATTTGCGAGAACACGAAGTTGGCTCGAGAAATGGCTTTGATGGGCAACTACGAGTCGGCTCTGGTTTATTACGAAGGCACCGTCCAGATGATACACCGCCTCCTCATCACCATAGCAGACCCTACTCGGAAATCCAAGTGGCAGTTGGTAAGTTTTGTAAACATTTTGTTTCCAATACATGCTGTTAACCTTGTACATAGTGTCGTTTCCTTACATTATACGTTATTTAATTAGTTTCGCATAAGGCGGAAGGCCACCCACTATGTACCTTATTAGAATTCTAATACGGTTTGTTTACGGTCCACTCAAGAGTTATTTAAATTTTATGTCATTTATGAATCTTGCTCTTATCTTGAATTGACAATTTTTCATAATAATTTATTTGTGTATAAAAAAGGTTTGTCTAATTTTATTTAGGAAAAAACTTGTTATTTGGTTTGAAAGGTTTGAATGTCGAATGTATGGTTTAATTCCTATTTGTTAAATATATACAACATTGCAATAACATATTTAAATAAATGTAGCAGAATGGTTAACACTCAAATAAAATAAAGATGTGTATTTCTTCACATATATTGTGAACATGAGTCAAATCAATTTTAACGGTTAAATATACATTCGGTCAATGATTCTTATGAGTCAGTAATCTTGAAGTGTCATTGTTATCTCTTATCTCATTATTATTTGCATGAATTAATCCATATTATTTAATTTGGTTGATGAATGTGATAAAAATTATTTTATTAATATGTATACAGCAGATAACATTTGGACTTGTGAAAGTCATCAAGTAATTGCTACACATAAGTTTAGTGTAGAGTTATTAATTTAAATTTTTTTGCACAATGTCTTAGGTCAACATTATGGTCAGCTACCAAAGCAATTTCAGTGCATATTGTAATTTGTGTATGTCAGTTATAAATTATAATCCTACTAATATTATAAATGTGCAAGTTTGTAAGGATGGATGGATGGATGGATATTTGTTACTCATTCACGCAAAAACTACTCAACGGATTTTGATGAAATTTGGTATCGTAGTAGTTTGAGCTCTGGGTTATATATAGCCTACTTATTATAAAAAAAAATTACATGGGCAGAGCCGCGGACAAAAGCTAGGTTAAATATATATTAACCTAGCTTTATATAATTCTCAAGCTTGTAACAAATGTTGTACACAGAAAGTTGATTGATACTGCTATTTCAATTTTTAATTAATACAGTTTTGATAGTCTCAACCTCATTCAACAGCAAAAAGGTATTCTAAGAAACCTCAAACAAATTTTAAAAACTGAACAAATGTCAAATGTGTAGTAGATTATCGACTTTGGGTCAATTTATGATAACAAAACGGTACATTAATTATTCATTAAAAGTGTATGTTAGGTACGAGAGTTGATCTTCAGGTATAAGTTATAACAAACAATATTCTAATCGTCATACATGATATGGTATAAATAGAGGTATTAAATAGTATCTTCAGATTGTAACAGAGAAACCATAGAATCTCAACTAAAACAAAAGTAAGTCTATTATGAAACCTTTTGGCTATTATGGGATTTCATGATATTAATAATGTTAATGAAGCCTTGACTTGTGGTGTTGTGTTACATAATAAAGTATATTCACTTAATTTCTGGTAAGTGTCGACTAAGTACAGTTGACCTGTGGTAATCTGACAAACGTTTTTCAGGACATTGTTGGACTTTCGAATTTGTTGATTTTGACGAAAACAGAGGGGTGTTATAAGTTTGATGTGTCTGTCTGGCGCACTGTAGCTTCCAAACGAATCCATTTATGAAACGATTTTGATCTAGTTTTTTTTTGTTTCAAAGCTGATGTGATATATAATTCATCATCATCAGCTTGCTTACTGCATAACAATGGCATGGGAGGCATGGTAACTTGTAATTGGACATGTTATAAGTCACAACTCTGATCATTTATTTTTTTTAACAACTTCACACCAATGACCAAACACAAAAAAATTCCAAAGTCACATTACAGATTATGAGACAAAAAGTCCTTAACATCCAAGTTCATCGTTCCCCACAGCATACTATAAGGCGATACTTGTCCTTATGTCATGCTTTTGCTGTACTTGGCGCTATAAAAAGTTAACATACAGATAATTGAAACAGGGATCGACCGAGAAACTAGTTCTGTGAGATGACCAAGTTCAGCGCGCGACCAATCTCTAATTAGTAACGCGTTAAGCGTCGATCGCGGCTATACGTTTTGCAGATTTTTCAAAGAACCAGTCTAATTCCCTTAATGACTATGTATGAAATTCATTTAATACTTTCTTTTACTGCTATGATTACGTTATGAAGCATTATATTTAATCTAGTTCGATACGCCATTCAGACTTAAGGCGAAAAGTCTCGTGAGAAGTCGTCCCATTCGTATGAAGCCCAGAATAAAGAGAGAAAAGTATATTGTACTTCAAGAGAGACGAAGAAGGCGAGGCGCTGCCCACATGTTTCTCGGGGCCGGTTTTAATTTTCTCTCTCTTAGCAAGCCTAAGGCTGGGACTATATGATCCGGAATCCTTAAGGCCGTGGAAATTTAAGAGCACTGAAGTTAGAACTCTGCTAATATAATGCTGAAAATATGGTCAAATACAAAGCTGAAAATCGAACACAAGTGTGGAGTCAAATATCAATGTCATATACGACAGCTCGACACTCGACGCTTCCATTTTCAACTCTATTGTATTGGCGCAAAGTTCTATTTTCAGTGCTCTGAATTTTCCCGGGAAATATTAATATCAGAATCCGGCGGATTCTGGATATTATAGTCCCAGCCTAAAAGCGTTATTAGTATACGATATTGAGACAGTTTCATGCAATTAATTTTTTCATAGGAACATCATGATTCGTGACTTTTTAGGGTTCCGTAATACATAAGGAACCCTTGTAGTTTCGCTCTGTCCGTCCGTATGTCTGTCTATCTGTCTGTTCGCGCTTCTAGCTTCTGTAATTATGAATATAAGTTGATGAAATTTGGTATAGTTATAGATTGTGTATAGATCTCGGTTTTAGTATCATAAAATAATAATAATTTTATATTTTAGGGGTGGGATGAAAAAAAAAATTTTTTTCATCCCACCCCATCGTGTGGAGTAACGTAGAATAGATATTTTAAAAAAAGCCAAGGTTTCATACATGATTTTTTTACAAAGTCAACCATTTACGAGTAATCGGCCTCCTAAGTGGTTTATAAGTTGGTCCACCCCCTGGTATTTCTAAACTATGAGACTTAGAAACTTGCAATTTTCCATGCTGATAGATCATGCTAAAAACTCTCTAGGAAAACTCTCGAACGAAATCGGACAGTAATTTTAGAAGTAATTTGAAACGAACCTTTTACACGGTTATAGTTACGGAACCCTCCATAGACATGTCCTGACATTCTCTTGTTTAGGTTATTAAAAATGGTCCAGGAAGTTCTTTCTCCGTTACCAATATCTTTCGTGATGGTCGGTAAATTGTTTATTACCGACAGGCCCAACGAATTGTTTTCGCACTGTTAGATGACCCGGTTTGTCTGTTACGCGTCTACCATAATAAGTATGCAAAAATAGCATGTATTATTATCATTTCTATTGAATTTGGAATAAACGTGATTTACTTGTACTCCTTTACTTTGTTTTTAAATTGGTGCTTTTGGGTCATGCATTGTATACAGGGTCCCGACTTCCGACGCTACATTCTTGCCGCGGTCTGTGTTTTTACTTAACCTTCCCTAATATCCTGACGACCTAAGCTACAGACTATATTATGTTCACAGTTCACAATCTGCAGCTGCAAAGAAATTACTAATTCCTCTTACTTAACGAAGATTTTTAAGTCACTTCTTGTAGTTTTAAATCATTAATTTTAAGTATTTTACACCGAAAGTAGGAAATAATGAAAAGATTTTACCAAAAGTATTAAAACAATGTATACCATAAGATTAATTTTATGTACTTCTAAGCATTATTTTAAAAAATATTAGCTTTCTGCACACCTTCCTCCATATAAACATTAACTGTGCCAAATATCATAGTCCTTTCGCACAATTCTCCTAAAACTGTACTGAAAATAGCTTCACGTATTAATATATAATAATATAATGTAGGTTTGCGTGTGTAAGACTCATAGGAAAAGTTTTACCATCGGACAACTAACAAGTTGTCGACAACTATCGAAAACTTTTAGAATTGTGTTTGTTTGCAAAAGTCAATAAGACTTGAAAACTTTTGTTATTTCATCTAAATACTGTAATACACAAACCTTCTTTATGGCTAGTTGAATGATATTTAACAAAATAACCCCCCTTTTTAGGCTGGGACTATACTATGATCCGGAATCCGGCGGGCCCGAGAAAATTCAGAGCACTGAAAATAGCACTCTAATACAACAGAGTTGAAAATCGAAGTGTCGAGCTGTCATATATGACATTGACATTTGGTCCGACACTTGTGTGTTTATTTTCAGTTCCATTGTGTAAGCGCAGAGTTCTATTTTCAATGCTCTGAATTTTCACCGGCCTACCTAATTCCGGATCATACAGTCCTATCTACTAGTAAGCTGGTGATGTTTACCTATAGCTAAGAACCATCCCGAACACATCAGCAACAACTGATGAAAACCGAATCAAAATATGTCAATTCGTATAGGAGCTACGAAGCAACGGATAAACATATTAAACAGACACATAAAACTTATAACACCCCTCTTTTTGCGTCCCGTCCCCCCCCCCCCCCCCATTTTCACCCCCCGTCGGAGACTCGGGGGTGAAAATGCACCAAATTTAACCAATTAAAAAAATATATATTATTAATCCAACATAATAATATCACTTAAGAAACAAAAAGCAAACTCCCAGCAGCATATTATGTTCACAATGAACGAAACAATGAAATCTACATACAATATACATTGCGGAAAAAAGTTAAACCATCTCGCGGGATTTGTGGTTCCGTACTCTATGATAGAGAAATCTTAACAAAAGATCGTATGTGCAATATTAAACCGTATTGTCTAGTGTTAGATAATATTTTACATTGTACGTGTATTGCTACATTTGCGACACACACTTTTACTATAATGAACGTTAAGTATATTGCTTGTATTGCATTTATCCGTCATTATAACATTTTTGCATTCGTGAATATTTAGTACACTTTATAAAGTATGTTTTGTCTCAAATGAAGGAACGTATTGAACAAGTCCATGATAATTCAACTTAAAGGACTACCTATTTGATACACTGGCCTGCAAAGGAAAGTATAACACTTTAAAAATACAATTTTTTCAAAACTATTAGAAGTTACAGATTAAAAAATTCAAAATGTTTTACAGCAATATTTTATTACCTTGCTGAAACTAGTAGGAAGTCGAATGAATTTTGCTATATAATGTTTATTATTTAAAAACCCTTACTTCTATATTTTGTAAAAAAATATAAAATTTTACATGTGTCATACTTTATTTTGCAGGCCAGTGTATATTTCTTTGTAAATCATTGTCACATATCCAAAATTTTCAGAAAAAAATTATTTACTAAAATAGCAATCTAATATTATTATTTATATGTACATATAGATGTTATAGTAAACTACACTATCTTATACTTTAAACGAGACGATCTTGTATAATATAATATATATTCGGTATCTCGACAACGGCTACATGTATAACTATGAAATTTAGTATGCAGGTAGTTTTGGGGGAGAAAAATCAATCTAGCTAGGTCTTATCCCTTAGAAGAAAAAAAGAGAAAAATCAATCTAGCTAGGTCTTATCCCTTAGAAACTGCGCATTTTTAAGCAATATATGTTTTGTTTATTTCGTCGTGCAAACAATATATCAATAATTTCGTCTCTCTTACGTCAGTCTGATTGGCAGCTCGGTATGCGTACCTACCAACGTATAATTTTTGCATTTTTGGAAATTCGGAATGTGGTGAGTTCGGATCCCGGTAAGATAAATAGTTTTGTAACTCTTATTATTTCATTTTTTTAATTTATTTTTATTATTTTATCGTTCAACTAAAACACCGAGCAAAGCTTGGGCTCCCAGGTACTTAATATTATATAAATTATATGTTTGTTTTTGATTCACTCAAAAACTGCTAGTCCGATTTCAAAAATTCTTTCGCCATGTAAATGCTGCATTATACCAGAGTGAAATAGGCAATGTTTTTTTTCAAAATAATTACCTAAATAAATGATAGAAGACATGTTACCTAAAATCACACATCGTATTTTTTCAATTAGTCTATCCGACACGACTTCCTGTCGTCTGTTTTCGTCGTCGTCATGTTTACACTTTACGGGAACACAGCGGAAGTATTTAGATTATCTGGTCGAGTGGAACAAAACTAAAGAAAGTTGTTAGGACAGCATTAAAATCTAATAGGCTTTTTGTCTCTACCACAAGCCAGGAATCAGGTTTTCCATAGAAGAAGGCACTAGCCTTACCCCTATACAATTGCGCACCTGTGTATTTCCATTTTCCAAGTGCCTATTATGGAGGATTTCGAAATTTTGTGCTTTCAAAACGACTTGAAACCATCGACCTTACCGGGTTTCGTTAGAGTTAGGGATGCATGTTATCCTCATAGGAAATTACTATCAATCATGAGAACCTATGAATAACAATGAAGGTTTGTGACCGCTAGATTATCGACTATATTATTTAATGTAGTCAATGATGTGTGAAAAATCGTTGTTGAATCGTTTCACGGAACTGATGCTGTTTGGTAACAATATAAAAATTTAATTCTCTTCCGCCGATATAGGTTCGTACCTCAAACAATGTATAGTGTTGCCATGATTTATAATTGTTGCGGACAATATTGCAAGTAACATTGTAAATCTCAAATGTGAATTGAACGTTGATTCTTCTAATTAATACTTTCGATCCAGTCCCGAGTTCCGACATGTTAAAACTGCAAAATGGTATATTCTGATAAACGTCAAACCCGTTTTGATTGGTCCAAACTCCAAAAATCAGTTTATGATATCAAGATAATTCACTTATAATTAAAATAAATGTGTTAGTTAAGTACGAGAATTGGCGTTCTGATAGAATACTGGTACATAAATAATTAAATGTTATGTAATTTGTACAAATAATAATATTAGGTCATTACATATGAAATTGGCGTTTTGTAAAGGAGGAACAGAATACTGGTACATAAATAATTTAATGTTATGTAATTTGTACAAATAATAATATTAGGTCATTACATATGAAATTGGCGTTTTGTAAAGGAGGAACATAAAGTCGATTTTTTTAACATAACATATTTATTGAATCAAAGTATATACCATTGCTATCTATGCACTTTTGCCATCTCATAGGTAGTTCATTGATTCCTTTACTAAAAAAACCATTCGTACAGGAATTAATAAAATCTTTGAAGGCGCTTTGGAGTGTGAAATATATACCTATCTACTTTAGAATTTTTCAATATTCGTGTCCTACAGCTTAAAAATGTTTGGTAACTTTATTCCTGCATTGCGTTCCAGGCTTGCGTGTAGAAAAAGTATATGTATACTGTATAGTAATATTGAAATTATGTTTATAGGGCAAATCGCATACATCCAGGTTTTCAGGTTGATGTTATAAATTGCTAGCTTTTGCCCGCGGCTCCGCCCGTGTAAATACAGTACCCCACGGGAACTGTACGTTTTCGGGATATAAAGTAACCTATGTGTTAATCCAGAGATCAAATTACATACTACCATAACAAATTTCATCAAAATCCGTTCAGTCGTTTTTGCGTGAAAGAGTAACATCCATATATCCTCACAAGCTTTCACATTTATTATTATTTTCAAGGATAACCTATTTATGTGCTTTAAACTTAATAGTACCGTAATCATTTTAATTTTTGTAACGTGCAAAATAATTATGTTATCATAAACGAGGTTAATATCACGAAATTACAGAATGTGTTTTCATAGACTTTAAACTTCTGCGGCGGTTGTAATATTATAAGGTTTAACGCGACAACAATTAGAGGAAAGGGCATGTCAGCAAACATAATAAGCTTAATCAATTAATTATCAAGCCTACGCGCATTGATCTATTTACTGTGACAGGGAAATTGCCTGTCTATGCGTTATAATGTCTTCAAGGTGTGTGCCCCAATGGAACCCCGAGTCGAGGGATTAGCCAATTTAATCGTTAATTACAATGACGATGTTCGAAATTGGAAATATATGGGATTTACATTACGTTTGCTAAGTGATATAGCGTGCGATACGTCGATACCATACATTTTTCATTTCGAAGATCGTCATTGTAATTAACGTTCGCATGTTGGCTAAGGCCTCAGTTCTCACTTGGTTGTAAATTCACTGAATCAAAGAAAACTTCCCTCTGGCCTCCTCATAGTGACTTTGATTGAGAACTGGCCCATTGCCATCCTGCAAATCCAGCTGCCTGACAATAGTGTCGATTTGATGCGGATTTGTAGGCAAAAAATAAAAATGATTGACACTAATGACGGACTGGATGCTGGCGCTGGATGTGCAGGCTGGACGGTCAGTATAGTCCTTAAAACGTGCATATGCCTTCTCAGCTGTTTCATATGTTCTTTGTAACGCCTAAGTAAAACCTAAGTTATTTGTCTACTAATCCATCGTAAATACCACCAGAGGATAGATTAAATTTATGTTCAGACAAAAAAAAGTAGACGTTTCGTCCATACATCGCGTACGAAGTTATTTTGTAATTTAACGTTTATGTCATCGATCTTTCGGTAGAAAACTTGAGTGAAATTCGATGATTTTTTGTTTGATCCTACAATTTGATCATGGATTGTGAAATGTTAGAACAAACAACTTGGACCCAGTGTGCTGAGTTCGTGTTGTTGTCCCTACTCGCTAATCGTCGTAATGAAGTTAGTTGCAATTCGTATGGCATCTAATTACGCCCGAAATTAATAATCAATCTTAATCTCATTTTAACTAACTAACGATCCTAGGATTAACTTCTACTAGTAAGGTTTTAGATACGTTATTAATTTCGGGCGTTAGTTTCCATTGTTTGCCACTAGGGGCGTTGTTTCGATGCCATACAAATTGTAGTTCACTTCTTCACGCCGAGTAGCGACAAAAACTCGCACGCAGCACGCAGGTATTCTGTAGCCCAAGCAGGAATATCAATTGTATGGGCGCTGTCATAGTTTCATACACTTTCGATGACGTTACGAATGCGTAGTTGTCAATTCTTCCTGCTAACCCCACTGGTGGTAAAATTTAAAACATTACACCTAACATCTAGTGGTATCGTCCGCCTTCTTTAGGACCACTTGCGCAGATCTGGGTTAAAATATCATCTTTCCTTTTCTTTCATAAATACGAAGAACGAGAGAGATAACTTCATATTTAACCCAGGGTTAACTTTAAACCAGATCTGCGCAAGTGGGCCTTAGAAGCCTCAGAGGAAAAAGTCAAAAAAATTACCTTAAAACGTTTCGTTGGAATCTGGTTTATAATTGTTTCTATTCTTTAAATAGATATCAACACTAAAGAAAATGTCATAATGAAAGTTGTTAGTCAAACGTGTATAATTTCAAGGCACTGCTAAGATTTCTAAAGCCCTTTATACGGAGAATGGCGCAATTCTATTGTTGAAGATTGTTTCCATTCGGTGCTGTAACAGTGTTGTTACAGTGTTACCAACTTTGCGGAAAGTGGAGAAAATTCAGGATCTTCACGCTACTGCGGTTAATCCTATAGGTCAATTTATAATATATAAGTATACTTACATACATAGCTTTTGGAACGATCCAAATTTGAATATTTTGACGCCCGCCTCAAGGGTCCGCAATTTTGCCCCACAATCGTGGACATATCGTATGCTTGTAGTAGTGCGATCAAATCGAAAGCTGACGATGTATTTATCATCCTTCTTTAGTTTGTGCTTTCAGTCAGCATTTGTCATTCGTAGATTTTACTTTTTAAATATTGTTGTGACAAAATATTACGGCAGCAGAATGACCAAGCATATATTTGTAAAACGTAATATATTACTAAAATCTTTGATCTATAAATGACAAGTAACTAAATTACCTTTTTTTTTAACGATGGGAAATTCTTTATGAACCCCAGCGGGAGGGGGGGGGGGAGGCCGCCGGGGTATGTGGGACTCGCCCAGGTGCGGGTTGAGGAGCGCACCCGAGGGTAACCTCGTAGGTAAGTGGGTAACCACTAAAACCCATCGGTGCCTCCTCCTCCGCTATGCTGCTGGGCCGCCGGATCCGCCTGAGGCGATAACAGCAGCGACCCAGTTAGCGGCATAAGTAACTAAATTACCTAACCAAGAGCGTGTCAGCCGTCAGGACATATATAAGGAGGGTACCGTAGCGGTATCAACGGTTAAATATGTTTTCTTTAAATTCAAAAGTTACTGTACGACTTCGGTCATAATAATTTTCCTAAAGAGTTTATATCTCTTATAGGTTAGAAATGCCAGGGGGGACCAACTTATATAACCAGTTTGGAGGTTGATAGGTGTTTAAAAAAAAAATTAAACCTTGACTTTATTTAAAATATTTTACCTATTCAACGATGCACCACACGATGGGGTAGAGTGAAAAAAATATTTTTTAACCCCCACTTCACTTGTCTGGAGAACCACCCCTAAAATATGAAAAAATATTATTATTATTTTATGATGCCAAAACCGAAATCGATACGCAATCGATAATTAGTATACAATATTTATCCATTTATATTTCAAATTACAGAAGCTAGAAAGGCGGACAGACAGACAGATTGAGGGCGAAACTAGAAGGGATCCAGAGTACTACGGAGCCCTCGAAAGTACAATTTTAAACAATGATAGTAGCCTCTGGTAGCCCCGCAGTCTACACAGTACATGAAATCAATGTATCACTTACATTAGTTATTACTCTATTTAGCTAGTACTCATTAGGAATTATTATTCCTCCATGCTTACATGACACATCTGAATTCTGAAACAAGGTTCTTAGATCTCCAAGATCAACGTATATTGTACAATTCGGTATTTTCCTGTATTTCTTTTTATTACATAAATGAAGTGCTCTGAAAAATAAGACAGTTTCCAAAGGGAGTAGTATACTAATAATCAATATTTTCAAAGATATTGCGGATTGTTTGAAGCACTTTTGCGAGTCTCGTGAAAACGCCCCATATAAAGGTCGTACTAGTAGGTGACGTCACACGCTACTAATGGTGCTACGAAATGTATGGCCATATGCAAAATAAATCTGATATCTCGTAATTTTGCGCGTTGACGTTGATACATACCATAGTAAATCCTTTTGAATTTGATGTAAGTATAAAACTGATTATGTAGGTTTTATACACTAATGTTTAAAAAAAATATTTCACTCGACTTCGAAGTGCATATAATTACAAAACTACACATACTTTTAAAATAATTGTTACCCTTGTCCCTTGATGCTATATTTTTAGTTGTAATACACTAACGGCCGCACTCAAAGTCATTGAATGTTTGAAATATGGAGATTCATATTATTAGTGATTTTGACATTAAAGTCCATATATTTGCTGTCAAAATCCCTAATATCAAACATTAACTAAAGTAAGGCCAACGAGACGAGATAAAGAATGTAAACAAATTTTCAGGGGTTCAAAACATTTTTATTTGAATATATTATTATAAAGTTCGAATTTTAATCGCTGTCGTCTGTACTAGACAATCGTCGGAAGAGTCCGAGTCAGCTGTGTTTATGATAAAACTATCTATTGTATTATCAATCATGTTGTCAATATTGCTTTAAAAATTGTCCTCTTACTTTAGCTACATAAGCAAACATTAACTGACTCTGAGTGCGGCCGTAAGCTGCTTATTTTTTACCCATAGAATTTATTCTATGTTTTTACCTAAGTCTAGCTTTTTCATTCACAAAACTGCCTCTATTGCAATGTAAATTATATTACAGTACAACGACCTGAACGAATATAGCCTGAACGTTGGAAGGTCGTTGGTCTTCCGAGTTCTGATAGTAAGCCCTTGTTATCGTAGCTGAAAATTACTTTCACATCGATCTAACATAGGTTATATAGTGATTAAGTGTCTTTAGTTATGTTTGTAGATAACTTTTACATGAGCGATCGCATATTACGATAGGTATTAGCGTACCTATGTCAAAAGAATCACGTATGCTGCATAATTTTTAATTAACCTGGCATGGCATGCGCAATCAGTGTTACAGCACAAGTGTAAAAATGAAACCACACGGGAAGCGCCAGCTTTCGAATAAAAAAGAATCATCAGAATCGGTTCATCCGATTCGTCATTTCATTCAGTCGAAAGTTCATAGGTAACAAACATAAAATAAATAAAATCGAATTCAAATCGATTTCTCCTCCTTTTTTGAAGTCGGTTAAAAATATAATAGAGAGACAGACACGCTTGAAGGTGCGTCGATTAGTCTTTAACGGACACTGCGCTCGCGTCGTCGTGCTGCACCAAAAAGGGTTGAACTTTGTCACTGCCCACTGGAGCCGGGCCAAACATTTGTTCTATTGTAGTGTCGAATTTGTCGTGTGCGTTTTATAACGCCAGTTCCGTGGGCGCCGGTCAGTGACCCCGCGAATGTCGGCCACGGACGGTGACGTCTTTGGGGTGTTTGAATCTAGAGTAATGGTCCAGTGTGGGGTATGAATGTATGTGAGGTGAGTGAAGTTAGCTGTTGGTTGTGAAGGATATACTAAGTAGCGCTTGCATGGAAGTAACCGGAAGTTGGTTTCTTATCATATACCCCAGGTATGCCGTATGGTACCCAATTATAGTCCAAATTTCAATAGACCCACACCTCTTATGTACTATCTAGCAAGTTGCCGCTCAACCAGGCATAAGATGAGAGGAGAGTCGCTTTATCGCTAACGGCGCCGTACACACGTGTAAATACGTGGTTTAATCATGTCTGCAGTCGTTGCGGTCACTTACTTTGCGTTTATAATATATTCTGCGGCGTTCTAGTGCGAAGGAAAATGTTTAGAAACTGGTCGCGCAGGAACTTTGTCGATATTGTACCTTACTTTTTGATGGAAAAAAAACTTTAAATGTTAATGCCACTACTAATTACTATAATTTATACCTACCAGGTAAAGTTTCAGATAGATGTGTACTATTCTCGTTTTTTTTTTAAAACGATTTTTTAAGCGTAGACTATGCCCAATTTTTTAACAATAACAACGCACCTTTACCTATATTTTACCATCATGAGTAATCCGAACCTACTGAGGTAAATGTAAATCATAAATGGTGTTATAACGAGCTCCCATGGCGACGGATGTATTTCACCCATTATATATTTAAATAAACACACCGGCATATTTAGCGGAACACAAAAAAAAGGTCCATAATTAAAAAAATATGGTTTTATTTTAAAATCTACTTACTACACTTCTTTTGTTATTTAAAGTTTCATTTGTTTTACTTAAAATGAGATCACATTAAGAACAGATTTTGCGAGTAAAGGCTATTTGTGAAAAATGGTACATTTTTTAACTTTTCATGTAACCTGGAAAAGTGAACATTAATATTAAAATAACAATTAATTAAATTAGAAAAATGGTGATTAATATCGCGTATTTCCTCCACGTGCTCTTATTAAAGTTTCTACCCGTCTAGGCATACTGAGAATGATGTTATCGATGGTCTCCTGGGATAGCCTCCACCATTCCTCAACTACGGCGATTCGCAGTTCACCCACGTTGGCAGGAGCTGGAATTCTGGACTTAACTTTTCTTTTCAGCAAGTCCCAAACGTACTCATATCCGGTGCTCATATTGGGTTCATATCCGGTGATCTCGCCGGCCACTCCGTAACAGTGATATTCATATCATTAAGATAAGCTTGAGTTACCCGAGCGGTATGCGGCCGAGCATTATCCTGCATAAAAACAAAATCGTCACCGATATATGGGGCAAACGGTACGACATTTTCTTCTAAAACTTCTCTGATATAGCGGTCTGTAGTCAGACTCCCTCTGTCAATCACTACCAAGTCTGTGCGAGCTCCCAAACAAATGCCCGCCCAAACCATTATTGATCCACCACCGTATGCAACTGTAGTTTCAAAATTTGTCTGAATGTATCGTTCTCCTTTGCGTCTGTATATTATTTGCCTGCCGTCAATTTGATTTAAGAGAATTCTGCACTCATCAACAAACAATACCTTACTCCATTGGTCCGTGTTCCAAAGTCGATGTTCCTGAGCAAAAGTTAACCTGTTTCTACGATGATTTACCTCGAGCCTTGGAGCCTTGGCGGGCACAAATGAACCCAAACCAGCTTCTTCGAACCTTCTTCGTACCGTACGCTCACTTACGGTTACACCCCGCACTGCTTCTAACTCATGTCGGGCTTGGACGGCCGTCAAACGGGGGTTCCTACGTACACGAAGCTGAATGAAACGATCAACCCTACTCGAAGTGCGTCTTTTTCTGCCTTGTCCTGCTCTTCTCACATAAGTACCGGTCTCCCTGAGCCGTTGGATACTGCGATGGATCGTTGAAACTGGTCGACGAAGATCTGTGGATATCAATCTGTAGGTTTGACCATTTTTTCGCATTTCGAGTGCCCTGGCAATCTCTGTTGGGGCTAAGTCAGGCATAATTCAGTCCTCAACTCCAAAAAGATACGCGATTAAAAAAAACTAACAAGAAACAGTATTTCAATGAAATTTTAAATCAAACTCAGAAGGAAGAAATACTCGCTCCAGATAAGGTGTATTTGAATAAAATTAAAACAATTGCATAAAATGTGATGTTCAGTTGTTTTCTTAATTTGAAAATATTTATTTTTAAATTAAATGACGTATAAACCAGCCAGCAACCTTATATGATACTGATATCAAACCTTTATTTTATGTTCAGCTAAATATGCCGGTGTGTGTGTGTGTGTGTATGTATAATTATTATATTCAAACATTAGGAGCTCAATAAATAATATGTAGGTCAGGTATTTATTTTTTCCACAAAAACACCCTTTTTCCACGAATCTACATATAAATTTTCAGTAATATTAATATTCCATACACTTCCTGTATTTAATTTGATTCGTGTCTGTTACCTATAGGTGCTACAGATCGGAGTTATTTAATACCTCGGACGGGACCCTTATGTCCACGTGATAAGGAATATGGATCACTCTTATAGAACCTCCAAGGTGGTATAACTCTGAACGGTCTGTACTGCAAGAGCAGAAAAAACCTGACATCTCTATTATTTATCCATAGACTAATAATATCATTAAAATAATGTGGGTAGTTTTCTACAATCGCAAACGCCCTTGCGGAACAACTTGGTCAAGGCGTTTTGAAAATCTGTCGTCTATGAGTGTGGGAGGGACAACTTTTAATGTGAATTATAACGATAATTTGTGTTTAGAAATCGTGAATAACTAATAAGGTACGTAATTACTATTAATTGAAATTCCTAAAGGTCTTTTTCTAGCAAAGTTTAGCTTAATTAACGAGTAAACTTATAAACGCTATACAAAAAATCGAGTACCGAGATATTTTTTATAATCGTTTGAAGCTGTTGAAAAGTGTATGTTCGTCTAAATTCAACGACTGAACTAAAAAAATGCTGTTTCTCAAAATATTCAAAGGGTTTATGTTGTTGTTTGTTACTTCGGAGCTCCGTGGCCGAGCTCAGTGGGTAGACCGTTTGATTAGCAATTCGCGTGATCCGATTCCCAGGTTGTGGCGTGTACCAATGAAACTTTTTCAGATCTCAAGTACATTATACGGACACTCCAACGGTGAAGGGAAACATCGTGAGGAAACCCGCACATGGTTGGCCCCAGACGTATTGACCAGTCATTCCTCTGGACTAGGCTGACTGTGTTGTGTGAATGCCGTATGTGATTGGGCAACCATTAGACATTTAAAAAACCAACTGTCCCAGGCACTACAGTATTTCAAGAGAGGTTACTTCGCTCGGAGAATACTGTATAAATCATCCAAAACCTACCCAAGATCATGTCAGGACATGTCTAAGGAGGGTTCCGTAACTATATCCGCGTAAAAGGTGTTTTTCAAATTACTTCAAAAGTTACTGCTCGATTTCATTCAAAATATTTTTTCTAAAGAGTATTTAGCATGATCTACCAGCATGGAAAATCGCATGTTTCTATGTCTCATAGTTTAGAAATGCAAGGAGGGGACCAACTTATTAACAACTTTTGAGGCCGATTTCTCGTAAATGATTGACTTTGTAAAAAAGTCATGTAAAACCTTGCTTTTATTTTAAGCGACCTATTCAACGAGGGTATCGTTGGATGGGGTAGGATAAAAAAATATTTTTCATCCCCACTTCACATATGGAGAGCCACACCTAAAATATATAAAATTATCATTATTTTATGATGCTAAAACCGAGATATGCAATCGAGAGAACACAATATATAACTATACCAAATTTCATCCATATATATTCATAATTACAGAAGCTAGAAGCGCGGACAGACAGGCGGACGGACAGAGCGAAACTATAAGGGTTTCTTCTGTATTACGGAATCCTAAAGACGAATGAAAAGGCCTAAGTTTTTAGTTAGTTACTTTATATTTAGTATATTTACGTTTGGAGCAAGCGCTAGCAAATTTGATTTACTCTCCTGGCCTAAAAACGCCACTTTAGGTGTTTCATATATATTTTTCCATACAAAAATCGTGAAATGGTTAAATGGCTACATGATTCATCTGATTTTATCATATTAGAAAACATCAATTTTAACATTTTTCAAATAGAAATGCGTAAAATGGCGCCCCACTTAACATGAGATGAAAGAAATATATGAAACATAGTATTATGATACATAGCGGTCTCTTTAGACCTCCTGATCTCTGCATTGTGAATGCATACAATTTTGTTTTTAATAAAATACAGAATAATATGAATATCTTCAACATTAATATTTATGACACATCAATAGGATTCTGTTTAGTGTGAATACTAATTAGTGATCCTTATCGTAATTAGAACCTGCTATTGCCGTAACGATTCCCCAATTCTAGGATATAAATGTTCTCGCGACCTCGTGTGGGCAAAAGGAAGTCCCGCAGGGACCATACATTTTGCGATAAATAGTAGCCTATAGCTGTCCCCGTGGTCTACATTATACCTGTGCCAAATTTCATCAAAATCGGTCAAATAGTTTCGGAGCCTATTCAATGCAAACGAACAAAAAAAATCTTTCCTCTTTATAATGTTAGTAGACAAATCTTTCTTCCTTATAATATTACCCCCATTATAATAAAAATATTTACACAATGGATAACTTAAGGTACGTCTCCTGTGCGTGCATTACACAAAACATCGAAACATTGGGGCGTGGCTATACACATTTGTGTAGGAATATACAATGCTTTTGTCTTCCGAGACGGACGGAAAACATTCCCCGCGCGGGTAGAAAGGGGAAGGAATGTTTCATTTCTTAACCACTGTTACACCACACATGACCATTAAATATAGAAATACGGAAGAAATTATTTATCATTCCCAAATCGGTCTTCTATTCGTAACTCCAGATGTATACTAAAATTACGGATCAGTAAATATGGCCTAACTCGAAATCTGGGGGTCTGAAAAGGCCATTTTAGATGTTTCATATTATGTTTCATATATTTTTTCCTTACAAAAATCAAAAAATATATGAAACACCTAAAGTGGCCTTTTTATATCCCCTGTGTTTTCTCCTAGATTCTACATCTGCAATCGTCAAAACTGCGAGTGCTTACTTCTTCCTCGTCGGAACTCGTGATCTTATCTACACAAAATGTTTTGTTTCAATCAAAAACATTTTCTATAGCTGGAGACAGTTTGTGAAAACAAATGTTTTTGTTCCATGTTTCCTGTGTAATGATTCGAAAAAACATGAGCAGGAGACGCGCCTTTAAACAACGTTGCAGTCTTTGTCTGTCAAGTAACTTTTCCATCATCAGATTTTCAACATCAGACAAAGACAGCAACTTTGTTTAAGTTATTCGTTTTATAAATCTTTTTATTAGTAAGGGGGGTAGTGTAGACTGTAGATTGTAGATCAATGTGGCAAATGGCAATAGCTTCACGTCGCCACTTCAATGTTGACCACTTGGGTATAGGTCGATTCTACTAATTAAATCTTACAATTATTACAATACAGTTTCGATGCAGTCTCGATATTATGTTAAACCAAAAGCAAAATGGTATTCACATAAACGTCAAACCAACGTTTCTATCTGTACCTAGTTTCTATATAAACCTACTAGATCTCCACGACGCTCGATTAACATCGAGGCTCAATTGGCATCATAGCTATAAGTTGAATACGAGAATATGGGTTCAGATGATTAGTATTTACAATATTTTCTATGTTACATGCAGTATGCAGATGTATAGCAGATCATCTTGGTAGCAAGAGCGTCTCGATTCTGGTTTCCAAAAGGCCACCCAGGGTCTCGCCGAGAACCACGTAAATGTGGAGAGGGTCTCCCATTCTCGTTCTCGCGCAGAGACTTCTCGCTACCCGCGAGACTATACACCGTGAATCTTAGAAGTCTATGACTATGTTTTCATATTATGTGGCATAATCTTTATGGCCTTTCTTTCTTACATAATATGAACAATTCACATGCGACATTAAAATAGAATGTTCTATGAAGTTCCACGGGTTTTCCGAGAAAGTGAGGTGTCGGATGAACAATGGTAGCCTCTTTACTGTGGCGTCAAGTGACGGTTTAATCTTCCATTTGATAACTAGGGTTGGCACATTTAGTTTTAACTGCAATGAACATAGTGCTTTAATTTCTAAAAATAGTCAACTTTGTTCCTTAATATACTACACATACTTAATTTAATGATTAAGGCATGTAAGAAAACGGTGAAAATAGTATTTAAAAAGAATGAACAAACATTATATGTCCTGATTTCAGAATACATAATATGAATATTAAAGTGACCTCGTTATAAAAATATTAAAGAATAATTTAAAAATTAAATTATGTTTAAAATATAATGGCTTCTCAAAAATATAATTTAAGTGCAAATAATTGACATATTCTACATCCTCTTGTGCGTTCTTTTCAATGTGAATTTTCAATTTTAAGTTTTCAAAAAAAAGTTCATTGACAGAGGCAAAATGTCGGTTTAATGACTGAGAAAAATCATAGTAAGTATACTTAGGGTAGCCATACACCATTACTTTCTATCGTTCAATGACCAATCGGCATGACGCTGCCAATTAGATAAGTTAGTAGAACTGACTGTGTGTGGGCGTGGAAAGGCATGACAGTGGTGTGGACGGTGAGATGTAGATTGGATCAAGCCTCCCGCGTCATTGGACGATAGGAAGTCTGGAGTGTGGCCACAGCGGTGACACTCTCTACAAATGACAGCTCGAGCATCAGCGAATGTCAGTCATGTTGACATAAGCCTAAGGTTGACACCGAAACAATTTTGAAACGTCGCGGCAGACAAGTCTTTCTTTAAAATGTTACGAAATAATATTATCAATTATGCCCCAACCCCGTGAACGAAAGTCCTGGCTTGAAAAAACTTAACGTCCCACAAGTCTATTGAATGACAATTATTTACGTTAGTAATATATAAAATATATTCTTTGGTGTAATGGCTATTGGCTACCCTATTGTAAGAATTTGTCATTCGACTTGCTTATCTGTTTAATTAGCGTACAATCTACATATGCGTGTGGAGGCCCTATGCTTCCTCAGCAAGGCTGCGGGTAGCGGCCCATGGGTGTCTAATTTTGGGGCAGGCGATCAATAAATATTGAGGTTCCGAAGGTCATGAGTCATGATAATCGACCTTCCGACAGGTGTATTGACGCTCCACGTGAGCGTACACTCGTGTACTTAAGTGTACACGTAATCAATCTCAACATCTATCTCATCGCCGAAGCCCTACATATGGATTCTCTCTGTATTGTAGGAAAAGAACTTCACATTATTGTAGATACTCTTCACAATAATGAATAATTAATCACCCAAGAAAGGCTTTCGTGCTTTTTAAGTACAAGTACCTACTTACGACTTAAGCAACTGTGTATTTAGACAAGAATTGCAAATAAGACTGTATGCAGCATTGGACAAACCTCAGTGGTTTTAAATGATGTTTATATTGTAGTTGATTTGTATATTTTTTATTTTTGGTAAATAAAAGAAGAAAAAAAGACGTAAAAGGTTAATCAGTCAACAGCATCGTCCTTTTTAAGTAAATTACCTACCTAGCAGTGGCGTGGGTTTCCTATACCTAACTCCATTTCTATCGGCTTCACTACCTACTACTTACATTTTTGAAGACCTTCATCCGAATCCCTACCTATTATACATGCTAGGGCAGGGATGGACCTTTACGTATCAACTTGCCATTTTTCTAAAAAAAAATTAATGAGGACGTGCAATCAAATAATTTTTCTTTGTGATTTAGAGGCGTATTTAAAGACTTGGCGCCCGGGCAAATTAAATTTGCAGCCTACCTTTTTATTTACCAAAGCGGTAGCAGACTTTTAACTACTACTTTTACTTTAAATCCTAAGTATTGGTAAGACTTTGTATTCCTTTATGTTAAACGCGAGTTAACGAAGCGAGCGAGCAAAATTTTTGTCCCTTTTTTGCTGTAAAAAAATGTTTAAACTTAAAACCGTGAAAAACTGTGTACTTCGGAAAAATACAATAAAGTAAATAGCCTAAAACTTCAAGTGAATACTAAATATTACAATATGTTCTGTACGTCAAATTCAAGCGAGCGAGCAAATTTTTCTTTCCATTTTACAGGTTAAAATCTGTTCAAACATTAAATCCTGAGGACCGGTAAACTTTGGAAAAATACAAAACTACTATAAAGCTAAAACAGATCAATATATTTTGTACTATATTTAGTGCAAAATGTGTTCTGTTTCAGCCGGTTTATTTTATTGTATTTTTATAAGATTTGTTAAACGCAAGCGAATGAGTTTTTTTTTCCTATTTTACAGGTTAAATTTGTTCAAACTCGTAACCCCAAAAAGACTGAGCACATTAATCAACAGAGGGGATCGCAGCAAACAAGTAAACTTTTCTTTGCTTCTTCTTCTTTCTAAGCTTATCATAGCAATATAAAATTGAGAAAGTCTGTGCACTTAAAAAAAACTGTAAAAATATAGGTACCGAACTCTAATGTTCGAAGTTTTCGTTTATTTTATTTTATTGTCAGTTAAAATAAAAACTTTACAATATTATAACTAGCGCGCATAGAATACACGAGGCGTGGCCCTGGGGTTGTCGCCTCTGTTGTGATTATTGGTAAAATAATATTAATAAATACTAATAACTCACAACCCGTCATTTACTTGCTACAAAAAAATGGAAACATTTTGCAAAACAAAAGAATTTTCTAATTAAAATTAAAGTGATTTCTATTCTTGCAAAATTGGTGATAAATAACATAGTGTGTTAGGCTTGTCATATAATACCTACCTACTTCACAGTTTTTTTCGTAGTACATAATTATAAAATTTTGTGATCAGTGACGTCATGACGTGCCCAAAATATTGCCACAGGTTCGCCATCACTGGACTAGGGCTTCCTTTATGGGGCCCCATATACGGTCCGGTTTTCTTTCAGTTCGGCCTCAACGGATGCAAAAGCGTATCGTCTCTGTGCAATTTCGAGATCGCATCAGTCGGCCGGATGGCCTGAAGCGATTCGTTACAAGGTTGCCAGCTCTGTTTTTGCGAAACAACTAAACTCGCGTCGATTTCTACTGAAAACTACTAAAATAATACTGAAAACTATAAAAAAGATACTAAACTTAGGAATCCGTAAAGCCCCCAAAAAACCACGGCATTTTAGGGTTTATTATGTTAAAAAAAATTACATTTAATTTTATATAAATTTTACCGTTAAATTAAAATATACTAGGAAATATTACGTATATAGTAATTAAACGGGTAGTTATAAGCAAATTACGGACGAATGTATTATTATGATAAGGTGTATTTTTTTTTGTGCCTAACCTTGATTATTTTGCATATGATTACTGTCTGGCTCTTTCCTACTAAAACACTACTAACAACAAAATTCCTGGTAAGGACGGAATAAAATACTTAATTTAGTAGTAAAACTTAAGTTGGCAACATTAATTATGGACTGTACGGATGGACTGAACGGACCATGTATGGACAGATCACTTCAGTTCTCGCCAGAGCCGCGGCCGTGCGGGCGTGTATCGTGTTACAAGCGTAGTTAGTTTTCGCGGTGTTTAATTATTAAACACGACCTTAGCTCGAGGCAAACCATGACGAACTGATGCGATTTATTTTGCCGTGTGTGTGCTTGAATCCGTTCAGGCCGAACTGACGTCAGTTGGGTCGGATGAGATTTTTTCCGTGTATGTGCTCGAATCCGTTCAGGCCGAACTGACGTCAGTTCTAACTGAAAAGATCGGCCTCTCGCCTGCGGAGGCTTTCAAGGAAGGAGAAACAGCCTTCGCCACTACCTAGTACGAAACTTAGTCCTTTTGTGCACTGTAAGGATTTTTATGAAAATTGGTATGGTAGAAGTTCAAGCTCTGGAATAACACATAGGCTACTTCTTATCCCGAAATAGTGTAGTGTTCCCGTGGAATACTTGATTAATTTTTAAATTAAGATAATACCGTGGAATTTACGCGGACGGAGCAGAGGGCAAAAGCTAGTTATATTATACCTAAACGTGCCGATCGTTGAAAATTCTACGAGAGAAGCACACGTGACTTCGTGCTAAACCCGCGTTAATCAATTTAACCGTTCGCGTTTCCATGTAGCCAATGAATTAATTGGAAACTGTACTTAAGCTGAAAGTATGGAAATCAATTGAGATTTCTGTAACGCCTTTTAATGATTCTATTATGGGTAATAGCAGTTAGCACAGATTATTTTAGGATCGTCGTTTAGGATCGAACGCACGAAGCGTTAGTCTGACTCACACTTGGCTGGTTTTGCGTACAAAATTGCAAATAAATCGCGTTTGTTGTATGGGAGCCCCTTAAATATTTATTTTATTCTATTTTTAGTATTTGTTGTTATAGCGGCAACAGAAGTATATCATCTGTGAAAATTTCAACCGTCTAGCTATCACGGTTAAGGACCTGTCATGTCACCTCATGACAGACGAACGGAAAGACAGACAGCGAAGTTTCAGTAAAAAATGTTAAGGCGTATTCATTCATGCCAAAAGGGTTTGAGAGAGGTGAATGAATAGGTGGCCATAGTTTGACATTTGGCGTGGGGTTCCTATAACTCCATTCCAATCGGCTTTACTAACCACTTACGTTTTGCAGACCCTCATCCAATTCCCTACCTATTATACATTCTAGGGCTTCCTCATGAAGGAAAACCAGCCTTCGCCACTGGTACGTAATAGGTGTTTGCACAATGCGTGTGTGATTGGATGCAAGAAGTTCGTTCAAATTGTGTCATATCCAGTGAACTGTTAATTAATGTTTCTGAGAAAAGTTACGCAAACATACACTTATTATCTCTCTGTACATTGGTTACAGATGTTAAAACTATCAACTCAATTTTAAGTAACTACATTATGTACCTAATTAAACGTAGATATTACCTACTACGAGATATTATAAATACTTGAAATTTTATCATCATAATAAAACAACGCTAGTTTATAATACTGTTACATATTTTATGTGCGCTTCTTACGCTATGTTAGATGAAAATTAATTAAATAAAATTGGAAACATTTCAAGATTTTTATTGTCACTGGGAAGAGTTCTGTTAAGTTTGTTAATATCCCTCGCTCCTGGACAGTTTTTCATAAATCCGATAAATTTATTTTATGTGTACCTAATTAAGCTACAATCTCTAGTTCTAGTATAGGTACTATATTGTTTTAAACACACGTTGATTTTTATTTAAAATAAATATTTAGTTTCTCCCACACAAGGAGTAAGTACATACTTTATCCAATAACAATACAAAATTAGTTTAGAATTTAAATTGTTGTACTTGCAATGTGGGAGACAGGAATCCAAGATAGGTTACCCTGTGTCTTGGACCTCCTGGCTCCCTCTTACAATTTTACATGGATTATTCCAGTCTAATGATGAAAATAATTTTCTGGTCTAATAAAAAGGTAAGTACTGATATATTTTTTTTGTTCTAGGTACAAAAACAAATGGCGCGGGAGTACGAGCAGCTGAAGGCGACGATGGCCACACTCCAGATGTTCAGATACGACGGGGATAAGGCCATCACACCAATGACTGGAAGTGAGTGAAAAGACCTTAGTCATAGTTTGTGATTTAGCTTTAAGGCTACACGTACCCATGAGAGTTTTTTAGTGGTCGCGACAGAAAAAACAGCACTGTAAAAAGAACTCTGCGCTGTAAATAGTACAGCTGAAAATCGAAGTGGCAAGTGTAACATTACAGATTTGACAACTTTACACGATTTTCAGCTCTATTGCTCGTGTGCACAGTTCTATTTACAGTACTGTTTTTTATGTCGCGACTACTAAAAAACGCTCGTAAAAACGAGTCCTAGGGGTCCACTATGCCACTAGCATTTGATACTCTACGAGCTGCCAACGCAAATTATTTCTCAGCACGCTTAGCATGACCATTGACCAATAAAACTGCATGACCATAGAAACGCGTCTTGTCTACTTCTTCTTCTTGCTTTGTTGAAAAATCTAGAACCTAGAACTAGCACAAACATTTATGGACTGAGATCTCAGTCCCGAAAGATTCCCCTTATATTCTTACTGATAAAATGTATATCATACTGTAGTGTTAGTGAGTACAATGAACGTATTCATACCCGCGTGCCGTGAGATTAGTTTTTTGGACAAGAGATGATATTATTGTCTAGAGTGCCCTCGTCTAGGCCACAGCGTTTTGTCTAGACTCTAGACACAAGAATAGACATACTAACAGATAATATGGATAGTTAATAGAATCAGGCGTTATTTTGTGTCATTTTGTCTATTCTTCCGTAGAAACCATTTCTATAACAGTGGTCACTGGTCATGCTACGCGTGTTTGGAGCTGATTATAGTTTCTCAGAAGTTGATAAATCTCATCTAGCTATTTGAATGACACAGCGCAGAATGGTGTCAGGGCAATAAGTTTAGCGGTCAAGATTCGATCTTGTCATAAAGACTTTCAACGTTGGACCTTTTGTCTGTTATATTGGAGCAAGTTGCTGGAACATTCTTTATTGACATACAATTGGATATAAATAACCATAATTTGCTATTGCGAAGTCTTACTTTATTTGAAGTTCTCGTAGAAGATATGGATGTTTTTTTTTCGTTCAGTTGTATTTGTTTGTAGGTATCGTTGGCGTTTTGTTTGATCAAGGTCAAATCATATTTATTAAATTACAATCCCATGACTATTACAAAATACACACACCGGCATATTTAGCGGAACATAAAATAAAGGTTTGATATCAGTATCATATAAGGTTGCTGGCTGGTTTATACGTCATTTAATTTAAAAATAAATATTTTCAAATTAAGAAAACAACTGAACATCACATTTTATGCAATTGTTTTAATTTTATTGAAATACACCTTATCTGGAGCGAACTTCGAGTATTTCTTCCTTCTGAGTTTGATTTAAAATTTCATTGAAATACTGTTTTTTGTTAGTTTTTTTTTAATCGCGTATCTTTTTGGAGTTGAGGACTGAATTATGCCTGACTTAGCCCCATTGATTTTGCGATTGCCAGGGCACTCGAAATGCGAAGGAAATGGTCAAACCTACAGGTGATATCCAGAGATCTTCATCGACCAGTTTCAACGATCCATCGCAGTATCCACCGGTTCAGGGAGACCGGTACTTATGTGAGAAGAGCAGGACAAGGCAGAAAAAGACGCACTTCGAGTAGGGATAATCGTTTCATTCGGCTTCGTGTACGTAGGAACCCCCGTTTGACGGCCGTCCAAGCCCGACATGACTTAGAAGCAGTGCGGGGTGTAACCGTAAGTGAGCGTACTGTTATGTCCCGTCCCTGTTAGGGTTGTTGCTGACGTAACGTCGAATCAGCACATCCCGTGTTTAGTCTGGTCTAGACTCTAGCTGTGAGTCTCAGTTGGTCTTCAGTCCTCGGTCGTGACGGTTCTGCCCAAGGGTCCTTTCATATATTATTGTATTTTCCTTTAATAAAAGTGGTTGTGGAAAGAAACCTTTTTTTTAAAAAGCCTAATCCGAAGGGACCCCTAACATATTTGGTGGCAGCGGTGGGATCGGATATCCCCAGTGTCGTTTAATCCTGGAAAGTTATCGTAAGAAAGTGAAAATCTAAAAATTCGTCAAAAAAAAAAAAATCTTTAGTGAAAGTGCAGTGAGGAAACCAACTCATTTCCAATATCCATAAAGTCATTAAGAGCAAAAGTCAAAGTGAAAAGTGAAAATCCCAAGTGCATAGTGTTAAAATCCTAAAAGTTATAACCGTGTGAACGAGTCATACTATCCGGCCGGGCGCGGGCATGCATCGAGTCGCCGTGCAGCTTATCTTCGCCGCCCACGCGTTGATATCACAGTGAGTCTTTGGTCACTGTTTACATTTAGTAGCCTTCTAAGGTTACCTAGATTTGGGGTTCGGTACTCCACTAAGATAATCCATATTTGTAATTTAATTTGTTATCATTCTCATTAATACTATTTTTCAATATGTCGAAAAGTGAACTATTAAATCTTAACATTCCTACGAGGGGAGGTCCAAAAGTTCGCGGAATGAAAGGGTTGTTAATAAAATATAACAATAAATTTATTTTTCCTTTTCAATATAATCACCCTTAAGTGTAATACATTTATTTGATCTATGGATTAATTTTTCTAAGCCATCGAAAAAATATTTTTTGTCTTTGGCCTCAAAATGCGCCGAAATTGCCTCCTTCACTTCGTTATCGTCGGAAAATTTCCTTCCCCTTAGCTCTTTTTTTAAATTTGGAAACAAATAAAAATCGCTAGGGGCCAGGTCTGGACTGTAGGGTGGGTGAACAAGTGGTTCGAATCCATGCGTGTGAAGAGCAGCCATGGCAACTCGGCTCTTGTGAACCGGCGCGTTGTCTTGCAAAAGCAACACACCCTTGGCCAATTTTCCACGACGTTTTTCTTTAATTGCCTCCTTTAACTTTTCCAATATTGTGGCGTAGTATTCTCCGGTTATAGTGGTACCTTTTTCTTTATAATCAATCAGTAATATTCCCTCACAATCCCAAAAAACAGTGGCCATCAACTTTCCAACCGATTCTGACACTTTGAATTTCTTGGGAGGTGGTGTACCCTTTTTGTGCCATTGCATGGACTCCTGTTTTGATTCAGGTTCAAAGTGATGAACCCATGTTTCATCTCCAGTAACAATCCGCTCCAAAATCTGCACAGGGTTGTCTCCACACACCTCCAAAAAGTGCTTAGACGCGTCGATGCGCTGCTGTTTTTGAAGCGGCGTGAGCATTCTCGGCACCCATCTTGCACTGACTTTTGTCATGCCCAAGTGGTCGTGCAGGATCCGCAAAATGGTTGTATCTGATACTCCAACAAATGCAGATAATTGTTTTTTCTTTAAACGTGTGTCTTCCAGTACAAGTTTTTCGACTTTTTCGACGATGTCTGATGTGGTGGCCTCAACTGACCGCCCAGAGCGAGGGTCGTCTTCAATTGAATCTCGACCATGTTTGAAAAGTCCATGCCACTTATAAACCATTGTTTTACCAGGGCACTGATCTCCATAAACGGCTTCCATTTCATTTAAAATGGTTTGAACGTTTTTTCCTTGCTTGGTAAGGAATTTTATCACAGCGCGATGTTCAATTTTCTCCATAGTTGCAGTTTGCTTCCGGATTGACTTGTTTAGCAGGCGAGTACTCGTAAACGAATGGCGCTATAGGGTTGAGATTTTATATATATACTAATTATGAGTGCTCAATTAGTTTGACACTAAGCGAGCTACCCTATCCCCACTCCATCCCCTCCATTCCGCGAACTTTTGGACCTCCCCTCGTATGTCCGAATCGGAAGCTGGTCCATCTGACACAGCTAAAAACCCTCCTGTTTCTCCCAAAGCAACGACCCGAAAGGGAACCGTTTCGGGTACGAGTGCCATGATGGTCGAACTGGATCTAAATACACTATTTAAATTTATCAAACCATTTGATGGTTCCCGGGAGTGTGTAAATTCATTTATTATAAATTGTAATAACGCGTATGACTTGGCCACTGAAGTACAAAAGCCAATCCTATTTCGTTATATCTTTAGCCAGTTGCAAGGTAAAGCCGAAATTGCTTGCGCTATCAAAGAATTCAAAAAGTGGGACCAATTAAAAGAATTCCTGCGAAACCAATTTTGTGAACGTAAGCATTATGCTCACATACTTATGGACTTGCAAGAAAGTAAACAGGGTCTTAATGAAAACGTAACACAATATTCTTTACGCGTAGAAACCTATCTTTCACAGCTTCTGACTGAGGTAACCCTGTCCAATTGCACACTAAAGGAAATCCCTGGTCGTTCAGCGGCCATGGAGGATTTAGCACTTCATCATTTTCTTATTGGCTTACATCCCCGTATCTCAAATATTGTGCGTTGCAGAAATCCGCGAAATTTAAATGACGCTATTAATATTGCGATCTCTGAGGAGCGCATACAACAAAGTCTTTACAAACGACCTCAGTTGGGAGAATCGAAGTTAAATAATAATCAAAGTAACTTGAGACCCAGACCGTTTTTCCCACGATCACATGGACAACCAAACACGTCACGTAATCAGCCTTCTTATCAGCCGAGATTTAATTCTCCAAATAGTAACCTTAATAACAACAATAATAATAATTATTCAGACAGAACCCAATCGGTGTTTTGTCGATATTGTAAAACTACGGGCCATGATATTAAAGATTGCGCGAAAAGGGAATACAATAACAGCCGATTTAATAATAAATTCCGGCAACAACCGAATCGAATGCATTTGGTTATGAATGAACATGATGATCAACACGTCGATGACTCATTCCAATCGGATAATAATAATTTAAACTAAATTCCGTCTCGCTCTCGTGTCGTGCGGGACTAATTAAATCTGAAATCGACACGAAAACTTTCTCTCGCGTTATACGACAGGGTAACCAGCCCCAAAATGGAAACGCTAAAAAATCGTCTCGCGTTATACGACAGGGTAACCAGCCCCAAAATGGAAACGCTAAAAAATCGTCTCGCGTTATACGACAGGGTAACCAGCCCCAAAATGGAAACGCTAATAAATCGTCTCGCGTTATACGACAGGGTAACCAGCCCCAAAATGGAAACGCTAATAAATCGTCTCGCGTTATACGACAGGGTAATCAGCCCCAAAATGGAAACGCTAATAAATCTCTCAGCATCATACAACAGGGTAATCAGCCCCAAAACGGAGATGCATCCTTCAGAGTCACGCAGCAGGGTAACCAGCCCCAAACCGAAGACTCCCTCGTAGTTGAACCTGAAAAAAAAGAAATTTACGAAATTAATATTGATACAACTAAGCGACGCTTACCTCACATATTAGTAGAATCTTCAGTTTCAGATATCCCTTTATCTTTGTTAGTCGACTCGGGCTCGTCGATCTGCTTAATAAAAGAAACCTGTATATTAAATAGTCAAAAATTAATTAAAGAACCTGTAAAACTTAAAGGTATAGATCCAGGCGACGAACCGACTTCTACAGAGGGTCACTTACAACTTAGGCTAAAATTAAATGACAAAAATCCGTTAGTATTTAAATTTCATGTAATAAAAGAGATTAGCTTACCTTACGATGGTATTATAGGCACAGATTTCTTAACAAAATTCGGCTGCAAAATAGATTACACGAATGATATATTAAAAATAGGAAAATCCGAAATTAAATTACTTTTCACCGAACCGTTCTTTATTGTTCCACCTCGAAGTGAAGCTGTAATTCAATGTTCAATACAGAAAACTAATTTAAAAGAGGGTGTTATAGTTGATCAACATCTTTCGGAAGATTTACTTATATCTAATTGCATCGTTAAAATCAAAAATAATAATCGCGTTAATTTAACTATTGCCAACACCTCTGAAAATTATGCACATATTAAAGGAGATCTAAAACTCCATGTTGAACCTTTAAATTTTCCTCTACATCCGGTAAATACATGTAGTTTATTTACCTCAGAAAGATCCGAAGCAGTAATAAAAGAACTTCGGACAGATCATTTAAATAAAGAAGAACTCAATGCTCTTGTTGATCTCTGTAGTCAATATCCGGATATCTTTCACATGCCTAGTGATCAGCTCACACATACGTCTGCAATCGAACATACCATCAGAACAAATAACGAAATTCCAATACATACCAAGTCATATAGGTTTCCCGAATGTCACAAGCAAGAAGTTGAAAAACAAATAAATCAAATGCTTGAACATAACATAATAGAGCCGTCATCCTCTCCTTGGAGCTCACCAATATGGGTAGTTCCCAAAAAAATTGACTCAAGCGGACAACGCAAATGGCGAATAGTGATAGATTATAGAAAGCTTAATGACATAAGTGTAGGCGAAACTTATCCGATACCTCAAATTTCTGAAATTCTAGACCAGTTAGGTAAAAGTAAATATTTTACAACACTAGATCTTGCTTCTGGATTCCACCAAATTCGTATTTCAGCTGACGATGCACCCAAAACTGCATTTTCAGTCCCTCAAGGTCACTTTCAATTTAATCGTATGCCATTTGGCCTCAGAAACGCACCTAGTACATTTCAAAAACTAATGAATACTTGCCTGTCAGGACTACAGGGAAGTCGATGTTTTGTTTATTTGGACGACATTGTAATCTATTCCTTCGATCTCGACACACACATAGATAACCTTAAAGCCGTATTTGATAGACTTCGAAAGTTTAATCTTAAATTACAACCGGAAAAATGTCAGTTCCTTCGTAAAGAGGTAGTTTATTTAGGGCACATAATAGGCGAAGACGGCGTAAGGCCAAACCCAGAAAAAACAGAGGCTGTAGCTAAGTTTCCTATACCCAAGTCCCCTAAGGACATTAAATCCTTCCTAGGCCTTGTTTCCTATTATAGAAGATTTATTCCTAATTTCTCTAAAATAGCAAAATCACTTACCAGTTTGTTGAAAAAGGATGTTCCGTTCATCTGGAAAGAGGAACAACAACTTGCTTTTGAATCTCTTAAGGAAAATCTTATAAGTGCTCCGGTATTAGCTTATCCTGATTTTAACAAACCTTTCCTGTTAACTTGTGATGCATCCAATTACGCCATTTCTGCAATTTTGTCCCAAGGTCCTATTGGTCAAGATCGTCCCATAGCTTATTCCTCTAGAACTTTAAATAAAGCCGAAACCAATTATTCAGTAACTGAAAAGGAATGTCTCGCGATAGTTTTCGGAACAAAAGTTTTCCGGCCTTACCTGTTTGGTCGCCGTTTTACAATAATTACAGACCATAAACCGCTGAATTGGCTATTCAGCTGTAAAGATCCGGGCTCTAGGTTAATTCGCTGGAGACTAAAACTTGAAGAATTTGATTATGATATTCAATATAAAAAAGGTAAAATAAATACAAATGCCGACGCTCTTTCCCGGTACCCCGTGAACCCAATCCAAGCCGAAAACCCATCTCCTTCAGCACCAAAACCCCAGGAGGAACAACCGTACTCACCAGATAGAGATCTTTTAGATTTGTTAGTGACACCGCCATCCTTTGATCCCGAGAGAGACCTCTTGGATCTCTTGCCCGATCCAATCCCTGTAGAAAATACTGAATCTCCATCAGAACTTTTGAATACTCCTCCTGATCCATTTGATCCACCCGGCCTCGAAGATGCCGTGGCTAATGAGCCTAACGATCAGCCTAACGTTGAACCAGATTTTGAAGTACCATCCGAGCCAACTCCTTCCACTAGCGCGAATCCAGATGCTCCTGTAGATGATTATCCTACCTTCTTAAAGTCCATGTCAGATAAAAGTAAAACATTTAATACTGTAATCGAAGAATATAACGAAAGTTTATTAAAATGTCCGGCTAAAGTAATCCTTGTACCAACATCTATTGACCTTGATGAATCCAACCTTTATCTTGAAGAAATGCTGAATGATTCTGAAACAAATCAAACAATATTAAATTCTGAAAGAGAGCTTTTTGGTTTCCATAAAATAGAACGTAATAATAAAATATGTTATTTGTTATTTTATAAAATTCATCATTTTGATGAAGCATCCTATCCAGAAATATTTGAAACCTTAAAGAGGATTCGTAATGAATTATTAATTTTCGGAAATAGCAACGAAATAGGTATATCAGATATGAAAAATCCTTTTGAAAAACATTCATTTATTAAAATATTTAATATTTTAACTTACCTTTTTCATAATACGCAGATTAAAATTAAAATATATCATAATAAAATTATTTTCCCTGTCCCGACTGAAATAAAGAAAATATTACACGATAATCATGATGTCCCGATTGCTGGCCATTTAGGTTCTGCTCGTATGTATAACAGGATAAAAGAAATTTACTATTGGAAAGGGATGCGTAGCGACATAGAAACATATGTTAAACAATGTAAATCCTGCCAAGAAAATAAAGCACTCCGACAAATAAATCGTGCTCCCATGCAAATAACTAGTACTTCAACAGAACCTTGTCAACGTGTAGCTCTTGATATTGTCGGGCCACTTCCAGAATCTGGTCCCGGTAAATTGAAATATATATTAACAGTTCAAGATGACCTAACGAAATTCTCTTCAGCATATCCTATTAGGACCACAACCGCGGAGGAAACATGTGAATGTCTCCTTCATTACATCTCAATTTTTGGTATACCCAAAATGATCCTCACAGATCAAGGGACAAATTTTACATCTGGACTGTTTAAAGAGACATGCAAATTCTTAAAAATTAAAAATCTTTGGGCTTCGCCATACCATCCACAGACGCAAGGGGCTCTTGAACGAAGTCATTCCACCCTTAAGGAATATTTAAAATCATACATTAATGAGGAACAAACAAATTGGCCTCGATATATATACACTGCCATGCTAGCTTATAATACATCCGTCCACTCTACTACGCATTTTACACCATATGAACTAATGTTCGGTAATAAACCATTTATACCAAATTCTATCTATAGCGAATCCCCAGGGGCTACATACCCTGAATATGTCCGCATGTTGCAGAATCGTCTCAAGTACTCCCGGCAAAAAGCCGTAGAATTCATCAATAAATCTAAAGGAAATTCCAAAACATATTATGATACACGGACACGACCAGTCAGCTATCATGCAGGCGATTACGTTTACGTAAAGAATCATTTAAGACTGCGGAAAGCCTTGTCCCCAGTGTGGAAAGGCCCCTATAAAATAATTAAGATCAATGGTAATAATACATTGACAATATTAATTAATCGACGTCATGTCGTACACCACTATGACCAGGTCAAACCTGCTCATGTGCCGAGTTCGTAAAATGCTTGCTTTTATACATACTTTACATTTAAATTTTACTTTATTATACTTACCTATACATTATTTACAAATTACTTTTACCTTACCTTTTTATTACTCTTCATACTAGTGCACACTAAGTATATAATATTAGTTATTATAATTTATAATAGCAAGATACTGTTCTATTCTTGCAGAACTCATCAACATGCTGAAAGTCAGCAAAATCATTACGTTTAACAATTTAAATCAAGCCCAGGAATCTATTTTGACTATCTTGGCAAGCTCAGCGTTATTAACGGGAAATTAAATATCTTGATGCCAATGGACATATCTCACTTAAGTACACATATTGAAAATATAGACTATGCTATAAAATTAGTTAAGGATCTTTGTGAGAAAACGACATTTAGTAATATCGATTGTCACCATCTCCTCGAGCCGCTAGCTGTTAGATATAATGATATGTATAAGGAATTTAGTTCTGTATCCCATTTAGCTACCAGAAAATCAAAGCGTGCTTGGGTGAGTGGAATAGGCTCAATAATAAAACATGTATTTGGCAATTTAGATGAGAATGATGGTCTTAAATACGACGAGGCTATAAAAGTATTGTTTAATAATCAAAATAAATTAGTTTCTCTTGTCAAAAATAATATTTTACTTACCACATCTACCGTGTCGATGTATAACGATACTATAAATAAAATTAAAATTAACGAATTAAATTTGAATGATGCTATCGACAACCTCTCTGTTAAAGTACGTAACATATCTATCATAACGGATGAGCTCTGGTCTCAGATCAGTATTAACCAGGTTATTAATAATTTAGAAACTTCAATTTTAACATTATCCTTCCAATTGGAAGACATAACTAATTCTATTTTATTCAGTAATCAAAATATCTTACACCCTTCTTTAATCACGACACAGCAGTTATTCAGAGAACTTGCCGATAATCATCAACATTTACCTAATAATATGAAGTATCCTGTGAGCCTCGACATAGCCTCAATGAGTTCTATGTTAAGTATTTCTAAAATTGATAGTTATTATGTAGATAATAAGATATTTTTTGTTCTCCAAATTCCGTTAGTGTTAATTAAGGAATTTATGTTATTTCATAATATTGGATTACCGACACCACATGACTCTAGCAACCCCAACTCTTTCAGTTTTATAATACCTAATTCAAAATACATAGCAATGACCAAAGACAAATCGCAGTATTGTATCTTGGAAGATGTAAATAGTTGCAAAAACATGTTAAACGAAAACTATATTTGTGAAATTTCAATAATTTATGTAACAGAAACTAAGTCCACATGTGAAACAGAGTTTATGAGTAAAGTAATTGATAAAGTCCCGGAAAATTGTGAAACTAAATTAATTTTTGGAGAGTTAGATATTTGGAAACCGCTTAAAAATAATAAATGGATTTTTGTACAGTCAGTACCCGGTAAGGTCTCTATAGATTGTAGAAATAGCGAAGCATCCGAAATTAAGATTTTAGGCACTGGCATTATGTCACTTCCTAGTAATTGTATCGGTTATCATAAAAGCAATACTCTCATAACTAAACACGATTTTGTCAACGCTACCATAGAAATTGGAATACCTGATTTTAATCTTATTAATGACAGCTGTTGTAATTTTAAGAAACTAAATTTAAGCGCGAGGAATGTGACCCCTATCAAATTACAAAATGTTGATTTAGATAATATTAAATTTAATCAACAAATTTTTCTTAAAAATCTTGAGGACTCAGAAAATATTCTAGAAAATCCTCATATAGTTAAATACGGTACACATTACTCCGTATTAGTCATACTTATAGTGGTAGTAATATTTCTTTATTCAATATTTAGATTTTATATTTGATTTAGATAACTGTGTGAAACCCGGCAGCAGAACCTTAAAATTGAATCTAGCAAAAGTTGACTCTAATTCCAAAGTATCTAAAAATATTCAGTGTAACATAATAGAAATGAAAGAACCTGAACAGAATGTTGAAGATAGTATAGAAATTGAAAACATTAATAATATTCGAAGTAGATTTTAGAATTTCAACTGTAACTTCGATGTCCCCCGAAGTTACATCTTAGGGGGGAGGTGTTATGTCCCGTCCCTGTTAGGGTTGTTGCTGACGTAACGTCGAATCAGCACATCCCGTGTTTAGTCTGGTCTAGACTCTAGCTGTGAGTCTCAGTTGGTCTTCAGTCCTCGGTCGTGACGGTTCTGCCCAAGGGTCCTTTCATATATTATTGTATTTTCCTTTAATAAAAGTGGTTGTGGAAAGAAACCTTTTTTTTAAAAAGCCTAATCCGAAGGGACCCCTAACAGTACGGTACGAAGAAGGTTCGAACAAGCTGGTTTGGGTTTATTTGTGCCCGCCAAGGCTCCCAAGGCTCGAGGTAAATCATCGTAGAACGAAACAGGTTAACTTTTGCTCAGGAACATCGACTTTGGAACGCGGACCAATGGAGTAAGGTATTGTTCAGTGATGAGTGCAGAATTCTTTTAAATCAAATTGACGACAGGCAAAGAATATACAGACGCAAAGGAGAACGATACATTCAGACAAATATTGAAACTACAGTTGCATACGGTGGTGGATCAATAATGGTTTGAGCGGGCATTTGTTTGGGAGCTCGCACAGACTTGGTAGTGATTGACAGAGGGAGTCTGACTGCAGACCGCTATATCAGAGAAGTTTTAGAAGAAAATGTCGTACCGTTTGCCCCATATATCGGTGACGATTTGGTTTTTATGCAGGATAATGCTCGGCCGCATACCGCTCGGGTAACTCAAGCCTATCTTAATGATATGAATATAGCTGTTATGGAGTGGCCGGCGAGATCACCGGATATGAAACCAATAGAGCACGTTTGGGACTTGCTGAAAAGAAAAGTTAAGTCCAGAATTCCAGCTCCTGCCAACGTTGGTGAACTGCGAATCTCCGTAGTTGAGAAATGGCAGAGACTATCCCAGGAGACCATCGATAACATCATTCTGAGTATGCCTAGACGGGTAGAAACTTTAATAAGAGCACGTGGAGGAAATACGCGATATTAATCACCATTTTTCTAATTTAATTAATTGTTATTTTAATATTAATTTTCACTTTTCCCGGTTACATGAAAAGTTCAAAAATGTAACATTTTTCACAAATAGCCTTTACTCGCAAAATCTGTTCTTAATGTGATCTCATTTTAAGTAAAACAAATGAAACTTTAAATAACAAAAGAAGTGTAGTAAGTAGATTTTAAAATAAAACCATATTTTTTCTAATTATGGACCTTTTTTTTGTGTTCCGCTAAATATGCCGGTGTGTTTATTTATGTCCTTGGATTTTACTCTAACCGACATCAAAAAAAAGGAGGTTCTCAGTTTAACCTGTTTGTTTGTATGTTTGTCCGCGGTTTTGTCAAAAACTACTCATGCTATTTGGACGGGGGTTTTCACCATTGAATATCACATTTATCAGGGAAGGTTAATATTTTCGTTTCGTAAATCACTTTTCTTACTTCGTGTCTTAAGGACCAAGTAAGGTTGCATGTTGCAGCCTGATAAAAGTATTGCTAAGTACTATAATATCCCCGTAGTTATTATAACATAGCCATATAGTTAGTATAACATAGCCGTAAGCGTAACTATGGGCCACGAGGTTCATCAGTTCCGTCTAGACCTCATTTTCACGCTATTACCTAGTAACGTAAACAAATCTAGGAAGTCAATAACCCTACTATCGATTTGTAGCAGTTTGAGGGTTCTTGTTTTTAGGCCATATGAAGGTGAATAACCTTACTGCTGCGATTGGAGTATACGCCGCGCCGAGTCCTGATTTTCTGATTTTGAATTCCACGCTATTCTTAATGCTTTTTGAAAAACACTTCGTTATTATTATTGCAGTTATATCATAGTCTATCATTCTACTAACTACTGGATGTTTTTGTGTTTCACTTGGCCAATGAGTGTCAACTGTCAGCCTTTTTAAGCGAGGCGTTCGACAGGCTACTTGGCCTAAAAAGGAAACTTCATAGGCTTCTTGATCCAAGCTTAAGAACTTCGCTCATCGAGCGCAGTGTGCCCTGAATAATTAAGCGATAACTTTTTGTGTGATAAAAGACTAAAAGTGCTACTCCTTGCGTCTTTTCCACCCCGTGAAACAAAACGCAGGCGTAATTTCACATCGGTTTTTTGCAAAGCCCGAAGCATGACTCCTCTATATTACATTGTTTTCTTACAAAGTCTCATTTGCCTAACTATCCTATTACTGATCTGGATTAAATGCTCGAGTTGCGTAACATTCTCGCTAACGAAGGCAAAACGCCACAGTATTGGCATAGTTTACGATCTGGTTTAAACTCAATTAATTATCTCCAAATCTAATGTTCATCAAGGTTTTGGGCAGACTTTCAAACTTTGCACACCTGTCAAAGACCGATGATGACAATGCAATAATTCGATTAAAATATCCGATTATCCTGATTAAATTCGCCAGGATTCATCAATTTCTTTCCGCATTCTTTGCATGAGAGTAAGAGAGATAGAACTAGTACGCGAACTACGCATGCGTGCAGTTCCAGGCTTACTCTTTGGCAAATCCTACTAAAAAGCAAAAAATAAATTATAGTTTAAAAAAACTAAAAAAAAACACGCTTTTATAGAAAATCTAACTAAAAAATAAAAAATAAAATTTAATAAATTTGGATTAAGAATAGTGTAAATGAAAAATAAATGTTTATTATTGTAAAAAAGCGTGGGGTGCATAGTGTCAATAGTTATAAACATTTTATTGGCAGATATAAGAAGGATCTTCACTTTGATAATATCTTAAAAATCACTTTAAACGAAATCTGACCGTTTGAAGTGGATCAAAATCAAATCCACTGGAGTCGGTTACATGCAAACAAACGTACAGGTGAAGACACTGCACCCCACGTTTTTTTAAATAATAAACATTTATTTTTCATTTACACTATTCTTAATCCAAATTTATTAAATTTTATTCTTTATTTTTTAGTTAGATTTTCTATAAAAGCGTGTTTTTTAGTTTTTTAAAACTATAATTAAAATGATGCTTAGAAATACATACAATTCATAAAAATAATAACAACACACACTACCTCAGATTATTAACACACACACAAGTTAAAGGAGAGGCAAAAGAACCGTTAAAAAGTTCAAACTAAAAAAATATGAATTATAATAGACAAATTTCGACTACGTGGCGATGTCTAGTTCTTATTAATATCTATTACACCTAAAATAGCGTGCAAATGATTTTTTCCTTTTTAACATTTACTATTGGGTATTTGAAAAAAATATATGTTTTTTTTAATGTATTTTAAAACTTTTTTTATTGATAATATTGATATTTAATACGAAAAACTTGAACAGCTTTTTTTTTCAAATTAATTAATTATGAAAAATGATAAAAATTGAAAAAAAAGTCACGTGACTATGAACCCGTCACGATTGGTCACCATAGTTGTGACGTCATAATGTTAAACCTATTTAATGAAAAGTCAAGAAAACGACTATCATTTTGAATTTCGAACGCTAATACTTTCGATCGCCACTTGCGACACCCTAGACTCTAGAGTCTAGAGTGAAAACTAACATTATGACGTGAGAGCTGTCGATGTCGGCGTGTCTTCGGTAGGTACTGAATTCAAAAATTAATTTTTATTTTGATATAACTTTTGAATTATTGCGAAAAATTAAAATATAAAATAGTTTTGTTATAAAACTTATATAATATGATCTTTCCATTTATAACAAAAAAAAAATTATAATTCAAAAACCCAATTTCAAGCACCACCTTAAGTGAAACGCATTCAATATTCTGTCATTGTTAAATGAATTGTGTCGTCAACGCCGTATGAACTATTGTTTTTATAATCGGTGTCATCTCCTTTCTAGGAGTGTGTGTGTCATTTTAATTACTCGTTTATTCTACTGACGCATGAGCTATGGATTTTTTTATTTATTTAAGTGTCAAGTGTCAAGTTAAAAAGGCGGGAAATAGAACTTTCATTTCAATTTTCAACACCGTATTCCTGTATCTGTATCAAGTCTAAAGTCTAGACAAAGTCCAAATATACAGGGTGTCCCAAAACTCAACGATAATCTGGGACCGGATGAATGGCCAAGTTACACCAGTTGCGGGAAAAATAAAATAAAAATTTCATATCACTCAGTTCAGCAATAATAGACAATTTTGTAAAAATGTGGAAATTCGACACCCTTGGTCGACACCCTTGAGCTCAACTTGAAAAAAGTTAGAAATATTTATTTTAATGGTAAGAAAAGTGGCTAGTGTTGCACCATTTTTAAATCTTGATTAAATGCGCCATCTTTTGAAATAACTTGCCAAGGGTAGTGTAGTACAATTTTTTTTCAAAATGAAGTGTCAAAGTTAACTAACAATATTTTTGTGAACCATGACTCACTAAAACTTAACTTATTTTATTAAAATAACAATGTTTTATGCATTAATTCGTAGTTGCGATTAATAGCATCGTTAATGAAGATCTCGAAATTAAAAAAATCACAGCGAAATTGTGACATTGGTGATCACAGGACTTGAAAATGGGACCAAGGGTGTCGAATTTCGACGTTTTTACAAAATTGTCTATTATCGCTGAGCTGAGTGATATGGAATTTTTATTTTATTTTTCCCGGAACTGGTGTAACTTGGCCATTCATCCGGTCCCAGATTATCGTTGAGTTTTGGGACACCCTGTATAGTCCGTACAGTCCATGAGTCATGTCAGTCGATTCGGTAAAGTGGTAGAAGCTTTACTGAAAGTTCCTAGGGAGTTTTGGCGGGAAACACAAAATGGCACGTTTTTAAAAGTTGTACCACTTGCCCATACTTGTGCACGTTAACGAATATTTAATGGTTAATATTCTACCAATATTACACATTAAGAACCGATATAACACAAATTTATGAAATATTACAAATTACTAATAATTGTATAATGTAATAGTGACCACAACGTCACCGATTGATACTCCCCGGCAAAACTCCAGCTATGGACTTCGGAGGTTTATGAATATAATATTTTCTCCAGGCAAAGGTAAGAGATGCCTAAAGCCCGCTCCACACATCACGAACGCGAAGCGTGGAGCCGGTTCGCACATTTTTAACTTAATTTTCGCGGACCTTCTCCCGCGCGTGAACTAAAACAAAAAATGTAATTACTAGAAACATGGTACATAGGTATAGTTTTTGTCATTACAAATCAAGTTAATTGAAATTCACAAAATCGTTATTTTATACGCAGATAATTTTGTATGCTTAAAACTAGCTTTGAGAACAAACCTGTTGGATTGGAATAACTTTTTTAGAAGACCTCGAACTTTTCCAGATTGTTTTAATAAGCACTAATAGCCGCTACAATATTATAACTTATTGGAATATCTGTGTTTTAGAAGAATGTTCTTGTAATTAAATTGCATTAACTTGAAACAACTCACTTTTATTACTTTTACTTATTTCTAACATACCTAGCACATCATTCTAAAAAACCATTTTTTTTTACCGGGAGGAAGTAGTAGTTTTCATAAACCACAGATAACAAAAAAAGTCTATCCTACAGATTATAAAGAAATATTTGTGTTGCTATCTCAACACTCTTCCTCAACACAAACATTTCTTTTACATAGATACACAACAACTTACATTTAAATTTATTAAACTTAAATTCCTCAACATTCACAAAAGTAAATAACTAACTTTGAACTTTAACATACTCAAACTCTAACACAATAATAATGTTTTAATTTTAAACATTTATAGAACACAAACTTAATTTAGAAACTAAATTTTTAAAAATATTCTTAGACAAAGGTTTAGTTAAGATATCAGCAATCTGTTCTTTAGTATTAATATACTTTACAGTAACAATATTTTCTTCTACTTTCTGTTTTATAAAATTATATTTAACATCCATGTGTTTAAGCCTTTTCTGATCAGGATTTTTAATAGCTTTAATAGTACTTTGATTATCTTCATAAATAGTTACATTTTTAACATTAATATTTAAATCAGCAAGTAATTTTAACATCCAACAAGCTTCCATAATACATTCACATAATGATACAAATTCCGCTTCAGTTGTGCTTAAGGCAACGGTACTTTGTTTCCTAGACTTCCATACAACAGTATTATTAAAAATTTTAAACATATATCCTGATGTCGATTTTCTGTCTAAATCTCTAGCCCAATCAGCGTCTGCATACCCTAATAAAGGCATGTTACAATCATCTTTAGTATACAACAATGCAAAATTAATTGTATGTTTTACATATCTTAGCAAACGTTTGAGAGATCTCCAGAGCTCAATATTTGGTCTAGATTGAAATCTACCTAAATAATAAACAGATGCCGCTAAATCTGGCCTTGAACCGACAGTAACATACATAAGTGACCCTATCAATGATCGACATTGTTTTTCATATGATAAATCAATATCTCCGTTCTCATCAATTTTATAATTTGCATCCATTGGTGTTTCTCATCCCTTACACTCATTCATATTATAACGTTCAAGAACACTTGTTAAATATTTAGTTTGATCAATAGTTATTCCAATAGAGGTCTCTTTAATCGATATCCTAAGGTACATTAAATTATTGCTACCCAAATCTTTCATTTTAAGTTTAGTTTTCAAAAATTGTTTTAAATCTTCTATTTTAAGTTTGAGCCTAGTATAAGCAAATCGTCGACATACAATAGTAAGTATATATCTTTTATGTAATATAAGCAATAATCATTATTTGAACGTTTAAAACCATATGATATAATTGTGTTATTAAACTTTTCATACCAGTATTTAGGAGATTTCTTTAAACCGTATAGTGATTTCTTTAGTTTCAGTACAAATCCTTGTTGCACTTTCATACCATCTGGTGGTTTTATGTATACTTCCTCTTCTATATTCCCATATAAAAATGCTCCTTTCACATCCATCTGACTTAAATGATAATCTCGTTGAGCAGCTACAGATAACAATATCCTTAACGTCTGTAACTTTAACACGGGTGAGTAAACATCATCAAATTTCTCTTCTTGTTGAAAACCTCGTACTACTAGTCTAGCCTTACATATCGTTTCTCTTCCTGTATCCTTCCTTGTAAATACCCATTTTGCATCTAATGTTTTCTTGTCTTCTGGCTTCGGAACTATTTCAAAAGTGTCATTTTCATCTAGTACTTTCAATTCTTCACTTACAGCTTTCATCCAATCCTTTTTATCTTCTCTGGGTTTTATATCATCATATGTAAACGGCACGTCATCATTCATACATAAAAACGCATACATGGCATCATCTTCATCACTAAAGCTGGTTACATATTCATTCTGCCATTTTGGCTTCATTCTATTTCTCTTTCCTCTTCCTATTTCTTGACTTTCTTCTCTATTATTCGTAATTTCTTCTTCTTTACAAATTTCCACTATTTCATCTCTTGCTTTCTCATTACTTTCTTGTCTTTCAACTTCTTCATTTATTTCCTCTTCTGTGCTGTCTTTCTCGCTTTCTATTTTCTCGTTTTCTTCATATTCAGGTATGTTAGCTAATCCTTTAATTTTCTTCCATTTTTCATCAAAAATAACATGTCTCGCAGTCACAACTTTTCCTGTTTGTTCATCATATAGCTTATAACCTGCCATACTATATCCAATCATTATCTTTCCTCTATGATCTAGTTTATTTTTCAATTCCTTTGGTATATAATTATAAGCGATACATCCAAATATTTTTAAGTTTGATACGTCCGGTTTTCTACCTTCCCACATTTCACTTGGTGTTTTATCTCTTCCAGTAACTGGACTTCGGTTTGTCACATACGCTGCATACAAAACTGCTTCTCCCCAGAACTCCTTTTTCATTCCCGAGTCAATCAATATAGTTCTAGCTTTATCCATTAATATTCGATTCATCCTTTCGGCTGTTCCATTCATCTCCGGATTGTATGGCACTGTGTACTGCATCACTATTCCGTTCCTACTACAAAAATTCTTAAATTCATTTGAAAAATATTCTCTACCGTTATCCATTCTTAATTTTAAAAGATCTCTATTGAAATGTCTCGTTGCAAAATTATAATAATGCTGAAAATGTTCAAAAGTTTCTGATTTATTTTTCATTAAATAAACTATTGTAAAGTGTGTGAAATCATCAATGAATGTTACCAAGTAATTCTTTCCGTCATAAGTTTGTGGAGAGATAGGTCCACATACATCAGTATGCACAAGCTCTAAAGGTTGCCTCGCTCTAATGCCTGGTTTATTGAAAGGTCTACAAATTTTCCCTAATACACAGGGCTCACACAACAAGTTATTTTCTATAGTTTTATTTTTTAATCCTGCCAAACCATGTTCCATGTTTTTGTTTACCAATAAATTTAAATTATTAATTCCTAAATGAGCAAACCTCCTATGCCATATGTCATACTCATCATTATTAATTTTACTTGAAAAATTACATGAAGTTACAGTACTTTACAAGTTTAGTGTGTACAATGTGTCTATTTTATTACCTATCATCATTAAGTTCTCTTGTTTATAAACTCTTACTTTACCTCCGCTAAAAACTACTCTAAAACCAGCACTTTCCATTTTTGACACAGATAATAATTTTTTTCTTAAATCAGGTATATAATAAACATTTGTTATTAGAAATTTGTTTAAAATCTTACCCACTTGACATGATACTTTCATATTTCCAATCCCAACTGCTTCTAAACTAACCCCATTTTTGGCTGCTGAGATTTTCTTAGGTACATTTAACTCAATATAGTCTATAAAATGTTCCTTACTATTAATTAAATGGTTTGTACACCCAGAGTCCACACAAAACTGAATCAATGAGTTATTTCCACTATTATACTGTTCGTCGTAGCACATAAATACATTTGGATTATTCCCCGCAAAATTCACATGGCCACCTTGTGCTCTACCTCGGTTATTGAAAGTATGTCCACGTCCTCCATAAAATCCTTGTCCTCTTTGTCCACGTCCTCTTTGAAACCCATGTCTAGCGTTGTATCCTTGCCCGTTACTATGTCCTTGTCCGGTGTTATGGCATTGAAATTTTTTATGTCCTGGTTTCCCACATACAAAGCATGAGAATGCACTTGGAGTGACAATCTCCTTGCTGTGAAACTGCTTTCTTTTTTCTTCTTCTGCCAGTAATCTGTCTTTTACAGTAGTAAGTTTTAATTCTCCGATAGTTTCCAGCGCAGTCACTATATTTTCATAACTTTTTGGCATGGACAGTAAGAAGATGTTGACCTTTTCTTCCTCTGACATCACAGAGCCTGCTTCCTCTAGTTGTGTAATGATTTCCTGCATTCTAGTGAGATGTTCTTTCAAAGACTGTTTCAATATATTTAATTTCACTCAACTGCCTTCGCAGGAACAATTTACTACGGGTGCCTCGATTTTTAAAGCTCTCCTCTAGGTTCTTAAACATCTCGTAAGCTGTATCACTTCTCAAATACTCTAGGTGGCTATCCGCCACTGCGGAAATTATTATAGCTTGGGCTCTTGCTTCCAATTTTTCATCTTTAAAATCCTTTTGCAGAATTGCCTCATAGCAACCACTCTCTTTTAAAATGCTTTTTAGTCTAAATGCCCAAGTATTGAAGCTTTCACCATCAAATTGTGGTATATTGTACTTACTATTCATAGCGTCTCTCGCCGACAATATTGCTTCCCTCGTGCTTCGATTTTTTTTTAGATTTTCTCGGAAAAGGGATCTGGGCCCATAACTATTGGAATATCTGTGTTTTAGAAGAATGTTCTTTTAATTAAATTGCATTAACTTGAAACAACTCACTTTTATTACTTTTACTTATTTCTAACATACCTAGCACATCATTCTAAAAAACCATTTTTTTTTACCGGGAGGAAGAAGTAGTTTTCATAAACCACAGATAACAAAAAAAGTCTATCCTACAGATTATAAAGAAATATTTGTGTTGCTATCTCAACATAACTTTTTATAACAATATTATATAAACTCTTCATAAAACAAAGGTCGGTAAAGGGAAGGAAAAAGCTAGAACGGTAGGCAATCCTTGTGGGTGTAAAAGACATTTTGTTATTCTACCAGTAAGGAGATCGTACATTCTAGTGTTTTTTGCGCATCTTAGGTAACACCTACACGACAAACGAGGCCCTACTATGACACTACAGTGTCGATAGCTCTAAACCAATAACCATTGATTTGCTAATGTTTATCCAATGTAATGAATGTGTTACGTAATCTCGGAAACTTCATATCCGATATCGGATAGTGTTTCTATTCCTTACAAATTGTGTATGTTTTCGTGTTTTATTTTTAGGGTACCGTGCCCGAAGGTTAAAAACCAGCCAAGTGCAAGACGGACTCGCGCACGGAGGGTTCCGTACAAAACGGGGGAAAAATCACGTTTTTTCTATGGGAGCCCCACTTAAATATTTATTTTTAGTATATTTTGTTGTTCCGACTCACACTTGGCCGGTTTTTTGCTGTTCTGCACAGAACCATTCGTGCGCGAGTCCGACTCGCACATGGTCGGTTTTTGTAGGATGGTAAAAATTATAATAGCCATGTCCAGTGGTTCAACTAGAAATTCATAGATTTAGCCTACAGAGACTTAAATTTAGTAGCCTACTGCAGACAATAGGAGCTCTTGCTACATTTAGATTTCAGACGTCTTGCAGCTTGTTAGTTTTCATCATATTAGGTCAGTACATATGAAATTGGCGTTTTGTAAAGGAGGAATTTATAGTAGATTTTTTTAAACATAATATATTTATTTAAAGTATATACCATTGCTATCTATGCACTTTTGCCATCTCATAAGTAGTTCATTGATTCCTTTACTAAAAAAACCATTCAGACAGGGTAATAAAATCTTTGACAGCGCTTTGGACTGCCCCATCGGAGTTGAATTTTTTCCCTTGCAAGAAGTTAATCCAAATTTCGAAAAAAATGGTAATCTGTTGGAGCAAGGTCCGGAGAGTACGGTAGATGTCTTAGACATTCCAATTGAAGCTCCTCTAATTTGGTAGCCGTATGTTGATCAGTTTGTGGTCTAGCGTTGTCCTGAAGCAGCAGTGGCCTAGAGCGAATGAACAACCTCGGTTGTTTAGGAGCTAGCTTTTCCATCATGATTTGCAGTTGCTGGCTATAGATATCTGCCGTAATCGTCTGGCCAGATTTAAGAAAGCTGTAGTGAAAGACACCGGCACTAGTCCACCAAACGCTCACAAGTATCTTTTTTTGAGTAAATTTTCGCTTGGGGCAGGCTTTGGCTGGTTCGCCAGGGTTCAGCCATTGCGATGAGCGTTTCCGATTATCGTACAGATATCGTTCTGTCCACTTTTCATCACAGGTAACTTCTTGTTTTCTTGTTCTTTTTTTTTACTTTCTTTTTGTAACGCAGCTGTCGACGCGCGTTTGTCGGTTTGCTGCAGTCAATTTATGAGGTACCTTTCAAGCTTTTTCACCTTCCCAATTTGCTTCAAGTGGATTAAATCAGTTTTATCACTAACACCACAGCCTGCAGCTAACTCGGACGTGATTTGCGATGGATCCGCTTCCAAAATAGCCTTCAATTCTTCATTATCAACTTTGGTCTCCGGCCGTCCACGGGGCTTGTTCTGCAGGTCGAAATTTCCAGAACGAAAACGTTGGTACCAAAATAGCACTGTGTTTTATTTTGCGACACCGCCGCCATACACATCATTAATCCTTCGAGCCGTTTCTGCAGCACTGGTGCCACGGTGGAACTCGTTCTCAAAAATAATACGATATTTCAAGTTTTCCATTTTGGAAACAGAGTGACGCAAAGAAAAAACCAAAAAGTGGAAACAACAAATGAATTACGGTTTTCGGGACTCAACGGCATGTGTAAATAGCGGTATAAATTTGAATTTAGAATTCCTAACCAAAGAAGATATATTTGAATCAAAGTGACCAGTACGACTAAACGCCAATTTCATATGTAAGGACCTAATATAATAAAATGTATGGACGCCTTGACACTACGTCAATCTAGTCCCGTACTAAGTTCTCGAAGAACTTGTGTGTTATGGGTACGTGCAACGGAAATAATATATAATTAGTATTCTTTTATACTATACACATATTTAAAATTTTTCACATCCATAACATAGGAACACAGAAAACTTTTTGTTCCGTGGCGGGAATCGAACCCGCGACCTCCGGCTTGAGCGCCAACACGGTAACCTCTGAGCCACTGAGGTCGTCATATGTAACAAAGTACTAATACATTATCATGACAGTTCTATGAAGTAAGGAAAGTTTTGCACACAGACCAAGCTTTATGTTGAATTCAGACCTTTAGTTTCTGATAATTTATATTAAAAGTTAGTTATACTGCGGATGACCTTCACGAAATGATCTTGCGTAATTGATGTAATAAAAAAATGAAAAATCCATAAAAGGCAACTCGAGCTGGTTTTCACAACCTTTTGAGAACAATATTGAGTTTACATTGCGCGCTTTCCAGTTTTACTTATCGATTTTAACATCGATTGTACCCTTGTTTACCAAATTTACGAGCCTATATCGCTATATGTGGTTAAATTGATTCGAATTAATATGATTTCAGAGTATTTGCAATGTCGCGATACAATTATTATGATAAGAAAAAGGTTAAGCCCTCCACACACGGTCAATTAATATTCAGCATGAAACTATCGAGTCAACTATCAACCAACATAGGTTCAGCGACGTTTTTATGGAGCGTCACGAGAGTCACGAGACTTCTGTAAAAAAAATCGCTGTACCATTGCAAATATTGATTTTTAATTATATTCTGTTTCTTCTGAGAACTAACACATATTTTATATTACAAATCACTTGTGCAATAAAAAAAAACAAGCCAATAAGCCACCAAAGTATTTAAATACGGTATTGTGTATATTGTACAATATTTTGGTGCTATATTTGACATATTTCTGCAATAATGAGTTATGAGATGGAAGTAATTTACGTTTTGATCAACATGGTAATTTATGTGTTGATCAACATATTAATATCGCATTCATGGCACAATCTGCAAGCCTGATCTTGAATACAAATTAGTTAACAAAACTGTCCTGAGTGCGAAGTGCGAGTTTTTCTTTTCGCGTTCGATCGTGAGCGCGTTTGGCGTTTACTAGGAATTTGTATCTGATTTGACCTAGTTGTCGCGTTTACAACTAGGTGGCGCTGTACACATTACATACAAATTGCTAGCAAACGCCAAACGCGCTCACGATCGAATGCGAAAAAAAAAGCTCGCTCTTAGCACTCGAGTGCTCTAAGCCTAAGGCCCTACTACAGATACTCGATTCAACATTCACCTAGCATACTAGATTGGAGTACTCGAACACTCTAGATTAGTTTTTTTTAGATTATAATGATCTCTTGAAATCGAACGATAAGTTCCAATTAGATTGAAATCATCAGCAAGCCCGAACAATGCAATATGATGATATTGTGATTTGAAAATGTAGTCAATTTTGTTCAAAAACCTTAAGGACCATAATTATTTATTTATTTTTTATTTTATTTACAAAACTTTATGCACGTAACGTACAAAGGTTGACTTAATGCCTTGTGGCATTCTCTACCAGCCAACCTTAGGGTGATGCAGAGACATGGTGAAGTAGGCGCATAAATTAATACATTTCAAAACTATACAATATATACAAATCAATAAATAGCATAGTAGAGGCTAATAAAATATAATACATAATAAAATATTGTTTACATACAATACCTTTATTACAATACATATTATACTAAATACACATAACATGTAATTAAAAAAAATCCTTAGTCTAATCATAAAATGTTCAGATTATTCCGATAATAATTGACGAACTCTGCGTTTGCAAATGCCTTTAGATGGGGACATCCTAATTTCTTGGGGGAGTACGTTCCAAAGGAAGATGGATTTTATATGAAAGGAAGTAATGGGCGAGGCTAGAACTACGGGGAGGACAAATGCGAAGGAGGTTATTAGTCGAACGAAGGTCTGTACTGTGGGTATTGCAGAGAAATTTGAAGTGAGGAGTTAAATAGAGAGGAGTGTTAGGAGAATGGAGGAGAGAGTACAGCATACACAATGCACGTAGCGAACGACGTTGACGAATTGGTAGCCATTGCAGCTTAGACCGGTAGTATGCAATATGATTAAAAAACTGTAAAATAAATAAAATAAATAAATAAATCGTTTATTTTAAAGATATCTGTAGAAAATCGAGAAACAGGTTTTCTTTTTGTCTGATGCTTCTCTAAAAATGCTTTTAGAACGTCCACTTTGTGTGCCTTGCATGGTCGATGGCAATGCATGACTACATCTCGATCCTAAATATTGTTTCGAATCGATTCGAGTTTCGTTAGTAGTGGCCGTAGGCCAGCCTGTTGATCCAGTGTAAGCTGTAACAGATCAGATAAACCACTTTCAAATTTGCATGACGAGAGACGTTGCGGTCCACTGACTGTTCTGAACTGAGATCCCAGGCCCGCCTGACTACTCTTATATTCTTACTCATAAAACTTATATTATATTGTAGTATCAATGTGTACAATAAACGTATGCATACCCGCTAGTTTGTGCCGTGGGCCGATTTTTAGGTACAGGGCGCTAAAGCTGCTGTAAATTGTAATCATTTAGGCGGGCCTGGGATCTCAGTAGTCAGTCCATATTATGTCGCGATCGCGAACCAGGACTTAAGAAATAAAAATAGAACAAAAGATAAAAAAGTGTCAGTAATAGACTAATGGGCAGGAAACGGAAATCTTAAAATAGTATATCGCTTTTCGAAACTTAAAAATGTCTTCGATGTTTTATTTGATACATATTTAGATGCAATTCTATATTACAAGCTTTTTAGCCGCCCGCGTAAATATAGTATCCCACGGGAATTCTGGACTTTTTCGAGATAAAAGTACCTAGTCTATGTTTTAATCCAGAGCCTAAACTACTACCATACCAAATTTCATCGAAATTCGTTCAGTAGTTTATGCGTGAAAGAGTAACATTTATAGTAGTATCGTAGGATAGGATGCTTTTCGTGTCGCCAGACTTAAAATTCTTTGACGTTTAGTTTATACTTAATTAATGTGAACCTGTTATTTGATTATTAAAGATAATGAAGTCTTTTTCCAAGACAATAGTTATTTGACTATTAAAGATAATACACTAAGTGGGCGAGAGCCGTTACGTTTTTATAACGCTTTTATTAGGTTCACCTGTATGTTTGCTTGCTTGTCTCGATTTTGTCCTACTTTGAACGATCAGATTTAATTCAAACTTTGCACACCTGTCAAAGACCAATGACAATGCAATAATTCCATTTAATTTTTAATACAAAAAATTATAATTTTAAAAATTAAAAATTTTAATTTTAAAAATTAAAATTATAAATTATTATAATAAATAATCATGCGTGCAGTTCCAGGCTTACTCTTTGGCAAATCGTACTAAAAAGCAAAAAATAAATTATAGTGTAAAAAAACTAAAAAAGCACGCTTTTATAGAAAATCTAACTAAAATAAAAAAATAAAATTTAATAAAGTTGGATTAAGAATAGTGTAAATGAAAAATAAATGTTTATTATTGTAAAAAAGCGTGGGGTGCCTAATGCCAATAGTTATAAACATTTTATTGGTAGATATATGAGAAGGATCTTCACTTTGATAATATCTTAAAAATCACTTCAAACGAAATCTGACCGTTTGAAGTGGATCAAAATCAAATCCACTGGAGTCGGTTACATACAAACAAACGTACAGGTGAAGACACTGCAACCCACGCTTTTTTACAATAATAAACATTTATTTTTCATTTACACTATTTTAATCCAAAATTATTAAATTTTTTTTTTTATTTTTTACTTAGATTTTCTATAAAAGCGTGTTTTTTTAGTTTTTTTTAACTATAATTTTTTTACCGTAATTCATAGGAGATCGCTTGAGCTTGTCTCTCTGAAACGCGCAATCTTATATTTTAAACGAGCAATTCTTGTATAATATGTGGGAATAAGTGGATGCCCAAAGGGAGATCTCCGACCGAGCGAGGTGCTATGCTCGGTCAGGCCGAAGCCCACTTGTAGTATTTACAGGTGTTGTACATATACCGCCGATCTTAGAAAACTTCGATAGCGCGTTGCAGGATTGTGTGGCACTAATTGGTCCGCCATATCACTCCCCCCCGAAGACCGGAGGTCAAATCTTGAGTCTTCTGCTTGAGTCGCCAGGGCCAGTGAGTCGGAACTGTGCTGCTGCTGCACGGGCTCCAGTGAGTCGGAGTGCTGCCGTGCGGGGCCGATGCTACGTGCTGACCAGGAGAGATGTGCTCTGCTTGCTGACCGGTCGTTGTAGTGAATGTGCCCGTTGAAGCCGATGAGCGGCCAGGCGTTGGGTTCGACCAGGCTGCGGTGCGTTGAGGCTGGTGGTCGAGGTACCCGATGAGGCTGCAGCTGGCTGGCGTGGTGCGGAGGGGTGAAGAGTGATGATGATGATGTCCAGAAGAAGGCGTGTTCTGTCGAGGGTCACCAATGTGGGAATAAGTGGATGCCCAAAGGGAGATCTCCGACCGAGCGAGGTGCTATGCTCGGTCAGGCCGAAGCCCACTTGTAGTATTTACAGGTGTTGTACATATACCGCCGATCTTAGAAAACTTCGATAGCGCGTTGCAGGATTGTGTGGCACTAATTGGTCCGCCACATCACTCCCCCCCGAAGACCGGAGGTCAAATCTTGAGTCTTCTGCTTGAGTCGCCAGGGCCAGTGAGTCGGAACTGTGCTGCTGCTGCACGGGCTCCAGTGAGTCGGAGTGCTGCCGTGCGGGGCCGATGCTACGTGCTGACCAGGAGAGATGTGCTCTGCTTGCTGACCGGTCGTTGTAGTGAATGTGCCCGTTGAAGCCGATGAGCGGCCAGGCGTTGGGTTCGACCAGGCCGCGGTGCGTTGAGGCTGGTGGTCGAGGTACCCGATGAGGCTGCAGCTGGCTGGCGTGGTGCGGAGGGGTGAAGAGTGATGATGATGATGTCCAGAAGAAGGCGTGTTCTGTCGAGGGTCACCAATGTGGGAATAAGTGGATGCCCAAAGGGAGATCTCCGACCGAGCGAGGTGCTATGCTCGGTCAGGCCGAAGCCCACTTGTAGTATTTTCAGGTGTTGTATATATACCGCCGATCTCAGAAAACTTCGATAGCGCGATTCATTATTGTGTGGCACTAATTGGTCCGCCACAAATATATTTCATCAGAATCTCGGAAATGGCTGCAAAGTATTTCCATGAAATTTAGTATTCTATGTCTTATCCCTGAAAACCGCGCATTTTAAGTTATATTATAAGTTTTTTCTTTCGATTTAAAACAATATTACAATATTTTAGATTCTGTTAATGTCAGTCCAAATGGTAGTTTTGTATGCGTATGTGTAATTTTTACGTTGTTGGCAAATTGGTGTCTCGGGTTCGAATCCCGGTCAGATCAATATTTTTGTAAGTCTTTTAATTTTTTTTTAATCTACAAGAACTTCGAGCAAGGCTCGGTAACCCAGGTACAATTAGATAATCAGTGGAGTCGCTTATTTGCATTGCTGGAGTTTTGTCTCTAGTTTCAGTGAAATGCGCTGGTTTTCTCTAAGGCTTTTGTGTATGTAATACTTTGCCATAACCAAAAATAGTGACGCAAATCTTATAATACTATACCCCTCTTTTCTGCCAGACCTGGAAGATCTGCCCACCCGGGACCAGATGTGGGGTCCGGCGCCGCACGAGATAGACCCGGACATCTGGCCCCCGCCGCCGGACAGAGACCCCAACGCCTGGCCGCCGCCCACCAGCGCCGAGCACAAGTGAGTAAACATTATTATTGACCACCTGGGTCCCCAACTCCTGCCCACATGAATGTGAAGAGGATGAGGCCACACCAAGTTTTTGTACCAACCTACTTAACAACCCTACCATAGGCTGACGCGCTGGCAAGTACATATAATCCTACTTCTATACTTGTATGCAGCCCAAAGGATGGTAGTCCATGACGTGATGTAATTTGAAGGAAAACTATAACGGCTTAGAGAGCTTTGTTAGTTCAGGAGTTATAGAGGCCTTACTTGTAAAATTTCTATGTGCTTACTTGGAAAACTTCGTACAAAAATAACGAAATGTAAAATATTGGTACAATAGTACGGAACCCTACATGCGAGAGTCCGACTCGCCGGATTGGCTTACTCCTATAACACTTGGTTATGGAGGTCGCCTTGCCCTAACAAGGTCACTATCACTCTCGCCTCTGCGGAAATTTACCCGCAAACTCGGTAACGCTGTCTATATTTGGACAGAGGATGTTGTGATGAATCAGCTTGACGTCAGATGAGTGAGGGTCACTATATATCGGACTATAGTGTGAGAGCCAGCGTCAAAAGTTTGTGGATTTTATGCAGTTATTTTCCTTCTAGGAGCTCGTTAATGGTTTTTTGGGTTCCGTATGAACCACAGATTAAAGAAAGTTAGGTCTATTTTTACTGTGTGTTATGAACAACGAGGAACCCTTATAGTTTCGCTATGTCCGTAAGTCTATCTGTATGTCCGCCCTTCTGTTATTATGAATATGTCTCCTCCGTGGTCTATTGGTTAGAGCTTGGCTCTCGACTCGGAGGTCATGGGTTCGATTCCCGCATTGGAACAACAAAAAATGTTGTTTCCAAGTTTGGTTAGGACAATGGGGCCTGAATGTCTGATAAGAAAAATGATCCATGCGTCGGAGTCGGATGGGCATGTAAAAAGTCGGACCTGCGCCTGATCTGTCACCTGTCGTGTCGGTTATCCGTCCCACTGTGTTATGAGAGTAAAGAAAGAGAGAGTGCTCTTGTGTACTGCGCACACACTTGGGCACTATAAAAAATTACTCCTGCGTAATAGGCCTGGTTTCAATGAAACCGGTCATCGTCACCGAAATCGGTGTCGGGAGTTATTTTATTATTATTATGAATATAATTAGACATTTAGCATTTTATATTTTAGGGATGACTCCCAATCCTTATACAATATGTGAAGTGGGTATGAAATTATTTCTAACGCTACCCCATCGTGTTGGGTATCGTTTAATAGGTATTCTCTTTTATATTATAAAATAAATCATTTTGTCCTCCAAAGTGCTTAACAAGTTGCCCTTAACAAAATGAAAGGGGTAGAAACTTTTAACTCTCCATTGTAATGGCTCATGTCAAATACTCTTGAGGAAAACATTTCCAGCGAAATCGAACAATAACTTATAAAGCAATTTTAAAAATCTATTGAACCCATCTTTAAACACGCTCTTAGTTATGTTATTTTTAAGTTTTAATAGCCATAAAAATATGAAAAACCAAACCAAAACAAGCGAAAGTAGTTAAAGAAGGTTATGAATTACCTATAATTATTGTGGCTGAGACGCATAATGCATATTGTGTCAGTATTACCTTCGATCATTGAGAGCCCTATTACAAATCTGCATTCTGCGAGATTAGGTATTTGAAGCGTTCCCGACATCTCGCATTTTGTAGTTATTTTGCAGTTGTATTTATCGTTTTTATTGAAACAGGTTAATAAATTCAGGCTTTAAAATTATAAAATCTTTATTCCTCATGAAGCAACAATTATTGTTCTGGTATAAATTTTGCTTAGTAATACTATCGTAGATAGGAGTAATTCATAGTTAACTTAAAGCTATTTTCGAAGTTTTTTTTCGAATATTAAACAAATATATTTCAAAATTCTAAGGCCGCTTCAGACTATACGACTATATAGGAGATAACATTATCATTTTATTATTTCGTTTGCTTAGAACAGTAGTTCAATCCAGGAGCTCAAAAAAGTGCCTTCGCGCATTTTATGAAAATCTTTCTCTGAAATTTTGGGTTTAATTAAAAAGTTAAGCAACATTTACAAAAAGCGGGGCCGCTACCAACTAGGCCAATAGCTATTCTGCACTATTCAATATGTCAAAATTGTTAATGTATCTTTGTTAGTGTGTATGTACACTAAATTATAATTTTAAGTTTAAAAGAAACTGCTATCGGCGTATACCAATTTAAGAACTCTGGATTGTTAAACATCGTGTTTCCATTGAAATAACATAATAATATTTTTTAAAGCAATTTGATCACCATTTCAGGGGCCCACCGACAATGAAGTCAGCACGGAACAACCTCCGCAACACGCGCACCGCGGACAAGAAGACCACGGGATCCCGGACAGCCGCCACGTCACATCGGAAGACCTCCGACGTCAGAAACCCCAGAGCACATAATAACAAGACACAGAGCGGTAAGTGAATTTTGAAACAACATTTTTGGAAAATTTTAGTAAAATTCGTGCTACAATTAGCACAGTACGAGAGCTAAAACGACTTTGGCTCCTGGACTATGTGCAGCTTCGTTTTGCGGTGTTCAATCAGAATACTTCGGTTACCAAGGATTTCAAAACCTAAGGATCAGCTATGACGTACATTTGATAGAAAAATCTTCATTACAATAAAAAGTTACGTGCTATCTTGATTTCCGAAGATTTTGCCAATTAAATGCGGACTGATTAAATTGCGGAAAGCAAATGTCAAAATGTCAAGATGACAAATGTCAAAACTAGACTGTCCCAAACAACCCCAAAAGTGGGGCAGTTTAAGTGTGAACACCTTTTGCCGAGACATGCCTCGTCCTAATAATAATATAGGTTAATGTCGCCTTTACTGAAACACTGTAACGTGCATTATCGTGATTTTAAATGTTGAACGATGTACGTTGGCGTACCTTTGACTAAACTTTTATAAGGACAGGCTCTAGTGTGAAACTGGTTGAGAAAAATGACAATTTTGAGGGCGAGGATTGACATTGACGTTACAGATTAAAGAAAGAGGAACTGATATACCTACATCGTTAGCTTTCCATTTGATTGCACTACTATATGCATACGATGTGTCCACGATTGTGTGGAAAAATTGTGGACCGGTGAGGGGAAGTAAAAATTTTCAAATTTTCTTCGATTTGGTTCGTTCTATGAAAGCTGTGTTGACGTTGAATCTTAGTGCGGCCTTTAAATATCAATAAAAATCTACTGCGATACTTTGCCAACTCGGTGCTTATAACAACAAACGGTTTAGACATAACAATAAACTGGCATTAGCGCCAAGTTTAACACCAGTTGGTGAGAATTTACTAAACTGTTTACTTATTTGGAATTATGAAACGATTAATACTTTATGCCAGTGGTTCCCAATGTGTACGCTGCGGCGCCCTGGTGCATCGTAGAAAGTGAAGGGGGGCGCCGTGAGTCGATCCTCTACTATTATCCGAAACCACAAATATTTACCGTATCGTATTTTATTTTTGTCTTTCTTAAGCCTTTCTTGTTATTTTATGTTTCAATTCTATTATAATTAAAAAAAAATACTCCATTTCATTTACTTACCTTAACATTTACATAACTTGGAATATGTTCCAAATAATTTAAATTAGATTATAGGACAACAGAGGCTCACTCTAGCAATTTATTAGCTGGAAATATTTATACTGATGCCTCCTACAAAGGGCCTAGTAAGAACTCTGGGAAAAACTGTAATTTTAATATAAACTTGATGCATCATAATTTACAAGGCATAATAGGGAAAGAATTAGAACTTGAGTTATTTTTAAATGAATTTAAAATTGACATTATATGCGTAACAGAACATTGGTTAAAAAATCACGAATTAATATTTAACTATTGTGATCACCAAGTAGGGAGCTCTTTCTGTCGAGAAAATGTCATTAGGGGTGGCTCCTTAATTTTGATTAATAAAAAATTTAAATGTAAAGAACGTAAAGATATTGTAAAACTGTCTAGTGAACGAATTATTGAGTTGGCTTGTATTGAGTTGAGCCACCTTATTATTGTATGCGTATACAGGCCTCCATCAAGCTTATACGATTCTTTTGAACAAATAATGGATCAAGTGCTGATGAAAGTATGTGTCTCTAATAAGAAGATTATTGTATGTGGTGATTTTAATATTAATTTATTAGACTCTAACTCCACCACTGTTAGATTCACATCTTTGTTCAAAACAAGAATATTTCACATATTCTTGTTTTGAACAGCTACTTGTATAAATAATATTTTCACAAATGTCACTACTTTTAGGAAAGAAATAATTAATGTACTTAACTCTGATCACTGTGGACAGCTAGCATCATTTGATCTTAAATGTGATAATAATCCGATAGAAAATATTGAGTTTATTCCTGTAAACACAAAACGTATTGAGAAATTTAGAGGTAAATTACTTTCAAGTTTTCAATGTTTGAATGAGTCAATTAATCCAAATGAAACTTTTAATAATTTATTTAAAGTAGTAAAAAACCAATTTGACTCTGTATTTACTTCTAAATCAGTCAGATTTAATAATAAAATAAATAATTTTAGTAACTGGGCAACTGCAGGTATTATTGTTAGTAGAAAAAGATTGTATGACTTGTATAACGAGAAGTCAATGAACAGGAGTGAAGCTTTTAAACTATATGTCAAGAAATACTCGAAGATTTTCAAGAAGGTATGTCAAGCAGCGAAGGTTCTTCACATCAAAGAAAAAATTAAGAACTCTAAAAACAAAGTGAAAACCATCTGGAAAATAATTGCAGATGAGACTGGAAGAGTCGCCAGTCGCAACTCTAAATTTGAACTTTATATTAATGATAAAAAAGTTAGTTCTGACATTGAAGTTGCGACAGTATTTGAGAAGTTTTTTGCAGACATTCCGATCTCAACTACAAAAAACTTAAATTCATCACCTACAGTTGCCGAAAAATTACTTAGAGATAATGTGAAGGAATGTGATGTAAATTTTATTTTCAAAGAAATAGACTCTAGAGACATTATCAAGGCATTTAAATTACTTAATATTAAAAGTACAACTGATCTCTGGGGTATGTCCACAAAAGTTATAAAACCAGTAATTGACATCATTGCCCCTCACCTAGCATTAGTTTTTAATAATTGTATTAAAAGTTGCGTGTTCCCTGACTTGATGAAGCACAGCAAGGTGATGCCGCTCTTTAAAGCTGGGAATAAATCAGACCCAGCTAATTATATACCAATATCCATATTACTGACTTTAAGTAAAATTTTTTAGAAAATTATTCTAAATCAATTACTTTTTCACTTCAACTCGAATAAATTGTTACATAGTAATCAGTTTGGTTTTACTAAAGGTCGGTCCACAACAGATGCAGGTATCAGTCTTCTGTGCAGTATATTTGGAGCTTGGGAGAGATCACAGGATGCACTTGGTATATTCTGTGATTTATCCAAAGCATTTGACTGTGTGGAGCATGATACGCTGTTCAGGAAATTATACCATTATGGTGTAAGGGGCTCGGCACTAAAGCTTCTAAGCTTTTATCTAATAAATAGAACACAGACTGTAGAAGTTAATTCCAAAAGGTCTAATAGTACTAAAATTAAACTAGGAGTACCACAGGGGTCTATTTTGGGGCCTTTTCTATTTCTCATCTATATAAATGATCTACCTTATCTAGTTAATGATAAGCATGAGATAGTACTTTTTGCTGATGACACTTCACTAATTTTTAATGTGAAGCGACGACAATCTAACAATGACGAGGTAAATAGTGCTCTCTCAAAAATAGTACATTGGTTTAATGCTAATAATTTACTGTTGAATTCTAATAAAACAAAATGTTTAAAGTTCAGCTTGCCAAATGTTACGCAGGCACAAACCAATATACTATTAAATAATGAGAAAATGAAATTAGTAGACACCACTGTATTTCTAGGTATAACATTAGATAGTAAGTTACAGTGGGGACCACATATTGCTAAAGTGGCAGATAAGCTGAGTTCTGCAGCATACGCTGTTAAAAAAATTAGAGAAATTACCGACATAGAGACCGCGCGATTAGTTTACTTTAGCTATTTTCATAGCATAATGTCGTACGGCATCCTCTTGTGGGGAAACGCTGCGGACATTAATACAATATTTGTGCTGCAGAAACGTGTTATACGTTCTATTTATAAGATGTCGACTTTTGAATCTCTAAGGGAAAAGTTTAAAGAAATAAAAGTTCTGACCGTCGCATCTCAATACATTTTGGAAAATGTGTTATATGTAAGAAAGAATCTAAACAACTTCAAATAGAAATGTGATAATCATTGTGTAAACACTAGAAATAACAACAAGTTAGATATGCCAGTGTTCAGACTAAGCAAAGTTAGTAAATCCTTTAAAGGCCAATGTATACGCTTATACAATATAATCCCAGAAAAGGTTCAAAACCTTCTCATTAATAAGTTTAAAAAAGTAGTTAAAGAACGTTTGTGTGCCAAAGCGTATTATAAAATTAATGACTTCATTCAAGACGGCACACCTTGGGAATAAGGTGGTTCCTTATCTTATCTTATTATTTGTTACATAGACATAAGTAAACATTGTAATAATTTTGATTTTAAAGGAATAATTTTCCATCTTTTTGGTAAAAGATGGCCCCAGACGAGTTTCTTGCCGGCTCTTCTCGCTGGGTTAGTTCCCGAACCGGTGGTAGGCATCACGTAGTATCGATCGACGTTCAAAAAGAGTATTTAAAAATACCAATTTTTAATAAAAAATTTTTTGATTTTGATTTTGATTTTTGTAGATGTTTTAGTTGTTGTTTCTATATTACCTATTTAAACTAACTGCTATTACTGTAGGTGCATATTTCTTTGGACTGTATCATTGTCCAATAGCTAAGCTAGGGTAGGGCGACGTGACATACTAAATTTGTAACTGCGCCGCGGACTGACAAAGATTGGGAACCCCTGCTTTATGCAAACACGCTTTGTATGCATCCTACATACATGCGAAAAGATTTTTTTGTGAATTATGTTTGTTAATTTATTCAATTTCTCACCTACTCTGAATATGTGTTAAGACTTAAAAGGCAATCGTGCGCTGTGTCGAAATTTGTTATTTGTGTCTTCAGTAGCTAAATAAAGGAAATTGTTTTTTTTTGTACGACAAATTTTTTACATTGAACATGTTATTTTTTAGGGTTCCGTACCCAAAGGGTAAAACGGGACCCTATTACTAAGACTCCGCTGTCCGTCTGTCACCAGGCTGTATCTTATGAATCGTGATAGTTAGACAGTTGAAATTTTCACATATGATGTATTTTTGTTGCCGTTATAACAACAAACACTAAAGAACGGAATAAAATAAATATTTAAGTGGGCTCCCATACAACAAACGTGTTTTTTTACCGTTTTGAACGGGAACCCTTTGTGCGCGAGTCTGATTCGCACTTGGCCGGTTTTTCTCTACGGCAAGAGACTGATGACACCAAGTCAATAGATTACAAACAAATGACGCGAACGATGAAACTGTTATACATTAATTATCCTTGTATTAAAAATAAAAAAAACTACCTACATGTAAGTTATTGTAAGTTTTACAATAACTTACATGTAGGTAGGTATACGTAAATAAAAAACTTATTTTACTAATGACATTGTACATTTAACTACTTTTATCAATCGCAAGTATCTTTTAACCGACATCCAAAAAAGTTTTCGATGCTGAGGATAGTTTTATTCAGTTTGTTCATCGATCATTCCAAAACAGCTTATCACTTGTGAAACACAAAAATGTAGTACTTTTTTTAATCATGGGAGAGGAAGTGCCATTTCTTTATTGAACTCAACACTCATAAGTTTTATTAGTTAAAGGACCCAAAGGTTAGAATATAATTTTAGTGCATATTGGTTAAATATTTATTTGTATACGAGCTGACCAAATTGTATAAATTGATTTATGAAATGAAATGATTTGTTTTTTTTTATTCTTAATTTATTTAGGGACTCTTGACACACAGCGTAAATCAGTCCCATCGTAACCTAATCTTATACCTAATGACAAGACGCTTTAATTGGTGAAATTATGGTTACAACAAGTAGGTGTTACATTTTAACAGCTTGGCAAATAAGTCCTGGTGGCGTTGAAAGATGGAACTGAAAACTTTTTGAACTATCTAAGGTGGAATATAAATAAATGACAAAGAAATATGTCCACTTGTATATTTTCAAATGAATAAGCTTACGCAAATCTAAATGAACTTAGTTTGTTCGAAAACTGTCTATGCTATTCTCTTGACGGGGATTAATATTTTCTTCTCCAGCTTTCAAACATAATTTTCTTATTGTATCACTTTTCGGAAGCCTAAAAAAACAGTATTATTTATTATCATTTGTCAAATAATTTTGGTTAGAACAATAATTAAAAAGCTGTTATCTTATCTTAAAACCACATAAAACACATTCTGAATGCCATTTGTCTTCAAAGATTACATGACATCGCGGAAATGTAATGATTATAATTATTTGTATCTTTATCGATAACTATTACAAACGGTACAACACTTTTCAATTATGTAAATAAATCTCATGAGATAAAATGCAGTATAAAGGACTGTTTAAATGAAATATACGTGGATATGGATATAATAAATGAAAATATCTAATTGCGTTGCAATTATTTCATGAAATGTTTATATTATTGGATAAAACCGGCTACTAACCTGTGTAAAGACAATTGGGGTTGATTTTTACCTCTATTATGCATCGTAACTTGCAATATAACATTTAGGCATGTTAGTTATCACTTTTGCAACATTCAAGTAAAATTTAAAGTCCTGTTAATCTCCTGGAAATTCTTATTTAAACAAAACATAAACAACCTTTTGACAGGAGACCTACCACAAAAAAGTGAGCTCAAAATGTTTTGTGAACTCAAAAATGTCACATTTTGTTAATCGTCACGATTCAGAGTCAAATGTTTCTAAAATACAAAAATATTGCTATCTCTTTTATCACTGAAAATTGCATTAGATAGAAAGAGACCAAATGATATTTCACCCTCTGTGTCATATTTACATCATATTTGTATAAGCGATAGTATGTATAGAACTATACGGGCCTCCATGTATTTTATTCCTGATTGGGGTAAATACAGTATCCCACGGGAACACTGCACTTTTTAGGAATAGAAAGCCTATGAGGTAATCCAGAGCTCAAACTACTGTCATACGAAATTTCATCATAATCTGTTCAGTAGTTTTTGCGTGAAAGATGAACAAACATCCATCCATCCTTCCTACCATACATTTATCCATCCTTACAAATTTTCACTTTTTTGGGCGTTAAATATTTTTGATGATGATGATGAGGATAAAAAGTATCCTAAGTTACACCTTATAACATCAGCTATCTGCCAGTGAAAGTCCCGTGAAAATCGGTCCAGCCGTACCAGAGATTAGCCGGAACAAACAGACAGACGGACAGACAAAAATTTTAAAATTGATTTTCATTGCCAATACCGTATATACATTCATATGCATTAAGTAAAAAGCCGTTAATTTGAAATTACAAACAGACACTTCAATTTTATTTATCTGTATAGATCATGTGTTAATAGGATATTATTGAGTCTCTTAGATTAAGATATAATCATTTCTGGGTGCAAGTAGGAAGTAATAACAGATTATGCCATAATTTGAACGGGCGCGGTCAATCATCGTCATTGAAGCGAATCATATTCAAATTACATCAAGTGTCCCCTAGCCTCGAAAATAAGTGACCGTGAATGTCTAGCTTTACTGTATAGTAAATGTATGTATGCGTGTATTGTATTTAACTATAATATCATAATATTTTAATACAATACACGCATACCTACATACATACATTTACTATGTAACAGTATTTACTAAGTTTTAACTTTAGAATACAAATGCAATGATTGTTATTGAAAACACATGTTAAATTAAGGTTTTTTTAAAATTTATTGTGTTTCTAACCAATTCCTGCTTTAGTTACTACTTAGTGAGTGAATTAATTTTAAAATTGAAATAAATTAACAAAATCATTAATATGTAATTAAATTTTCGCTACATTATATAAAAGTGTTCATGAACGTTAAATCATTATAAACTTTTATTTTACAGCGAAGACGAAAGACACGAGCAACAAGGACAACAGCACACACAAGGAGAAGCAAGACAGAGACAACAACAACGGCGATACGGACGACGAGAAGAAGGAGGAGGAGCGACGGTTCGAGCCGCCCTCCGCCGCCGACGGAGACCTCGTCGACATGCTCGGTGAGGGACAGAGAGAGAAGAGAAAATTTTTCGCTCGCTCGCTCTTAGCCAACAGAACAGTGTATTGTGCCTGCCTTCAGTGTTGAATTAGTTGGTTTTGAATGTTCACAATCATTCAGTTTATTATAGATCAATTCAATTTCTAAACATATGAAGTAAAATAGTACAAACTATTATTACTCGCTCGCTCCGCTTGCTAGCCATTAACTAAAATATGTTTACCATGTGTGAATGAAAGTGAATAAAAAAAAACATGAAAGTGCATGAGCGATCAAAAAACAAATTTTAGATACTATTTTAAGTGCATAAACCATAAAGGGTAATTCGAAGAGGAAGAGGGTGAGGGTGGGGAATGGGAGATTAATTCCTATAAGCCCTTGTTGTACCCACGAGAGTTTTTTGTGGTCGCGACAGAAAAAACTGCACTGTAAATGAACTGTGCGTTAATACAATAGAGCTGAAAATCGTGTAGAGTTGTCAAATTTGACACTTGACACTATGATGCTGTTTTTTCTGTCGCGACCACTAAAAACGCTCGTGGAAACGTAACCTATAAATACATATGTAAATCTTTTGAAACGCTGTATTATGTAATTAGTGTGAGAATAGCTTGGTAAAATGTTGTAATTACTTCTATTTTCAGAGCGCGACATAGTGCAGAAGAATCCCAACATCAGATGGGACGACATAGCGGACCTGGCCGAGGCCAAGCGGCTGCTGGAGGAGGCGGTGGTGCTGCCCATGTGGATGCCGGACTTCTTCAAGGTCAGTAGCCCAGCCCACATGGGACGTAGTGCAGAAGAACACTAACATCACACATTGCCACGGCTGCTACTTTTTAGGGTTCCATATCCAAAGGGCCCTATTACTAAGACTCCGCTGTCCATCCGTCCGTCACCAGACTACCTCATGAACCGTCATAGTTAGACAGTTAAAATGTTCACAGGTTAATGTATTTCTGGTTCCGCTATAACATCAAATAATAACAACAAAAATAGGTTGAAACGTTCGCATAATTTTTTCGCCTTATAATAATATGACATATAATTTTGTCGTGAAATAAAGAATTGCGTAGCAATCGGGATGATGACTATAATATTTAAAATATTGAGTTGCATTGGTATATTCAGAAATATTGAGGTATTACAACTTGATTAATTCAAAAAAATATAATATTTTATGTGTAGTTCAGTAATTAGAGACATCTAAAATAATAGAAATAGAAAATAGTTTAATTTTTATAGCTAAATTAGTAAACAAAACCTACATCATTAGTTTACTTACGTCATATGCAAAAACATTCATTATAGTAAGTATGAACTTAAACGTACAAATGTCGGAGATATTTACAAATATGTTCCTGCGGCCGTATACTTCATACACTTTAACCTAGACGTGACGTCACAGCTAGGTACGACTTCATGATGGAGCGTTTTCACGAGACTTGCGAAATTTTGTATACAAATCGCTGTCTGTACCTTTGAAAATATTGACTTTTGTTATACTGTTTCTTATGAGAAGTTACTCACATTTAAGAGTACTATTCATTTATGCAATAAAAAAAACCAGTCATCTAGCCTTTTGTACATGGTCATTATAATAAACGAACAAATTATGAGAATGCTGTACCTGCTAAAGGATCAGATTCCCTGGTAGTGCATTAACAGTCCCCTGCCAACTCTCTCTTTACAGCTGTACATCAACGAGCTCTGAGGTACATGATGTGTAAAATATTTGTGATACTTTGTAGGTAATTATTATGTAAATAATTAGCGACTGTATATGTGTACTGTATGTAAATAAGTTGCATAGAAATAACTCGAACGGAACCCTATTTTTTTAAACGGAGCCCTAAGATTAAGTAGCCTATGGCAGACCTTATGACATCAGCTATCTGCCAGTGAAAGCCCCGTGAAAATCGGTCTAGCCGTTTCAGAGATAAGCCGGAACAAACAAACAGACAGACAGACGGACAGACAAAAATTTTTAAAATTGATTTTTTATTGTAAGTGCCGTATATACTTTCATATGCATTAAGTGAAAAGTTCGTTCGTTCGTTTTAAACTACAAACAGACACTTCAATTTTATTTATTTGTATGTATAGATTAAAGTTATTGAAGCGGGAACAATAATTGTGGCGTACGATTCTTATGATTCCAGGGCATCCGGCGGCCGTGGAAGGGCGTGCTGATGGTGGGCCCGCCCGGCACCGGCAAGACGATGCTGGCCAAGGCGGTGGCGACGGAGTGCGGAACCACGTTCTTCAACGTGTCCTCCTCCACGCTCACCAGCAAGTACCGCGGGGAGTCCGAGAAGCTGGTGCGGCTGTTGTTCGAGATGGTGAGCACACGGCCTCACTGAAAATCGGCGTGAAATAAAGCTGAAAAGAAGAGTGGCCTTCTAGATCGGTTTTTTAAAAGCCAGTAACAAATATGTGTTTATTGTTGCGAATAAAGCTATACGGTTGCTCTTTTGCACTGAGGCGTTAAAATTAATATTCATTTATCACATTTCATTTACATAGTACCTGGGTAACCGAGCTTTGCGCGGTGGTTTAATAAATTTAAACAAATAAAAATAATCACAAAAATATTTATCTGACCGGTATTCGAACCCACCAAATTCCGAATTTTCGAACAAAGTAAAAATTGTACATCAAAATTAGCATACCAGTCTGTCAATCGGACTGACATACTAGACACTAAATTATTGATATATTGCTGCACGACGTCAGAAAAAACATATTATGTAGCTTAAACAATGCGCAGTTTCCCAGGGATAAGACTTAGCTAGATAGATTTTTCCCCCAAAATTTTTCGAGATTACGATTATATATATTAGGTCTTTACCTATGAAATTGCCGTTTTGTATGAAAAAATTTAACGATTTTTTTTCATGTATTATTTATTTGTATTAATCGAAGTAATCACCCATGCAATCAATGCATCTTTGCCAACGCAGTGGCAGTTTATTGATGCCCTTTTTATAGAAATCAGCTGAACAACAACTGGCAATAAATTCTTCAAAGGCATTTTGTACTGCCTCTCGGGTATTGAATTTTTTTCCCGCCAAGAAGTTATCCAAATTCTGGAAAAAGTAGTAGTCTGTAGGCGCAAGGTCTGGTGAGTAGGGCTGATGACGGAGAGCTTCCAACCCCAGTTCTTGCAACTTGGAGACCGTCTGCTGTGCAGTATGAGGTCTCGCGTTGTCGTGCAGGAGCAGCGGAGACGAGCGATTGACCAATGCTGGTTGGAGATGTGCCAGCTTCTCCATCATTGTGTTCAGTTCTTCACAGTACACATCTGCAGTAATGCTCACCCCGTTTGGTAAGAAGCTGTGATGAATCACACCGGCGCTAGACCACCAAACAGCGACCATCACTTTTCTAGGGGTAAGTTTTCGTTTAGGGCATTGTTTAGGTGCTGAACCAGGGTCCAACCAAATTGCTGAGCGCTTACGGTTATCAAACAGAATCCATTTTTCATCGCAGGTAACAATGCGGTTCAAAATCCCTTCATTTGTGTGTCTGTTGAGCAGTGCAAGGCACGTCTCGACGCGTACTTCGCGCTGGCGATCATTGAGTTCGAGGGGCACCCATTTGTCAAGCTTTTTTACCTTGCCAATTTGACGCAAATGGACCAATATTGTTTTAACGCTAACGTCGAAAGCTGCTGCTAATTCAGCCGTAGATTGTGTATCATCAGCTTCCACAATCGCCTTTAATTCGTCATTGTCGACCAAAGTCTTCGGACGACCGCGAGGTTCTTTTTTTAGGTCGAAATTTCCGGAACGGAAGCGAGCAAACCAATAACAGGTGGTGCGTTGGTTTGTAGTGTTAGCTCCGTAAACGTCGTTGATGTTGCGTGTCGCTTGTGCCGCGTTGCTGCCACGACGGTACTCATATTCCATAATTACTCGAATTTTTAACGTATCCATGATGACGAAAAAGATTGAAATGCGATGAAAATGTAACACTAATCAATAAACAAATGACTACTTTTGGAAAAAGAATTCCATGTTTTTTAGAATAAAATTAATTTGAAATTAGAATTCTTAGCCAAACAAAAATTATTTTGTTTTGAAATGGCCAGTACTGCAGAACGGCAATTTCATAGGTAAAGACCTATGAAATTGCCGTTCTGCAGTTATATATATATATATATATATTGGCCATCGTTTACACTTTAGATTTGTTTTAATTTTAAGAAAGTTTTATTTTATAACGAGCGCAAAACCTGCCGAGAAACTATCACGCAGTTTGGCGGAAAAATATAAAAAAAAAAGAAAAAAAATGCATATTTTTTGCTGTCATTACACTGACTAACATTTATAATCGTGCTTCATGCATTCGCAGGCGCGGTTCTACGCGCCGAGCACGATATTCATCGACGAGATCGACTCACTGTGTTCGCGGCGCGGCTCCGACAGCGAGCACGAGGCGTCTCGACGGGTCAAATCCGAGCTCCTGGTACAGATGGATGGCCTGGGGTCAGCTACGGATGAGCCCGCCAAGGTGAGAGGCATTAACTGACAGCTTTGTCTCCTTCTCTCTTTTCGTCTATGCCACGTAACGTCATAGACAAGATTCGTTATGCTCGCAGCGCGGCTCCTGGTAGTACAAATCTAATAGTATGAACACCGTAGAAACAGGTTTTGTCTACTAAAGAATAGAAAAAATTACAGAATGCATGGGCCTAGTTTCTTTATCAATGTACCATACACGGTAGACTAAACCCGTTTCTATGGTAGTTATACTCCGCCTGCTGACACTCCCTCATGACCTCTTCATAATTTCCAGGTAGTAATGGTGCTAGCGGCAACGAATTTCCCTTGGGACATCGACGAGGCCCTACGTCGGCGGCTCGAGAAGCGCATCTACATCCCGTTACCTACACAGGAGGGGCGCGAGGCGTTGCTGCACATAAATCTGCGAGAGGTCAAGGTGGACGCCGGCGTCGACCTCACGCATATAGCCAAAAAGTTAGACGGATACTCCGGGGCAGATATTACTAATGTTTGCAGGTGTGTTTCACTTCACATAAAAGTATGGTGCAGTTTGGTCCTCCTAACATTGAAATTAGCCCCAGCAGTGGGCACTGGGGACGATCGAGGATGATGATGTTGATGTTTTTTTTTAATGAAATGGACCAGGAAACGAGCAGACGGGTCGCCTGATGACACCGCCGATGGACACTCCCAACGCCAGACGCACTAGCGTTCCTGTTCATTAAAATCCCAAACCCCCTGTGCCTCCGGGAACCTCACTCACACGGCGAAACACAACGCGAGCGTCATTTCACGCCGGTTTTCTGTGAGGCCGTGGTATTTATACGGTCGAGCCGGCCGATTATGTTTTAATGATGAATTAATGTACACGTAATGATGAATGGGTGTTTAAGTAATGGTTTAAAGATTTATATCACATGCCTATTGAAGGCTGAAGACGAATTTGATGGTGATGGTGCATATATATATATATAACATAATCTGCGCTACAAATATGCTAGATTTAATTTGCAAAGCGGTTATATTGCTACAAAAATCCATACATTTAATGTTATAATTATAATCATTATAAAATTAAATATCAATAACATTGAAACTAAATTTTAAAAAATTTAGTTTCACTAAATCGCGTCTACTATCATTTTTCGGTTTATTTCATAAACTATTGAAATCATTTCAAATTATCGAGGGTAGAGAAAAGGAGAACTATGTCCATACATGAAAAAGTGTCCGTAAAATGCGTTAAAGAGGGGTGACGCTTCGGTCGCAAGGGGGTAAAGCGGCAAAATTTAAACAGAGAATTAAATCTTATCATCTTCTTCGGTTATATTTATAAAAATGTTTTCCACGACGCGAGTAATTAGAATTCTTATGTTTTTCTGAATAAACTACTGAATGAACTAAAGTCTGTAAAAAATTTAAATAACTAAACTCAACTAACTTCACTCCATGTCTTATTGCTAACCCTCTTCTAGCGACATTATGGCCAGTTTTGGAACCATTTATTAATTACTTTTGTCGGACACTTTTTAGCTTTTCTGCCTTAGAGAGATAGTCCTCCTTTCCTCTACCATTCATATTTCAAATTAACCTTGGCTGATGTTGCATAAATCGTTTCATTATTTCAGGGACGCGTCTATGATGTCGATGCGCCGTAAGATCGCCGGTCTGAAGCCAGAACAGATCAAACAACTTGCCAAGGAGGAGCTGGACCTACCGGTGACGCGACAGGACTTCCTAGAAGCGCTCGCCAAGTGCAACAAGTCTGTGTCGAAGGGGGACATACAGAAATATCTATCGTGGATGACGGAATTCGGCTCCTCCTGATTATAGTAAATCCAGACAATTGGTGAAAAAAAAAAATACATGTGTAAGACAAAATCAGAGATGGATCTCAATTATGTGATTTTAACGAAAATTTTAGCCACGCGACTAAATGTGGGTCCTGGAGATAATTGTGAAATTGGAGTATGGTTGTCTATTCGAACATTGCCTTAAAGTATTGAAACTACTGTTTCAGTATTAAAAGTATACATAGAGTGTCATAGTATGGTGTTGATGTAGTACATTCCCAATTTGAAAATATGCTTGGATAACCCTTTTTTTTATAAACAACGAGTATTTTCAGAGTATACAATGTTCTTTAATCTTTATATTAATTATAGTACTTAGAAAAATCGAGCTTGAATTAGTTTTGTGAGACGATTGAAATTATAACATGTAAAATACCATCAGCGTTTCTGTACATATCAGCTCAAAATACAGAAACCAAAGCAGGATTTATACAGGGTAAGTGACTTCAAATTTAAGGAAAGTCGAATGTGAGAAAAAAAAACCAAATTTGTTGTATTTTGGGAGAATGCATTTGTTTTAAATCAGTAACATTATTATATTATAAAGGACCGAAAAATCAGTTGCTAAATTAAAACATTACAAGACAAAAAAAAATATAAAAAAAAAACGTTTTTTTTTATGATTGGAAAACGAAAATTACTGTTCAAATCCTTATGTTTTTTGCTATTTCAATTATATACAGTAATTACGTAAATCGTGCATCATCTTTCGTATAGAGCGTTTTTAATGCTGTCCAACGATCTCACTTTTGTGATGACTGTACTTCGTCAACGGTGGATCGCAGACATGCCATTGCAATGACAATATTTCCTGGCTTAGTGTGTACTTTTCGAAAAGCCGATAAACTGCATGTTTCCCATTGAGACATAATATGAATAACTTGTGTTAACTCTGCCTACACTGAACATGACAAGACTTACCCTATGTAAATTCCGTTCTATGTACGCTTTAGGTAGTACAAAAAAATTCAGCAATAGACTAGACGTGATAATTTAATGACATATAAACAAGGTTCTATTATAATTAATTTTTGTTTATAAACTTGTTAAAATTCCGTTGGTGGACTTCGATATTCTATTATTGCAATTTGTAATTTTAATGAAGTTTTCCAATTTAATTTCACACTCATGCCCGTGTATTTATTAAAAAGCAAAGTTTGCATACAATATTTTGGTAACTGGCAGCTTGAATTTACACTCGACCATTATTAATTTGGTAACAAGGATTTTTTTTTCATTGTAACATATCTAATTTTAAGATTTAAGCAAAAAAATATCATAAACCAAAATAGCTAGTAGCTTTTATGGTGGACTTTCGAAGCGAGCGTCTATTAGCGACAGTGCCGCCGCGACTAAAACTTGAGTACACATTGCCAGTTGATAAATGCACGAGTTGAGATAACTGTCTCAACCTACATACCCATTCACGTGATTTTTGTACTTAAACAAAGTATTTATAGACACTAGTAGGTATAATTTTAATGCCATAATCTAATTTATAACCTTTTGTAAATTTTTTAAATGATAATTTTAATGTTAGATTTTTAACATTGTATCGAAATCAATAGGACAAAACCGCTCAATTATTTTCCATTAAGCCGCTGCATCGAATTTCGTCGTGAGCGGCGCGGCGATGGGCAGTACTAGCAGGCAGCAGCGGCGACGCGCAAACAGTAGTCACCGTTTGACAGGAGTGCTGAAGGTCGATTACGCTAATTAAATCCTGCAATATTACAGTTACGATCTAGTCCCGATATATTTAAATTGCATGATATTCTGATAAACGTCACACCAACGTCTAACGCCTTTTGATAGGTCAAAATACGATTCACTTATAATTCAATAAAAGTAAAATGAACGTGTATGTTAAATAAGAGAATTGGGCTTCAGTTCTCACAAGCGGGGACTATGGCGCCCGCCTGCGCGCGGAAACGCGCCTCGCCGCTCACCGCGAAATGCGAGGCAGCGGCCTTTAGGTGGTTAGCAAGATATTATTGCATTTATATTAATCATGTTATTCTATTTAGTTCGATTCTGACAGCGGAGACAAGTATATAAACCTAGGCTAGATTCAGAAAAATACGGAACTTTAAAAAAAATATTGTCCAAAACAAAAAATCTATATGTATGGAATTATTAAGTCTTTGTTGCAAAGTGAGTATCAATTAAAATTAGTTGAGACTTGACACTTTTAATTGAAGTATTTTAATAAGTGGGGCATTCCACTCGAAGTAGACAGGTAAAAAACTGGATGTTCCCGTTTTCAGTAATGTTTGAGTATATTCTACCCGTACAAACCGTACCCGTTTCTCATTCAAAATGCGATGTAAGTAATTATTTAACCTTGATTTTCACAAAGTTAGACCAAGACCAACGGGCGCGCCCGTTTCACTAAACTCACGCAAGTGGCTGCCTGCCAGCAAGCTATTTTCAGACAAAAAAAACGGAATGGTCTATATTATATTCTATATTAAATGAGGTAATAAATACAGTGATTTAATTATTTTAATCTATATTTTTACGACTTCGTAATCGGCTTTGAAGTACTGCATGCCCAACTGTTGGTCAAAATTTCAAAGCCCCCTCTTCAACCAGTCATTACACTATAAACATCTTTGGTACTCGTATCAATGACAGGTATAGGTCGAAGATACTCAAATATTACTGAAATTGGAAACATCGAGGTTTTTTTTAACCTGTCCGCTTCGCGTGGAATGCCCCAAGTATTTGGTCTCAGTGCACTTTGAGCATAGTTTCAATTAAAAAATACTAATTATTTCATTGAGACATTTTAAATTATTTGAGACCTTGTTTAAAAAAGTAGTCTGATAGCCCACTCCAGACGTCGGCTTTCCGTCAAGAGATGGTTATTGGTTATCGCCCTGTATGATAATCTACTGATAAGTGTCAGATAGCTTATTTGAATGTTTTGTCTTTGTCGCTCTATATAAAGTATAAACTATAAAGAAAGCAGCGACAAAAATTCCGAGTAAGCTATCCAACACTTATTAGATGATTGTGAAACAGGCCGTTAAAGTGATAAATTCGACTTGTAAATAAAAATATAATTTGTACTTGTATCCTTTGCGGTCTTCTATAGTTAAATTGTCATGTCAAAAATAGCAATAAAATGTTGTTTTAACTGCAATCTTAATGTAAGTAAATTAATGAAATATACAATAATTGGATGTGCTATTGGAAAGAGAGAACAATATTTTTGCATTCATCTTAACAATAATGTCAATGTCATATAATAATAAAAAAATACAAAATATGCAGTACTCTTTTTAATTATTGCGTATGCTTTATGATTATTTGTATCTACTATACCTAGAATTTAAACGTTATGCAAAACCAATTACAGAAACATTGGGCACATGATGTCCTGCTTATGTTAAGATGTTTAGACAGAAAAATAATTATAAATCTCCAAAAAAAATAATACTTGAAAAATAGTACGCGTAATTTGGCGTGCCCGAGCACGTCACATTGAAATATTCGTGTCAGCGATTCACGCACACCAGAAGTTGTCTTACTCACAGTGATATTATAAACCTACAATAATGAGTTATTGTAGGTTTATAATATCTAATACAATAATGAGTTGCCACATTCACAGAGCTGTTGTTAGATAGCGCGGTATCTAGTCGAGAGCTGAAACCAATCATTTTTCTATGGAAGCATTATAGCCGCCCCTATTGATCTTTGTTTACATTTGGATTCATACTAGATTTTTTCCCATTATTTTTATTTTCTGCCTAAACTTTTTACGTACGATACCATTTTCTACATTCATTTCCCTAAAGTATCTATCTGTAATAGTTTTTCAAAACGCTATATAACTTCATTATGAATAGTACAGGATTCAAACAAACAAATACTTACAAAGTTATCTACTTTTTCCCATTCTAAACTTCTTCAGCACATTCGCTTCTAGTCCACAAAAATAAGCTAATTTTTGTGGACTAGAAGTGAACGTGCTGACGGATCGTTTGATGGAATAGAAAGCCTTTACCACAGTAAATAGTACCTTATACTTTAAACGAGACGATTTTGTATATATACCGGGTGTTTTTTCAGCAACTTACTGAATATAATCAACTTTTACTTTGAGATCAACTTTCCTACTGGAAAAAAAATCTGCTGTTTTATACAAAAGGGCTTCGGCATAGATAGCATTTTGTAGGAATCAGCTGATTTTTTTTCCTTGTATAATCGGTATCTCGACAACGACTACAAGTATTACCATGAAATTTAGTATGCAGGAAGTTTTAGGGGAGATAAATCGATCTAGCTGGGTCTTATCCCTTGAAACTGCGCATTTTAAACCAATAGATGTTTTTTTTATTTCGTCGTGCAACAATATATCAATAATTTCGACTCTTACATCAGTCTGATTGGCAGCTGGTATGCGAATAATTTTTGCGTTGTTTGGAAAGTCGGAATGTGGTGGGATTCGAATCCCGGTAAGATGAATATTTTTCTGATTCTTATTTTTTATTTTATATTTTTTATTTATTTTTACTATTTTATCGTTCTGCTAGAACACTGAGCGAAGCTCGGTCTCCCATGTACTATATATTTATAACTGTACCTTTAACGTCGTCACCCAACCTGACCTGACCGCAAAACCAAAGGATGTATAAGTGTAATGGATTGTTTACTGCTAGATCTTAAACTGCGACCATATTAGGTACCTACAGTAGGTACCATAAGACTACTTTTTTAATGGGCAATTGGTCCACCAGTCACCACACATACCCACTACAACTCCTGCGCAGCCAGGATCTACAGTGGTTATTTACCACAAAATCCCTTTGATATGATCTCAGGGGTGCCCGAGGGGCATGCCAAGTCTGTCTTGGGACCAGCAACGAAATTAATCGGAAGAATGTAGGAGGAGTAGGAAGTGTTCTAGTTTACAACTGGTTGTAACTTTCTTTTGTTTTATTCAATCATAGTAACAGTGCTAAATAATTTAAAATTTTACTAAAGATCCATTAGATTTTTGCATTTTGGGTGATTGATATGAAGTTGACCAGAGGATTTCCTGGTGGATGTTTTTGTAGGCAAACTAGTCAACCAGTGAGTACATTGTACGACCTGATAAAAGTAGCAGGGAGTTGGTGGACACAGGCCGCGATGTCGGTCGACCATACACGTGTAAACTCGCGAAATTATTCACGATTCACGAAACAATCGTCCGCGTTAAACTTTCCACAGCAACTGAATTTATGATAGTCCATATATAAGGTCCTTACATATGTAATTGGCGTTTTGTCGTACTGGTCACTTTCATCTCAAATATGTATATCTTCTTTGGTCAATAATTCCAAATACCGCTATTTACTCATGCATTTGTGTTTCTAAAACCGTAATTCATTTGTTTTTTCCTCTTTTGGTTTTTTCTTTGCGTCACTCAAAACTCAAAAACTGTTTACAAAATGGAAAACTTGAAATATCTTATTATTATCGAGTACGAGTTCCACCGTGGCACCAGTGCTGCAGAAACGGCTCGAAGGATAAATGTTGTGTATGGCGGCGGTGTCGCAAAAGAAAACACAGAGAGTTTTTGGTTCCAACGTTTTCGTTCTGGAATTTTCCTGCAGAACAAGCCCCGTGGACAGCCGGAAACCAAAGTCGATAATGAAGAATTATTGAAGGCTATTGTGGAAGCGGATCCATCGCAAACCACGTACGAGTTAGCTGCAGGCTGCTATGTTAGTGGTAAAACTGTTTTAATCCACTTGAAGCACATTGGGAAGGTAAAAAAGCTAAGGTAGGGTACCTCATGAATTGAGTGCAGCAAACCGACAAACACGCGTCAACTGCTGCGTTACATTACTCAACCGGCACAATAATGAAGGAATTTTAAATCGAATCATTACCTGTGATGAAATGTGGATCCTGTACGATAATCGGAAACGCTCATATCAATGGCTGAACCCTGGTGAACCAGCCAAAGGCTGCCCCAAGCGAAAATTGACTCAAAAAAAGTTACTTGTGAGCGTTTGGTGGACTAGTGCCGGTGTCGTTCACTACAGCTTTCGTAAATCCGGTCAGAAGATTACGTAAGATGTCTATTGCTAAGAACTGTAAATCATGATGTGAAAGCTAGCTGATAAACAACCGAGGTTGGTCATTCGCTCTAGGCCACTGCTGCTTCAGGACAACGCTAGACCAGCGGTTCTCAAACTTTTTTGGTGACGGGAACCCTTTTGGAAAGCAAAATACTTGACGGAACCCTACAATAAAACAGTAGTTTTTAAAAGTGTATTCTTTATTAATAAACATAATAAAAATACGATGTAACAGTTACTGATTATTACTTACTTTAACATGCCACATAGCAAGTACATTATTACAAGATATTAAAAAAGAAAAAATCGAACTAATGGGAGGTATGAAACTGTTTTTATTTTTCAAAAAACAATCCAACAATCTAATTTTCTTTTGAAGGCATTCAAACCGCTTCATCCATAACTAATTTTAGATTTGACGGCATTTGCTTCATCGCAAGTGCTTGTCTATGCATAATACAATGGCTGGAACTACAATTAGGCGCTTTATTTTTTATGCGTGACACTGCTCTTGCTGTTTTACCTGTCATCGCCTTGTACAGATGGTACAAATGTCAATGCAATCGTTCCAACTGAGATTATTTTCTTCAAAAAATATGTTTGTTTTATTAAAAATTTCTTCCCCGGTAGTGTTTGTGGGCAGCGGTGAACACATAAGCATGTCTTCTTCAAAAGAACTTTCATATGGATATCTCACGATAACCAGCAAGATAGCCAGACCAGCGACGTCAGTTGACTCATCCATTTGCAAGGCGAATCGTGTTTTTTGTAGACGTGTAACTAGTTCTTGTTTGACGTATCTTGCCAGATCATGGATTCGCCGTGAAACAGTATCGTTTGATAGCGGCACAGTAGAAAGATGCTTTGCAGATTTTTCATCGAGCATACATTTTGTTATGTCTAACACACATGGCTTTATTAAATTTTCAGCGATAGTGTGCGCTTCACCTGCTTGTGCAATGCGATAGCTAACTAAATATGATGCCTCCGTGGCCTTTTCATTGATAGTTTGTGTTACATGCATCATATTTTTTTTACTTTCCAATAACTGTTCTTTTCTGCGAACAAAAATTTATTTATTCTTGTCTTTAGACTCGGGGTGTACAGTTTCTAAATGTACGCGCAATTTGGCAGGTGCCATGGAACTATTAGGAAGCAGTTTACTACATAGCATGCAGAGAGGTGAGCCGTTGGAATCAACAAATCCGAAACTGATATATGATTCATCATACTTCCTTTTTTTTCGTCTTTGAAACCGTGGAGCTTGACGTCGTGGCATCATCGTCTGGATCGGTAATTGCTGCATTCTCCGCGCGTACTGCTTTTGAACATTCAGCGTCGTTAGAAGATGTTGTTGCAACACGTTTAACGCCTTTAAGCCAACGTTCCATTCTTCTTTATTAATAATGTTACACGTCAGGATGGTGGGGTCAAAATAATGCACAATCGTTGCTGCTTATAAACAATAAACACTAGTTACATATCACGTTTAAACTCCGCAATTCGCTAGCCAGCTTGTAAGTAGGTAGGTAGGAACTTATCGCTCCGAACGCTAATCGTCAACTGACTGACGAGGCGCGACGCGCGATCGCCGCTTTTATACTTAGTCCTAGACTCGATCTCGAACATTCTCAAAAATACTCGAGTCGGCGCCTTTGATAAACAAAAAGCGGAAATAAAAATAGAAATACAAAAAATGCGTTGTAAACAATCTCGACTTTATGTTTTGAAGTTAGAGCCGAAAGTAGCTTGTTCACAACTATAGTGTCTAATTCAGAGGCGGCTTTTATCAAAGGGACTGCGCGCTCACAAGAATACGCGCGGCGGCGGCGCGGCGGCGCGGCGGGCTGAGTCAAATCGTTCGACCAGAGAGAGGTGTTTTGATTTTTTTTCTAAATTCTTGCGGAACCCCTACAGGGGTATCGCGGAACCTTAGGGTTCCGCGGAACACACTTAGAGTATAGCTGCGCTAGACCACACACCGCACAACAGACGGCTACCAAATTAGAGGAGCTTCAATTGGAATGTCTAAGACATCCACCGTACTCCCCGGACCTTGCTCCAACAGATTACCATTTTTTTTAAATTTGGATAACTTGCAAGGGAAAACATTCAACTCCGATGGGGCAGTCCAAAGCGCCTTCAAAGATTTTTATGATTCCTGTCCGAAGGGTTTTCTTAGTAAAGGAATCAATGAACTACCTATGAGATGGCAAAAGTGCATTGATAGCAATGGTATATACTTTGATTCAATAAATATATTATGTTTTTAACAAAAACGACTTTATGTTCCTCCTTTGCAAAACGCAACTTTCATATGTAATGGCCTAATATTTTGTGACCGTGTGTGGATAATTTGTTATATTAAATTATCCACACAGTCGTTTTCAATTTTTATAATTTATTATATTAAAGGGACTTGGTAGATTAAAAAGTAAGAAATTATTACAATCAGCGATCCGTTTGCTCGTTTCCAGATATATTCACATATTACACCCGATTACAGCCCAATCTTGAAAGAAGAAATTGAAAACAGCTGTCTGTCTCGCAAGACATCTAAAGCAAAAACTCACAAGAGCAAACGAAATAGCAAAATCTAAGCTGTTTCATTTTTCGAAGTTTATGTATTGTGGGTTTAAGGGTAAAAGGAGAATATGCATGGATGATGGAGAGAGCACTAAAATCGAAGCAGCTAACTGTCTCACAAAACACCAAAGGCAAAACTCATAAGAGTGAAAGAGCAAGTAAATCCATGTCTTTTGTTTTATTTCGAAGGTTCTCTTCGATCGCTATCACCAAGTCTGTCCAGACTTGGTGATCTTTTGGTCTTCACAATTAATTTATGACACTCATAATAAGTGTTAGCATAATATCATATATGGAACATACAGAATATGGAAAGATATATTATGTTTCTTCTCTTACTTATAGCAGGGTATCGATGCAATAGTTATTGAATTGAGGGTTTTGCCAAATAACACGGCATTCGGATGCTTTTTGTTGTCTTTTAGTACGACACCGAAACGTTTAGTACCTACCATAGATGTATTAAATTATAAAGAAGTTATTAGGTACCTAGTTGTACTAAGTCCTTTTCTGCACGGTAATGAGGACTATCGTTTTTGTCTCGCCAGATGGCGCCACTATAGAGTAAGGTCATAAAGTACGGGCCGAGCTTTATGACCGTATTGTACGGCTGTCAAACTTCAAAGCTAGTTATAGCTAGCTAATACAATAGAGTAAACGTATTGGCCATGCCACTGTTGGGCATTCACGTTTTCAGTTTTGCTCGAAAAACAGTTTTTTTTTCTCCTGCGCTTTTTAAGCACTCACATTCATTGATGTGTAATTTATATTTTCATTAATTAATTTATCGTATTGCTAAATACTTAGTCGCAACATTACGGGCGAATACTGAAACGCTTATTAAAATTAAGAGGCCTCATATTCATACGCTGTCGCCGTCTCTGTTACATGTGCTACATCTGCTGCATGTGACTTGAGCGTCACTTATTTTAACAATCGTTTCAGTATTCGGTCGTAATATAAATAGAAACCCGCGTAGCCAACCCGCAAGCAGTGACATTTGACATTTCGGAGACCTCACGCACGCACAAGCGCACCCTAGCGGCGAATTTATGCGTGATAGCTCATTATCATCATTTGTCATCAATGACAACTTAAATTTGTACCAACTAGCATCATAGATTCCACTGATATTTTTAGTGAAAATAATATCGTTTTCGGCATTTAAAACTGCCCCAGGCAGGGCAGCCGGATGCTTACGGAAATAGCTGACTATGTCAATGTTTAAGTCAGTGCTATATCATTAACTAAATATACCTTGAAGAAGATGAAAATGTAGCTTTGAAAATCATCGGTTTCGTTCGACTATGTCCGTATCAACTGCCCTGCCCCAGGGTATTTTTAGATGCCGAAAACGCTATAACATCTTTTGGAAGGAACTTGATGGTTTTTTATTAGATTTTAAAAAATCTTAGTAAGGCAACATTATTTCAAGTGCAGCCAACATTACGTCTAAAGGTAATTAAAACACGAACAACGCACACAGCTGTCACATAGAAGAAGATGATTTAAATTCTGAATTTGAAGTCAGATGGCGTTGTCGATCTATAAAGTTCTAAAAGTTGAAGTTTTTAAACCCTGTTATAAAACTTTTATATTACCTTAAAAATTTCAACATTTCTGATTTAAGCTTTCAAGCATATTTATTTACCGACTTATGATATAATATAAGTATATTTTCAAAAGTTTTTACATTATATTTTCTAAAAAGACTAAGTGAAAAGCATACGACGTGTACGTTCTCTACGTATAACAAATCGAGAAATAATGATTATTTTCTATGATGCATGGTCCACGTTTAAAAATAACAAAATTAAAAAATACTATTAGCATTAAAAGTATTGGCGCCAGCGGAACAATTTATCAGCTTTCGGCACATTGAAGTTGCTTAGGTTGCCACTACTGTATAGAATACGTGGTCGTCGAAGTACGGGAACATAAACATGCACAGATAATTTTTGGGTAATTTGTTAAAGGTGCTAAATTATAAATTTATTATACAAATGATAAGCCAAAAATTGAAACTAAAATTAATATATAATTTTGTTCACCGTGATGTGCACATATGCTTATTTTCTGTCACCGAAGTGAATATAGTCAAAAGCGTCGTCAAGCGAAGTAGAGTTTCGTCCCTGCTAATGGCGGACGCTCATATTTTGGAAGTTTCGTGATTCTATTGTTCTGTTTTCAAATAATAGACCAAATATATATTCGGAAATGAGTTTTAGTTTAAGTGTATAAATGTTAAAGTGATATAAATGTGCAAGTGAAATGAAATGTTCTATTTGAACATGACAAAAGCGTCTGCTAGATATGTAACCTTTTCCATAACCTCGTTTATCCGAATGGAGTAGATATGTGATCGATGTGTGTGCGTCGGTGAACGATTTTTCGTCATTTTGCGTTACTAAAAGTGCAAAGTTATTTTGCTATCTAGTGATGGAAGTGTTTGCGTCGTGGTTTTGCAATCCGACGCCCGTTTTCGATGTAACGTAAGTGAGCCGGTCGATTAGTTGACCTAGTGTCAGCCGAACATGGCTGCGACACAGGCAGAGTCTCAGCGAAGTGAACCAAGTGTAGATCAGAATCCATCGGAACAGCTCAGTGAATCTCGGAACGCTCTGTTACAAAATGGCACCGACAAGACCGTCGGGCGCGTTCCGCCCGATGGCGTAGTGAACACAAAGAGTAAAACGCCGATGTCGGCCGATTCGGGCCAGCCGCGTGACGCTGGCGAGTCGCCGGCCCTAGATCGGAGCGGAGAGCGCCCAGGGCCGGATCAATACGGGTCCTATCGCTACCCGGATGGCGCGGACCCGTACTACTCGCCGCGGCCCGGTTTTCCCGGCAAACCGAGGCCTCCGCCGCAGCAGCGGTTCTTCCCAGGCCAGGCGGTGTCGCAGGCCCCTGGCCCGACACCTACTCTAAATTCTTTACTACAATCTAGTGGTGCTCCTCCGCACCGATACCCTAATAGCTACGAACAGCCCCCTACGGGATATGGTCCGGCGCCTGGATGGCCACCACCTCGACCTATGTCGTATCCTCAAGGCAGTCCCTATAGAAATTCAGCGGTGAGTGTTTTTCTCATATTTGGTATTTAATAATATATGGTCTTCATGTCAATGATCAAAATTATTCAACTGCATGCTCAATGCTTGTATTACATAAACAAATCTGTACCTATTTGATGATTTTGATTATTAAGAGAACTCTCTGCATACTCCGTTCAGATCTAGTTTAATCTAAAGGTAAAATAGGATACTAATTTTCACAGGAGATGGGGTAAATTAAACTAAGTTTAGCGTCAGTATAAGATACAAACTAGCGGGTAAGCATACATATTATTTCATTGTACATCTCATGCTACAATAATATGATATACATTTTATCAGTAAGAATATAAAAGTAGTCTGGCGGGCCTGGGATCTCAGGCCAACATGACATAAAAACTCAAACACGAAATATGAAAATTTAGACATTCCTTCGGCAGGACACAATCTTAACTGGATTTTTCCACTATAGCCACATTTTTGTTAGGAGAATCGTGGACACACCATATGCTTGTAGTAGTGCAATCAAATTAAAAGCAGCGGGAAAGTACTGACTAACATTTCTTTAGAAATCTTTTGTACAATTAATCCAGACAGTGACCAAATAAAATAAACCTTTTTGCCACTCATTAAGATTCATGCATAAATAAAAACCACATGAAAATTTTGAGATGACTTTTACAAAATCAATTTTTAATATTGTTAGATTATTTTCAATACAATTTTAATGTGATTATATCCACTATCTTTGGGTATTATTAAACAAACAAAATAAGCTTCATAAGAGCAGATAATGAAAATATTCCTAAACATGATTCCTTTTTGTAAATTTTGTGTTCTGGAAATTTGTTTTTCATATATTAAAAATCATAATCCAGTAATTTTACTGATGAAGTTAATGTAAAGATTCATTTTAAGCAGTTTATTTATGAATCTTTTCTTTTTTTTGTTCCTACATACAAAATTAAAAATCTTAGACACAAGAAAATAGTATTAATAACTCAGTGGAAACAAGAAAAAAATTTAATAATTTACAAATATCTATTGTCATACCTTGTTTATTGTAATACATGTATGTAATAGTCAGATATTAATTAAGGAATCCACTCTATCTAACATAATCCCACCGTTCGCTGTGAAGAAGTTAACTACAATTTGTATGGTATCAAAACAACACCCCTAATGGCAAACAATTTGTATGGCATCAAATTGTAGTTAACTTCTTCATGGCCAGTAGAGACAAAAACTCGGGTTCACCACACAGTACAATGGTGAATTAGGATAAGCTATGTAGCTGAATCCTACTATTATACATGTGTAAGTTTGTGAGGATGCATGGATGTTTGTGACTCATAACCACTTAATATATTAATCGGGCAAGAGTTACAAATTTGTTATTTTGATGAAATTTTGTATAGTAGTAGTTTAGGCTCTGCATTAACACATAGGTTACTTTTTATCTTGAAAAAGTACAATGTTCATGTGGGATATTGTATTTATATGGGTGGAGCTGTGGGCAAAAGCTTTAAAAAGCTTTAGCAAAAAATATCTGTAAGAAACTAAATTAAGAAGGATTTACATTATATTTCCTAAAGTTAGAACTTATTCTTATTTATCGTAACTGTTTTTATCTTAAATCTGCTTTATTCAAAGAAGTTCTTTCTTTCTCTATTGATACACACAAAATAATATGGTATTTGGTGACCTATTGCTTATTTGATATAACACCTCTTTAGTATCAGTGAATAGGATTTTGTTCCGGGTTCCATGGTCACTGTAATGTACATAGAAGCTTATATTATGTACAATTAGTATTGTATAATACATATTATGTTGAACCTAATACAGTGGTCAGACTCTCACAGTCAATGTGTGTAGAATGTTGGGCACTCGAAACCTTAATTGCTAAACTCTGTAGTGGACCTGACTTAAAAAAAAAATTGAATTTTAAATAGAAAACTTCAGTTATTTCTATGTTACATTATTTTAAACAAAAACTGAAAACCATCTTCCAAAGTAAAAATTTAAGGCATATGGTTTTCACATGGACGCCATTCTCATGGAAGCACCAGCTTTCAAATAAAATAACCTAATCAAGAGTATGTCAGGACATGTCTAAGGAGGGTTCTGTAACTATAAGGTTTTTTTTTTTTCAAATTACTTCAAAAGTTACAGTCCGATTTCATTCAAAATAATTTTCCTAAAGAGAATTTAGCATGATCTATCAGCTTGGAAATTCTAAGGCTTATAGTTTAGAAGTGCCAGGGGGGGACCAATCTATAAACCCATTTGGAGGCTGATTACTCGAAAATGGTTGACTTTGTAAAAAAGTCATGTATGAAACCTTGCCTTTATTTTAAAATACCTATTTAACGATATCCCACACGATCGGGTCGAATGAGAAAATACACACACCGGCATATTTAGCGGAACATAAAATAATGGTTTGATATTACAACTGAACATTACATTTTATGCAATTGTTTTAATTTTATTCAAATACACCTTATCTGGAGCGAACTTCGAGTATTTCTTCCTTCTGAGTTTGATTTAAAATTTCATTGAAATACTGTTTTTTGTTAGTTTTTTTTTAATCGCGTATCTCTTTGGAGTTGAGGACTGAATTATGCCTGACTTAGCCCCAACGGAGATTGCCAGGGCACTCGGAATGCGAAGAAATGGTCAAACCTACAGAGTGATATCCAGAGATCTTCGTCGACCAGTTTCAACGATCCATCGCAGTATCCAACTGTTCAGGGAGACCGGTACTTATGTGAGAAGAGCAGGACAAGGCAGAAAAAGACGCACTTCGAGTAGGGATGATAGTTTCATTCGGCTTTGCGTACGTAGGAACCCCCGTTTGACGGCCGTCCAAGCCCGACATGAGTTAGAAGCAGTGCGGGGTGTAACCGTAAGTGAGCGTACGGTACGAAGAAGGTTCGAAGAAGCTGGTTTGGGTTCATTTGTGCCCACCAAGGCTCCAAGGCTCGAGGTAAATCATCGTAGAAACAGGTTAACTTTTTCTCAGGAACATCGACTTTGGAACGCGGACCAATGGAGTAAGGTATTGTTTAGTGATGAGTGCAGAATTCTCTTAAATCAAATTGACGGCAGGCAAAGAATATACAGACGCAAAGGAGAACGATACATTCAGACAAATTTTGAATCTACAGTTGCATACGGTGGTGGATCAATAATGGTTTGGGCGGGCATTTGTTTGGGAGCTCGCACAGACTTGGTAGTGATTGACACAGGGAGAGAAGAAAATGTCGCACCGTTTGCCCCATATATCGGTGACGATTTTGTTTTTATGCAGGATAATGCTCGGCCGCATACCGCTCCGGTAACTCAAGCTTATCTTAATGATATGAATATCACTGTTATGGAGTGGCCGGCGAGATCACCGGATATGAACCCAATAGAGCATGTTTCGGACTTGCTGAAAAGAAAAGTTAAGTCCAGAATTCCAGCTCCTGCCAACGTGGGTGAACTGCGAATCGCCGTAGTTGAGGAATGGCGGAGACTATCCCAGGAGACCATCGATAACATCATTCTCAGTATGCCTAGACGGGTAGAAACTTTAATAAGAGCACGTGGAGGAAATACGCGATATTAATCACCATTTTTCGAATTTAATTAATGGTTATTTTAATATTAATTTTCACTTTTCCCGGTTACATGAAAAGTTAAAAAATGTACAATTTTTTCACAAACAGCCTTTACTCGCAAAATCTGTTCTTAATGTGATCTCATTTTAAGTAAAACAAATGAAACTTAACAAAATAACAAAAGAAGTTTAGTAAGTAGATTTTAAAATAAAACCATATTTTTTTAATTATGGACCTTTTTTTTGTGTTCCGCTAAATATGCTGGAGTGTTTATTTTAAAACCCCACTTCACATGTATCATACCCCTACTAATGTCACCCCTAAAATATAAAATTATTATTATTTTAAGATGCTAGCGAGATCTATACGCATTACATAATTTCATCAATTTATATTCATAATTACAGAAGCTTGAAGGGCAGAAGGACAGACAGAGCGAAACTATAAGGGGTTTAAACTTTAAAGTATTACGGAACCCTAAAAAGAATCATGAATTCCGGTTCACCTAGTCAAAAATTCTGAGGTAACAAACATAAAAAAATACAGATGAATTGTGAACCTCCTTTTTCAAAGTATGGTTAAAAAACTGTTAGGACTGTTGTTCACTTAGGAACCTGTGGCACTACTAGTTAAACTAATGTTTGTAGCTACATGCAGGTTGTTTAGCTGGGCAATTTGGTGGTGAAAGACTATTTTTAAATTACAACAGTAAATAAGAATTTTGGTTCTGAGTTCTGAGCATCTGATTTTGATTTCTTGTACTTATTTAAAAATAAAAATAAATCAATTAAATATTAAAGTTTTATTTTTTGGACGAAATTTCAAATCAATACTTTATCCATGGAAAGCTAATTTAGGGGTTGTTTAATTGAATGCAATTATCTGAGGGAGTTACAGCTTAAATTATTCTTACAGTGTTTTGTAGCATAATTATTGAGAAAAACAATGAAATAATAAAACATCATGAAATTTTTAATTTTACCCTATTAAAATTGCAAGAGACCATATTGGTTTGTAATCTTTAGAATAGAATAGAAAACTCTTTATTTGCATGTTCATAATAAATACACATAACGGCAAATAAGCGGACTTACTGTTTACAGCAGTTTGTTCCTAACAACCTAACAAATAAAACAAAATTTATGCAATATGACTAAATACTATAGTAATTTAACGTTTTTAAAAGAAGAAAAAATCATCAAATTATTTATATACAGCATTAACACTATTTAAAGACAATGAAGTCTATGTACTTAATGAATACAAAATAATAGTAATAATGTTTTAAACATTAATATTTTTGGCATTTCTGTTGTGTGCATTGATTTGATGAATTTTCACAGAATTGTACACTTTGGATGACATATAAATTAAGTTTCTGGGTACTGTTTCATGTTTCAATCAGAAAATAATCATTAGAAGACAAAAACAAAAAGAAGCTTGTTTTTTTTTGACCTGGCAATAAGTGACCTCACTTTAAATCCCTTGGTGTATGGGGATTCTTAAAATTGGGTTCTTGTCTGTAGGACAAGACTGTCTGTGGGAATTTTGCCTTACTTTTTTTTCTCAGTGTTCGAAAGAGGAAAGTAAAAAATGTCTGATTCTAGGCTCCACACTTTGTGGCAAACTGATTTTTAACCGATTGTTGTTGAACCTGTTTTCAGACAATTTTTATAAGTATTTGTTCCAAATATATATAAATTTGGTTAGTTCAAGGAGAAAATATTTTTTCAACCTTATTTTTTTATTGATTTAAACCCATTTTTTAGCCTAATAAATTTCTTGATAAAACAATTTGTTTATAAAAAAATATATAGGTACTTATATATTTTTTTATAAATATGTGTTTGTTGTAATGTTGTAATTATATGTGAAGCAAAAACTTTCAGTACAGTTTTACGAGAATTGTGCGAACATAGGAGTATCATATTTAGCACAGTTAGTTTATGTGGAGGATCTTCCTCCACATAAACTTGAAAATGAAGAATGCTAATATTTTTTAAAATAATACATAGAAATACATAAAATTAATAAAAATAACAACAAAATACACTACTCAAATTATTAACACACACACAACCATGCGTTTGATAGATACAATTTTGTTACCTATTGATCTTTGTCAATCTGTCCCATATTTTTTTTATTTTTTCTATCTAAGAGGCTAAAGAACCGAAATCATGAAGATAAAAAATTAAATGAATTATGATCGAATTTCGACCGACAGGGCGACCTCTAGTTAACACTAAAACGTAAAACAAATTGTTAAAAGGACCACAATACAAAGTAAATGTAACAAAGCTTTGTAGTTAAAAGTGCCAGAAGTATCCATTTTAGAAAGCATCTCATAAATTATTTTACATTGTTTATATTGAGAAGTTGTAAAGTGAGGTTTGTTTGTTGAAAACTTTTACCTTCAATATTTTTTCTCTGATATATATATATTATGAAAATTAAACCACTTAAAATATTAACAGCAGTTCTAATAATTGATATACAATACTAAATATTATGTTTAAAGAGACATATAATTGCATATCAACAAAAGCCAATATTGAGTCTGGTGCATATACCCCCAGTTTCGTATATACCCCCAGTTTCATTATCCCCTGTTACATATTTTGCTTCTTTTTACTTTTACACTTCCACAATGTGTACTGTCATAATTATGCGACACGTAGTTTGGTTAGGCTTATTTTATTAACGAAATATAATACTTAAATAATACAGGGCATAATACACCTGGGGTAAGTGGGCTTGAAGTGATTAAAAAACTAAATATTATGTTGGAGTTGTTATTGTTACACCATTGATTTATTACATGTCATCCATTCTGTATTGCTCTCTCACATCAAAATTACTATAATCCTACTACTGTTATAAATGTGACAGTCTGTGAGGATGGATGGATAGATCAATGTTTGTTACTCTTTCACGCAAAAACTACGTAACGGATTTTGATGAAATTTGGTATGGTTAGTAGTTTAAGCTCTGGTTAAAACATAGACTACTTTTTATACGGAAAAAGTACAGTGTTCACGTAGGAAACTGTATTTACGCGAGCGGAGCCGCGGGTAAAAGCTAGTATAGAATGTGTAGAACCAAGAGCCAATTATTAATATTTTAATTTTGATGTAGAAAATGTAAAATTATAGTTTTAACTATATAAATATTATAATTATGAATCAGAAACCTAAAAATACCTACTTTACTTCTTATCGATTTTTTTAATTATTCGGTAGAGAATTCAACTATTTAGAATAGGGGTAGCCTGAAATAATATATTTTGATGGTTGAATTTTGTGGGGGAAAACTTACCCCCCATCAAATTGGTACCAATTTTAGGGCGAGGAAATGAGTATTTTACTTTTTATAGCGATTTTTGTGATTAAAATTTTAATATTTTTCTCACGTTTTTACGTAAATCTGTTTTTATCACTAAAATGTGTATAATAATGCTGGTTTCTTAATATAATTATATATAAATTACGTTTTAGGTGTAAATAATATGAAATAAATTAATTTTAAAAAACACGTCAACTTCAAAAAAACCCGGCGTGAAATAACGTATAGTACGTAAATAACGTGTAGTTTTGGGTTAGGTTAGAACTTTTTTATCACTTTCAAAACGTCTTCGGTGCGGTTACACGGCCTCACAAAAACCCGGCGTTAAATAACGTTTGTGTAGAGGAGTAACTCACTCATCCTTCAATATTGATAAAATATTTTGACTAAATACTAAAAATTGCTAACTAAAAAGAGAAAAATTTGTAAATTTTTAAATGCACTTTTATCAAAAATATACATCTTCTCACCCTGGGGATGGTGGAGGAGGGCCAGGTGACGCTCCCCCGCCCTCCAGCCTCCCCCCTATTTAGGCTACCCCTATTCTAAAGCAACCCCAAATATTATGATTTTGGCAATTTATTTTATGATTTGGCATTAAAAAATGACTCATATCGACTTTGATTAGATTATCAAGACCACATATTGATAAGACTTAGAAAATCGAGAATATGCTGGCTATCAATTGTAGCCAGCATATTCTCGATTTTCTAAGTCACTTGGCAGGTGGGAAATTCCACTAAAATGATCTGTATTTTTTACAATATTTTTTAAAATAATAAATAATACCCAACTAAAATTTCAAGATGCCTCAAACATCTTTTTTTCACCTTTTTCCAATTTACTTTTACACTGGTCTGGCAAGGTTAAAGCCCCGACTAACCTGGCTATTTTCCCTAACTCCTTAAACATTAGACTAACACTATATCAAAATTTCAAATTGCCTCAAACATGATTTTTTGGTATTAAAAAAATCCTTTTCCAAATTTTTTTTGTATACTGACTTAGTCCCGCTTCTGACCAGCCAGACCTGCAGTCTCGTGTTGAGGTACAACAGGAGAAGTATAAGGTTTCAGCTTGCCTCAAACACGTGCTCTAAATTGCCTAGTAGCTCTCCATCTATATTGATAATATTGGATAACATCTATATTACGCGCTTATGCTATTATAATGTAGAAAAATCTTCATCAATTAAAACTCCTCTATAATTATTGTCTGTCACATGAAGTTGCGCGTGCACGCATTTTTGTCACACCAATAAATAACAGATGAGGGTATATATTTCTTTTACCGGATCTTAGACCATTAATAATAGGCAAGTTGCCTAAAGATTTTTTTACCTCTATTCATTTATAGAAATTATGATAATAAATAATCAAAAACATTACATTTTTGGTAATCTTAAAAAATAACGATACAATTTAAAAATCTAATAAGTAAGAGAGCGATCGCGATATAATCGAATCGATCGTCTGTTCGCCCACAAAGTTTCGTCCTAATGGGACGAAAAAGGCGAATTTAAATTTTGTGATTTTTTCATTCATCAGTTCGTCCCATTTTTTATTTCTATTGTTTTCTAACAAAAACATGAGGTAATATCAGCAAAAAATATAATCAGTGGTAACTTTAGTTCAATAACATTTTTTTTTGCTTGTAATTTTTTTTTACACGTTTATTATCTTTCAAAGCCATTTTTTAATCGTATAAATTACTAAATACGTAAATACGTAACTCATTTTTTCCGTACTCAATTCATACGAAATATCATGCAAATAACATGTCCAAAGAATAAAAGTTTCATACAAACTTTTATTACCTATTTTACCCCCTTGAGGGTTGAATTTAAAAAAATCCTTCCATAGTGGATGCCTTTGTCATATGAAAAATACGTGTGCAAAATTTAAATTTTCTAGCCATAAGAGTTAGGCCTGTGCGTTGATACATCAGTTAATCAGCTTTGCCTTTTATATATGTAGATGAAAATATTGTACATCAAACTGTTGGTATTTTATCACAGATTTTCAGAATGTATCTAAAAATAAAATAATAAAGGCGTGGCCAAGCCTACTTTGTCATTTCCCCGTACCTAGTTTACCTAGTCAGAGTATAATTATTATGAAGTGGAAAAAATATGGGATAAAGTACGACAGCAGAATTGTAGCCATTCCAAAAAAACTGAATACACACCGTTGCGAACAACATAGAATGTTATGCATAATACCTCAGAAAACAAAAATTTTAATCAAAATTATACACAACCGCATTTACTCGAGAATCGACGAGTATTTGTCACCAGAACAATTTGGATTTAGAAAATATTAAGGGACAAGAGAGGCGATTCTAACACTTGGATAAAAGGCTGGATCTAGGAAAAAACACGCACATAACATTAATTGATTTAGAAAAACCATTTGATAGGATAAATTGGAAGAAAATGATGAGAATTTTAAAAGAAATAGGCATAGATTATAGAGAATCATATATCTATCTAATATCTTAAATAATTCATCTCTTATTTCTATATATCTAATCATATATTGAAATAAGAGATGAAAATTCTAGGTAAAGATCAATCAAGGTGTAAGACATGGTTGTCCATTGTCACCCAGCTTTTTCAATATGTTTATTGAATTTGCTATAAATAAAATTAAAGAATCAAATATAGGGGGTACCAAAATCAACGGGGAAAATATTATTTTCATTTGGTTTGCTGATAACATAGCTGCCGTAGCTGAGATACAGAACAACTACAAAAACTTCTTTATCACATGAACAGAATATTTTCGGAACATGGAATGAACATAAAATTTTCTTAAACAAAATATCTTGTAGCGGATATACGACAGAGTGACCATGGACAACTAACAATTAATGGAAACACAATAAAGAGAGTAAATAAATTCAGATACCTAGGAAGTATAATAAGTGACGATTCCAGATGTACTGCGGAAATCACCACTAGAACTGCAATAGCCAAGAGATAATTCAATAAAAAGAATAAATTATTAACATCATAAATAAAAATTAATGCAATTAATAAAACATATATCTAGAGTTTAGCTTTATATGGTAGCGAGTCCTGGACCATGAGAAGTAGGGATAGGGCATGATTGGAAGCATTTGAAATGTGGTGCTGGAGAAGGATGCAGCGGATAAGTTGGAAGGAAAAGAAAACTAACGAAGAAGTGCTACAGATGATAGGAGGAAAGAGAAACATATTAAAAACTCTAGAAAATAGAAGAGGAATGATGATTGGGCATCTTATGATACATTCATGAGGACAATATTAGAAGGAAAGATAGAAGAGGGATAGGGGAAGGCCAAGGAAAAAATATATTAGTCAACTTGTAGAGAATGTAAATGTCATGTCCTATAGAGAATATGTCCTTAAGGTACTAGTGGAGGATAGAAAAAAGTGGCAGAAGCTCCACCGACAAATGCCCTGCCCTTAAATTAAATAAGAAGAAGAACTAGTCATGTTTCTTTTCCTAAGCCAGTAAAGTAGCGTCCAGCAAGTTTCAAGACTGCTAATCAGGCGTAAGAGAGTCGAAATTATTGATATATATACTATATTATTGATATACACGACAAAAGAAAAAAACATTCCTTAAAAATGTGCAGTTTCTAAGGGATAAGCTGTATCGATTTTTCTTGCCCAAAACTGCATACTAAAATTCATTGCAATAATTGTAGCCGTTGCCGAGATTTCTATTATATTAGGCCCTTACATTCTCAAATATATCTTCTTGGGTTAAAAAATTTCGACCTGCAGAACAAGCCCCGTGGACGGCCGGAGGCCAAAGTTGATAATGAAGAATTGAAGGTTATTGTGGAAGCGGATCCATCGCAAACCACGTCCGAGTTAGTTTAAAAAGGTTAAAACTGTTTTAATCAACTTAAAGCAAATTGGGAAGATGAATAAACTTGAAATGTGGGTACCTCATGAATTGAGTGCAGCAAACCGACAAACGGGCGTCGACTGCTGCGTTACATTACTCAACCGGCACAATAATGAAGGGATTTTAAATCGAACCATTACCTGTGATGAAAAGTGGATCCGATAATCGGAAACGCTCATCGCCATGGCTGAACCCTGGCGAACCAGCCAAAGCCTGCCCCAAGCGAAAATTGACTCAAAAAAAAGTTACTTGTGAGCGTTTGGTGGACTAGTGCCGGTGTCATTCACTACAGCTTTCATAAATCTGGCCAGACGATTACGGCAGATGTCTATTCCCAGCAACTGCAAATCATGATGGAAAAGCTAGCGGCTAAACAACCGAGGTTGGTCATTCGATATAGGCTACTGCTGCTTCAGGCCAACGCTAGACCACACACCGCACAACAGATGGCTACCAAATTAATTTGAATTTGGAAAAAAATTGGACTCCCCGGACCTTGCTCCAACAGATTACCATTTTTTTCGAAATTTGGATAACTTCTTGCAAGGGACAAAATTCAACTCCGATGGGGCAGTCCAAAGCGCCTCCAAAGATTTAGTAAAGGAATCAATGCACTACCTATGTGATGGCAAAAGTGCATAGATAGCAATGGTATATACTTTGATTAAATAAATATATTATTATGTTTAAAAAAATCGACATAATGATTTACATCGACATTACAAAACGCCAATGTCATATGTAATGACCTAATATATAAACAGTATTGTCTCGTTTAAAGTATAAGATATATTTTTTTTTCAAAAAGGTTAGGCTACAGGGCAAACCTTTAACCCCCGATCGTCAATGTTTTAGGCTCAAATTGTAGCCGACTAGATTGTCCAGAGGATTTTTTCTCAAATTTTTGATATCATTCTTCGTTTCCAAAATATCGAGCACCAAAATGAAAAATACGGAAAAAAAAATTTTTTTCACTATTCCGGCCATAACTTTTTTTCATTTTTTACTTTCTCAAATAATTCTTTTTGCAACTTACAGCTCTCGTAAATACGCGTCTTTTGAGCCTTGGAATCTGAGTGGCTTCATTGATGTTTTTAAATAAATAGTATTATCAATATAACTACTTTTTTTCTTTTATCTTGAAAGTACCAGTAATTTGCAAACCGTACTCACAAAAACTTAAAAGTTATAAAAATTAAATACATTGGACGAACTGACGAATGCAAAAAGTAATTAAAATTGAAAATAGCCTTTTCGTCCTATTAGGACGATTTTTTGGGACGAACAGGCGAAGTACCCATATAATCGGCCTGTGACGTCACCAATCACCAATTTAACCATTTGTCAAAAACAATGTATGGCGATGTAATAGTTTGTGACACAACAAATCGGTTTGCAAGGAGATGGGCAATATTTTTCATTTGCTCAATTATCAATCAATATTTAATCATTCGTCAACCTAAATAACTATTTCCATTAGATTTATGTTACATCTCAATTTAACAAATTTTAAATCTAATTTCTATAAATGTAATATTCAAAAACATCCTATATATAATATATTTTATATTGACACAGCAATTACCTACTAATATCTAATAATTTAAATAAATCAATGTTTCTTATGAAGTAATTAGTGTCAATAATTTTATGTCTAATGCTGGCACTATATGTACCGGAATCCGGCGGGCCCGGGAAAATTGCATAGCACTGTAAATAGAACTCAACAATAGAGCTGAAAATCGAAGCCACGTCGGACTGTCATATATGACATTGACATTTGACTCGACACTTCTGTGTTCGAATTTCAGCCATCCGGATCATATAGTCCCAGCATAATGGCGCCCACACACTTTAGTTTACCAGCGATGATTACCACGGGGCACGGAAACACGAAATGCAATTGGACATAGCGTGTAAATGTAGCATTACAAAATGTAAGTTGTTTTGCTTTTTTTTTTCTATTTGAATGTTTGTGGCCGTTCACATGCCTCCCACGCGATCTGAACTTCGCGGCGATTCGGCGTGGGACTCAAGTTTCTACGTGCATTCTACTTTCGCCAAATAATTTCTTAACATGTTTACCAAGTACCAATCAATTAGACGAATTAATATGTATAACTCGTATCTTAAAACAGTTGTATTAGCCATCAGTACGTTAGAAGTAGAATATAAATATTCGTCCCCAGCAGTCAGTCTGGTGATGAAGACAGAAGGACAATAAGTAGGTAATGTCCAAATAGTGAGTAAGTAACCTAACCTAACCAAGAGCCTCCCGGGACATAACTAAGGAGGTTCCTGTAACTATCACCGCGCAATAAGTTTTCCAAAAGTTATAACTTAGTCAAATTTCGCTCAAAATAATTTTCCTAAAGAGTTTTTAGCATTATCTATCAGCATGGAAACTAACAAGTTTATATTATGTCTTATAGTTTAAAGATGCCAAGGGCCACCAACTTATTAACCACTATAGAGGCCGATTACTCGAAACCTTGCTTTTATTTTTATTTAAGACCTATTCGTCGATGGGGTAGAACGAAAAAACTTTTTTCATCCCCACTTCACATGTATGGACTATGAAGAGCCATTTACGCCATTTTCGAAACTCAAATGCATGAGTAAATAGCGGTATAAATTTGAAATAGGAATTCTTAAGCAAAGAAGATATATTTGAGATCAGAGTGGCCAGTACGACAAAACGCCAGTTTCATTTGTAAGGACCTAATATATTCAAATTTTTGTTAAATTTTCAAAATAATTTTTTGTATGCTAATAATACTGTTTTATTTTATTTCTGTAAAATAAAAATAAAATACTATATTTGGCGCCCTAGGCTTTTAAGCCTACTTAACCTTCTGGTAAATCCGCCACTGGATATTTACTTACTATATACAGATATCGTTAAATACGTAAATTACCCCTTAAATATAAAATTAATATAATTATTTTATGATGGCAAAACTGAGATCTATACATTATCTATAACTATACCTATACTACTCAATTTCTTCCATTCATATTTACAGAAGTAAGAAGGGCCGACAGATAGACAGACGGACGGATATGGTTCCGTAGGACTATAAGGGTTCCTTGTAGTACTACGGAACCCTAAAAATGAGGGTAAGAGAAAACATAAACAAACTGAGCTGAAAGTTATAGGTTCACCCTAAAACACGTTGAAAACAGATGTAGATGTCTAGTGCAGAGGTCTGGTATGCATTAGGAATTTTTCTTTGACGACTCTTGACGACCTCTGTGGCGCAGGGGTTCAGCGCGATGGTGCTCAAGCCGGGGGTCGCGGGATGGAATCCCGCCGAAGGAACAAAAGTTTTTCTGTGTTCCTGGGTCATGGATGTGTATAATAAAATCTTAAATATATGTATAGTATAAAAAAGTACTAAATATACTTCCTGTTTTCTGGTACCTGTAACACAAGTTCTTTGGATACTTAGCACGGGGCCGGATTGACGTGGTGGGAAGCGTCCATAGATATTATTATTATTATTCTTTATTTTCTGTTGAATAAAATGCATGTCATCATATTTTATTTTCGACAGTGATTAACGGGAAACTAATCATTGCGTATGTGCTATATGTAACATATTTTATCCTTAGTTGTATGAGGCTTGTGAACGTTTGACGTTAAATTAAAAGTGGAGTCCGCGAAAAGTATACAAAGCGAACAAAAAATTCACAGTGCCACGTCATAGGCATGTATGTAGGCTATTCTAAAAAGAATAAAATACCAGGGGCATAAGGAAAAAACAAATCTGCCTCGCCGTTAGCGGATATAAAAACGAAAGCATGATAGTGAAAGTTTGACGTGTAGGCAAATATTACTCGCTTCTAGGCGGAGAATTTGTGCGTGTCTCAATTACGAAACTGGGTAAAGGCAGTGGTTGCGCGGGGCGCCTGTGTGTTGCAGTTTCACGTACATAATGTACTGTGAACAGTGAACACACGACATCGGCACGTTTAAAGGCATCACACCGAATGGAGTGACGTCTTACACGTGCTACAGAATGTGAATCTGGATTGAGATTTTATCTGCACAATCCTAAACGTTTACTATGCATTATTATTGTTGGCGCGTTAGAATAACGTAGTCTGTAGAATCTAGTAGAATGTCACATCATTTGTCGGATTTAGACAAATAGGTACGTATTATTATAATATCGATCTCATTAGGCTAGATGACTGAATTTTTTTTATTGCATAAATGAATAGTACTCTTAAATATGAATAACTTCTCAGAGGAAACCGTATACCGAAATTCAATATTTTCAAAGGTACAGCGATTTGTTGCTCCATACTAAAGTCGTACCTAGCTGTGACGTCACGCCTAGATTAAAGTGTATGAAATATACGGCCGCAGGAACATATTTGTAAATATCTCCGACATTTGTGCGTTTAAGTTCATACTTACCATAATAAATGTTTTTGTATATGATGTAAGTTAACTAATGATGTAGGTTTTGTGTACTAATTTAGCAAAAAAAAAATAACTTTTTGACGTGATAACGTCTTATAATTCGATGGAGCCGGCTGCACGCACGAAAAAACATGACTCATCCGTTACCTCGCAAACATGACTCATGCGGCGTTACCTCGCAAACATGACTCATGCGGCGTTACCTCGCTCTGAGGCGTTCCATTTCTTATGACGTTGTCACGTTCAACTATCGTCAGTAAACCGACTTTACAGACAATCTATTTTTTTTTCTACTTTTTAGATGTCCCTTCTAATCACTAAACTACACATAAAATATTATATTTTTTTATATTTATCAAGTTGTATACCTCAGTATTTCTGAATATATCATTATTCAACTCAATATTTTACATGTAGTCATCATCCCCATTAACACAACGATAAGGTTTGTAGTTCCTCCTGTTCAGTGTTGACTGTAGAATGTACACATGTTACAGGACAGACAACACAAGGTATTCGATGTTTTGTTGACGGTTAATAAAACCGGCCAAGAGCGAGTCGGACTCGCGCACGAAAGGTATCTATAAAAACGGCAAAAAAATCACCTTTGTTGTATGGGAGCCCCCTTAAATATTTATTTTATTATATTTTTTTTATTTGTTGTTATAGCGGCAACAGAAATACACCATCTGTGAAACTGTCTAGCTATCACGGTTAATGAGGTACAGCCTGGTGACAGACGGACGGACGGACAGCGGAATCTTAGTGATAGGGTCTCGTTTTATCCTTTGGGTACGCAACTCTAAAAATGTCATTTTAAGAAAAGTATTGAAAATAAAACTTAGCTACTATAAATTTATATTCCCAACTAAATCGAGTAGTAAATAAAATACAGAATAAACTATAATAATATTAGGACATGTTGTACAGTAGCTGATGATTCAAATCATGCGTTTTATTTAGGCGCCATAGTCATTATGAAGCGTCTGTTAGTGTGCGTCCACATTGCGAGCCTAGCGCGGTTGCGACGACGGGCGCGAAGTATTAAACATATGAAACGCGCCTTTGCGTCCATACTGTAGTGACTAAGACGGAAGCCTAGTGCGACGGGACCGAGCGAGGCAGAACGCGTAGTTTTCAAACGTTCCTGTCCGCGCGTTCTGGCCACATTACGGGCCTAGTCAGCGAGCGACCCAATACGCGGGTGGCGGGGATAACAAACCTGTTCGGTCTTGTCGCTCGGCATATGCGCATCTGTTTGTAGTAAAACTTAAAATGGCAATAAATACGGAATTCGAGTGTACTCAAAGAATTTGGTGGGGTATAATCTCAATTCTTCATATAAATTAAAAAATTCACCAGTTATTGCTCTGTTTTTATTTATTTCATACACACCATCTTTAGTGTTCAACACCTCCCATGTCAGGACTGGTCTGTCCAGTAAAAATGCCAAATCCTCGTCCATAGTTTGTAACACCTGATATACGTCGAACCGCTGCAAGAGCTCGCGCGTCACTGTGGCCACCGCACGCCCCCGCTCGCCGTACTAGCGTCAGGCCCTAGTCGCCGCGCATTCAGTGTGGACGCACACTTAGAGTGTATCTAATGACCATGCCACCCACAAAACAAGCTTAGTGTGTGGCGAGAGTGCCGAATGGTGTTAAATTATCCAGTACATGAACGCAAAACGACAAGCTTTTGTGAATAAAACTGAAAAAATATACAAAAAAGTGAAGATTTTAAGTCATTAGACAGACTCAGCAGTACCTACTTTATTTATACACTACCCCCCTTACCAATAAAAGATTTACACAACGGATAACTTAAACAACGTTGCTGTCTTTGTCTGATGCGTTGGAAAAGTCACTTGACAGACAAAGGCAGCAACATTGTTGAAGTTATCCATTGTGTAAATCTTTTTATTAGTAAGAGGGTAGGTCTACAGCAACGGCCTAGCATAATTTTTTTGTTACACACAAGTCTTACGAACCGTATTTCAAAATAAAACAACCAGGTTTTTATGGATTTTGGAATAAGAATTTATTCCGAGTGAAATAAATAGGTTTGTATAAATATTCGGGGGTCTAAATTGATATGCTTCAATCTAGTTTTCAATCAATCAATCGACCACTTGGTAAAATTATATGTATTTATAACTTCTTACAATAAATAGACTTGCTTTGCGTGGCAAGCCATTTTAAGTAGTTGTAAATGACACAGGTTGTTGACACAAGCACTGTTGTTTGTGATAAACCTTTTACATATAATTTTTATGTCTAATTTGTGGCATTTTTATATTCATATTACCGCGGCCGTCTATCCATTTGAAACCT
>JAYRCH010000547.1:0-79812 GCA_037179445.1 Phengaris alcon alcon | reverse complement strand
GTAATAAATTATATTTTTGAACCACAGTCAAATATATAATACTAATATATATTTGATTGTGGTTCAAAAATATAAAATAATGTTATTCATGCCTTATTGTCATTAAAAATATCATAAAAGTAAATAAAATTATATTTACTGTTTACTTCACTTCTCCTTCTTTATTTGTTACTTAATAGAGACAGAGATTTTTTTTTACAAAAGTATACTTACTGTAATGATTTTGGCAGTCTATGTATGTATGTTTCTTCCATCGTAGCGCCTTACTATGCGCTACTGATCAGATTTTAATGAATGAGGTGGCAATAGATTCGTAATAAGTAATGGCCCGGGTAGCCTATGTTATAGGCTACATAATTTGCGTAGTCGGGTTATAGTTTTTTTTTTACTTTTTATGTTTTACTTATTCTGAAATATCTATCAATAGTAACTAACACATTGTAGTGTATATCATATAATAAGCGGAATTATTTACCAGTATGGTGGTGGAGGAGACGACAATACTCTAGAGTTACTTAGTATTGAGTTATCAGAGTTTGTGCATCCGTTGTAGTTAAAAGCTCGTTCCTCATTTTGCAGTATCGTCACCTAAAATAATTGTGTTATCAATATATTTCAGTTTGCTTTTGGTATTTTATATATATGGTCATTACATATGAAATTGGCGTTTTGTAAAGGAGGAACATAAAGTAGTTTTTTTTTTAACATAATATATTTATTTAATCAAAGTACATACCATTGCTATCTATGCACTTTTGCCATCTCATAGGTAGTTCATTGATTCCTTTACTAAAAAAACCATTCGGACAGGAATCAATAAAATATTTGAAGGCGATTTGGACTGCCCCATCGGAGTTGAATTTTATCCTTTGCATGATGTTATCCGAATTTCGAAAAAAAAAAGGTAATCTGTTGGAGCAAGGTTCGGGGAGTACGGTGGATGTCTTAGACATTACAATTGAAGCTCCTCTAATTTGGTAGCCGCGTGTTGTGCAGTGTGTGGTCTAGCGTTGTCCTGAAGCAGCAGTGGCCTAGAGCGAATAGCCTTCAATTCTTCATTATCAACTTTGGTCTCCGGTTGCCCATGGGGTTTGTTCTGCAGGTCGAAATTTCCAAAACGAAAACGTTGGAACCGAAAACGCTTTGTGTTTTATTTTGCGACACCGCCGCCATACATTATTCAATCAATCATTAAACCGCCAATCATTAATCCTTTGAGCCGTTTCTGCAGCACTGATGCCTCGGTGGAACTCGTACTCGAAAATAATACGATATTTCAAGTTTTCCGTTCCAAACAGAGTGACGCAAAGAAAAAACCAAAAGAGGAGAAAACAAATGAATTACCGTTTTCGAAACACAAATGCATGAGTAAATAACGATCTAAATTTGAAATTGGAATTCCTAACCAAAGAAAATATATTTGAGATCAAAGTGGCCAGTACGACAAAGCGCCAACTTCATATGTAAGGATCTAATACAAGCGAATTTTATCACCTAAAATAATAATAATATCTATGGACGCTTCACACCACGTCAATCTGGCCCCGTGCTAAGTATCCGAAGAACTTGTGCTACACCTGTAGCACAAGTTCTTCCAGAAAACGGGAAGTATATTTAATACACTTATACTATACATATTTTTTTTATATACACAATATACACATATTTAATACACATCCATGACCCAGGAACACGGAAAAACTTTTTGTTCCTTCGGCGGGATTCGAACCCGCGACCCCCGGCTTTAGCACCAACGCGATGAACCACTGAGCCACAGAGGTCGACAAAATAACGTTTCGTTACATGTTCAAGGCTTTTTTTCAGTATTTATATACAACATTATACAAAAATAACTTCCTTTACCTGCGTACACTGTCCGTATAGGTCGATCACCGCGTATATATTCAAGTGGGGCACATACCACGCTTTACCCATGTCCATACCGTCTAAATAGTAATGAAGACTACGGTCCGCATGCCACATCATACCTGCAAATATTGTTTTGATGTAATGTGAGTTCTAAGTATAGAATCTAAGGGAAATTACTGTCAATGTCCTTAAGTATTTGACTACCATAGACAAGATTTCTTAGAGAGATTATAAGTTACTTGAATATGTCTTTATCAGTTTGTTGCATTTTTAAATAAGAGTGTATTTTAAATGTTAAAATGGTAAAACAAGGTATTTTGATTATATATATATATATATATATATATATATATATATATATATATATATATATATATATATATATATATTATATATATATATATATATATATATTATATATATATATATAATCAAAATACCTTTTTTTTACCATTTTAACATTTAAAATACACTCTTATTTAAAAATGCAACAAACTGATAAAGACATATTCAAGTAACTTATAATCTCTCTAAGAAATCTTGTCTATGGTAGTCTATGGTAGTATATATATATATATATATATATATATATATATATATATATAATAGGTCTTTACCTATGAAATTGCCGTTCTGCAGTGCTGGCCATTTCAAATCAAAATAATTTTTGTTTGGCTAAGAATTGTAATTTCAAATTAATTTTATTTTAAAGACATGGAATTCTTTTTCCTAAAGTAGTCATTTGTTTATTGATTAGTGTTACATTTTCATCGCATTTCAATCTTTTTCGTCATCATGGATACATTAAAAATTCGAGTAATTATGGAATATGACTACCGTCGTGACAGCAACGCGGCACAAGCGGCACGCAACATCACCGACGTTTACGGAGGTAACACTACAAACCCACGCACCACCTGTTATTGGTTTGCTCGCTTCCGTTCTGGAAATTTCGACCTGAAAAATGAACCTCGCGGTCGTCCGAAGACTTTGGTCGACAATGACGAATTAAAGGCGATTGTGGAAGCTGATGATACACAATCTACGGCTGAATTAGCATCAGCTTTCGACGTTAGCGACAAAACAATATTGGTCCATTTGCGTCAAATTGGCAAGGTAAAAAAGCTTGACAAATGGGTGCCCCACGAACTCAATAATAGCCAGCGCGAAGTACGCGTTGAGACGTGCCTTGCATTGCTCAACAGACACACAAATGAAGGAATTTTGAACCGCGATGAAAAATGGATTATGTTTAATAGCCGCAAGCGCTCAGCAAGTTGGTTGGATCCTGGTTCAGCACCGAAACGATGCTCTAAACGAAAACTTACCCCTAGAAAAGTGATGGTCACTGTTTGGTGGTCTAGCGCCGGTGTGATTCGTCACAGCTTCTTACCTAACGGGGTGAGCATTACTGCAGATGTGTACTGTGAAGAACTGAACACAATGATGGAGAAGCTGGCACATCTCCAACCAGCATTGGTCAATCGCTCGTCTCCGCTGCTCCTGCACGACAACGCGCGACCTCATACTGCACAGTAGACGGTCTCCAAGTTGCAAGAACTGGAGTTGGAAGCTGTCCGTCATCCACCCTACTCACCAGACCTTGCGCCTACAGACTACTACTTTTTCCAGAATTTGGATAACTTCTTGGCGGGAAAAAAATTAAATACCCAAGAGGCAGTACAAAATGCCTTTGAAGAATTTGTTGCCTCCCGTCCAGCTGATTTCTTTAAGAAGGACATCAATAAACTGCCACTGCGTTGGCAAAGATGCATTGATTGCATGGGTGATTACTTCGATTAATACAAATAAAAAATAAATGAAAAAAATTAGTTTAAATTTTTTCATACAAAACGGCAATTACATAGGTAAAGACCTAATATACACTCTAGAGATCAAGACTCACCGACTCGACTGCCCACGGTCAAAGTATCAAGATCTAGCGGATATCCGCTTCGCACGCACTCGCCATCTTTCATCATGGCCGCTCCGCTCAGTATGTACGTGTCCCAGTTAAGATCAGTCGCGGTCCCGGCTAAGCCGTTTGCTTCTAGATCGTCCGGTCTTATGGCAGTTACACCTGAAAAAATAAATTAGCTCTCCATTAGGTAAATTGAGGTAAAAAGCATTGAGACAACAAAATTAAAAGACGGAAAGGAGAGTTGAGACTCTAATATATCTTTCCTGCTCGCTTAGTACGAAATTCTTTATTTAGCGTACCGATCTCGAGGCTGCCGATCCAGCAATCGACCATTGAGTCTATCCGCAGTTCGAACATGTCGCACTCCCGCAGCGGGCGCGCGCTGAACAGCACCGCGTCGTTGAACTCGGCGTATACGGCCGCACGAGATGCGGTGAGGCGCGTACGGCTGAGCGTCGCGTTGCGTCCGTGCACGCGGTGGAAACACATCTCACTGAAATATAATATACTATAATATGTTATCCGCTACTTCATTTGCGCAAAAGGATATCTAGTATTTATACTATCCTACAGAAAGCCTGTTTGTGCGATAAAAGGTAGCCTATGTGTCAATCCAGGCTATAAACTATAAGGGTAATTTAAGGGGCAGCTCACACCGAGACGCGACGCAGCGTGGCATTTTCAAGATAGTGATTCGAATTTTCTGAATTGCAAGAGACTGTGCGGCGCGGTGCAGCTCAAAATTCAAATTCTTGCAATAAGATGTATTGTGTAGTGAATAAAGTTCGATTTTAAATAGCTATCTTAAAAATGCAGCGCCGCATCGTGTCTCGGCGTGAAATGACGCTTAATGGCTGTACTCGTAGACGCAAGCTTTTTGCCATTCTTATATAAATGTGAGTAAAAATATAAAGTGTTAACAACAGCTAAATGTTGGGAATGTAATAGTAACATCAATAGATGTAAGACTTACGGATAGATGGTAGCATTAGATTCCGAAGACAGTGGCGATTCAGGAGAATAAACTGGCGGTGGCAGATATATATCCACTATTGTTGCCTGAGCCACTCGACCATGCAGATCTGAAAGTATGCATACAATTATTTTTTATGGCGAGCATATACATATGCTATCCAGAGATACTCTTATTTTATTAGTCAGACTTGTTCGTATAACGCTAAGAGAAAACTAAAGATGGTACTTTAAATTATACATTTTTTGAAGAGGTATATCTAACTTTTCATCGTAACTTAATTATTTATTAATGACTAACGGCGAATACTAAAACGATAGCTCAATTAAGTGTCGCTCAAGTCACACGCTTTCCTTGTCATCTCGGCTAGCGCCTAGCACAGCCAGCGACAGCCTGTGAATAGGAGAAAGGCTCTTAATTTTGATTAGCGTTTCAGTATTCGGCCGATAGTCTAAGCGTATTTTTTGTGAATTGTAACTTTTTTTTTTAAGCGATGTTCTATTTATCAACAATACCACCTCGATTTACTCACCAATAATACCATACACATGTTCCGGTATATTAAACGCGGCCGGCCCCTGGTCTACACCGTTCACGTAGAAATGCAGGATGCCCATGTCTCTGCGCATCACTCCTACTGTGTCACCCTCCTAAAATAAACAAAACCTTGTTTATTAAACAAGGTGGGCTAGAACTGCTTACTCCTTACATTGAGGAGTTCCTATAGGATACATTTTTGCTCTTTTAGTTTTTTGTTTTGATGTATACCTACTCGAAATAATCAATAATTCGTTTCAAATTATTTAATTCAATTACATTCAGAAGCACTCTTTACAGCCTTTGTATCAATATATTATACTTTAAATGAGACAATCTTGTATATATTATATAATCAGTTTCTCGAAATGGCTACAAGTATTACCATGAAATTTAGTATGCAGCGAGTTTTGGGGGCGAAAAATAGATCTTGCTTGGTCTTATCCCTGGAAAACTGCGAATTTTTAAGCTACATAGGCTTTTTCTTTCGTCGTGCCACAATACGTTAATAATTTCGACTCTATTATGTCAGTTCGATTGGTTTGCTTATGTATTAGTTTTTGCTTGGTTCGAAAATTCGAAATGTGGTGGGTTCGAATGCCAGTCAGAAAAGTATTTTGTGATTCTTTTTATTTATTTAATTAAATTAGAACTCTGAGCCAAGCTCGGTTACCCAGGTACTTAGGAACTTAAAAAAGCAAGGTCTAGAGTACGTATGTCATTTTTTTAACTGTAAGTGCCTTTATATACGGCAGCGCCGCAGGAGCTGCGGAGTTTCACCGCAGCACAAAATATACAGTATAACGGCACTGAGGGTCAGTTCTCACCGAAACGAGATTTGACGTGGCGCTGCATTTTTAAGTAAGCGATGAAAAAAATTAGGTTTATTTACTTTACTACGCAATAAGATAATCGTTTGATTGCAAGTTCTAATTTCGAGCTGCACCGTGCTGTGCCGCGCGAAGAGACGCGACGAGATGAGACGCGGCGCTGTATTTTTGAGATGGCGCTTCTAAATTGAACTTTGTTGACTATTCATTAAGATATAAGTTTCATTGCGAGAGTTTGAATTTCGAAAATAAAATGTAGCGCTGCGTCCAGTCACGTAGCGTCTGGATTCGGTGTGAACTGGCTCTAACTTATTTAAAACTGCATAGACTCACCACAAGTCGACTGAGGTTTCTGACGTACTGCGGTATTACAATGGCACCGTCGCATATGACATCCTCGCCCGTCATAGCCCAGGTACCCGATCTAAATATTTTTTCAATTATTATTACATTCAGTTACTTAAAACACACAATAAAATTTTAATAACATGTAAACGACTCATTGAATTATATATTAATTCACACTATTGACAGTCTGGTAGATTTGCCGGTTGGACGGACAGTAGGGCCTCTATATATTTGTTCTATGATTTTTTTTAAGATTCCTAAGATTTGTATCCTCTGACACAACTCACTTGGCGTTGCTCATTTTGAATGGAAACTGTATATCGTTTGAGGTATGCTGCGTGACTCCTATTTCAATGCTTCCGGCCCACTTAGGGATGACCAGGTCTAAACGCACTTGAAACAGCTCGTTGGTGCGGAGCGTGCGATTCGTCATCACTATGCCGTTATTGAAGAACTCGAAAGCACTGAAACAAAAAAAAATCATATATCAAAAACTTTAAGTACGATTTTACGAGAATAATTGTGTTAAAAGAGGAGTATGAAATTTGGCACAGTTAAAGTAGTGAAGGAAGGTGTGCTGAAAGATAATATATTTATTTAAATAAAACTTATTAGCACTTAAAATTAATAAAAAAGTTGGTTTAACACAATTGTCAATCTTTCTTTCACTTTTCGTAAACAACATTTACGTATTTTTATTGCGTATTTAAGATGTAAAAGAATCCTTAAAAAGTTTAAACTTAAAAATTAAAATAATATGAGTTATGATCGAATTTCGACCGCTAGCCGAGCTCTAGTTATTAAAAATATTTTGTTAATTATCTTGAATTAATGTGTAATTAATAATATATTAGAACGTCAAAAAATATCATCCATCTGTACAACCTCAACGCAAACTCCGTGTAAGAAACTTAAAAACAGTTCACGACGCGACGATACGTGGCGCTGCATTTAAGATAGCTCTTCGAAATTGGACTTTATTCACTACACAAATATATACGTACGTTTGATGTGACATCAGTCATACACTGCACTGACCAGCGCGGCGCAACTTGACACTCGAACTTTTACAATAGCTATCTTAAAAATGCACTACCGCGCAGCGTATCGTCTCGTTTCGGTGTGAACTGACTGACTGACTGAAGTGTAAGAAATTCAAAAACTCAACATATAACACATATAACACCTACTTATAACATTACCAAATATATAAATTAGGTAATTACATATGAAATTGGCGTTTTGTAAAGGAGGAACATAAAGTAGATTTTTTTTAAACATAATATATTTATTTAATCAAAGCATATACCATTGTTATCTATGCACTTTTGCCATCTCATAGGTAGTTCATTAATTCCTTTACTAAAAAAACCATTCTGACATGAATCAATAAAATATTTGAAGGCGCTTTGGACTGCCCCATCGGAGTTAAATTTTTTCCCTTGCAAGAAGTTATCCAAATTTCGAAAAAAAATGGTAATCTGTTGGAGCAAGGTCTGGGGAGTACGGTAGATGTCTTAAACATTACAATTGAAGCTCCTCTAATCATGATTTGCAGTTGCTGGCAATAGACATGTGCCTTAATCGTCTGGCCAGATTTAAGAAAGCTGCAGTGATCTACACCGGCACTAGTCCACCAAACACTCACAAGTAATTTTTTTTGAGTCAATTTTCGCTTGGGGCAGGCTTTGGCTGGTTCGCGAGGGTACAGCCATTGTGATGAGCGTTACCGATTATCGTACAGGATCCACTTTTCATTACAGGTAATGATTCGATTTAAATCCCTTCATTATTGTACCGGTTGAGTAATGTAACGCAGCAGTCGACGCGCGTTTGTCGGTTTGCTGCACTCAATTCATGAGGTGGGTCACCTTTCAAGCTTTTTCACCTTCCCAATTTGCTTCAAGTGGATTAAGACAGTTTTACCACTAACATCGCAGACTGCAGCTAACTCTGACGTGGTTTGTGATGGATCCGCTTCCACAATAGCCTTAAATTCTTCATTATTAACTTTGGTCTCCGACCGTCCACGGGACTTGTTCTGCAGGTCGAAATATCCAGAACGAAAACGTTGGAACCAAAAACGTACTGTGTTTTCTTTTGCGCCACCGCCGCCATACACACCATTAATCCTTCGAGCCGTATCTGCAGCACTGGTGCCACGGTGGAACTCGTACTCGAAAATAATACGATATTTCAAGTTTACCAATTTGTAAACAGAATGACGCAAAGAAAAAACCAAAAGAGGAAAAAACAAATGAATTACGGTCTTCGAAACACCAATGCATGAGTAAACAGCGGTATAAATTTGAAATTGGAATTCCTAACCACAGAAGATATATTTGAGATCAAAGTGGCCGGTACGACAAAACGCCAATTTCATATGTAAGGACCTAATATAAAACATCCAAAATATTATACATTAGACTGGAAAAAAGGTTTTAAAATCACAATAATAGCGATTTAAACACGCCATTTTCGCGCGCTGGAGTTGTGACGTCATCGCACATATATCTGACAGTTGACAGTTAAAATCATAGTTTGACTTTGACATACAGTCATACATGAGTTCCGATGTAAACATACAACGAAGTGATTAATTCACAAAGTTATAAAAATAAGTGATAAAATCAACTTATTACCATGGAAAATCACAGCAACCCATGTTATAAATATTGTGTCACCCCTATGTGCGAAAATAACACAAAAAATGCACCTGACAAAGTTTATTTTCATATGCCGAAAGGTGAAAGTATTAGGAAAAAGTGTTAAGTATCTTGTTTGAGCTAAAGTGCTCTGTTGTGAAGATCAGATACATAGAAATAGATTTTCTACGCATACTTCTTTTATTTACAAACCTCGACGAAAACAACCTAGTTAACAGACAATTCGTAAAATATATATTTAATTCATTCATTATTATGTAATATCCTAGTGTTATTGTACTAAATAAATCTAATATATAAATATTATGTCATATTTTGAAAACAACAAACCATAGAAAACATGAAAAAACTTCTTCTTTTATTTATGGCAATTGCGGTTGCAAAGGTTTTGGAATATTCTGCCAGTGTCGAGAATTTATAGAATTTCTTTACATTACACGAATTATAAAAAAAAACATAAAATTCGAGGATCGAGATTTTTCTACTGTTAGATTTATTACGCGGGGACTATATCATCCGGAATCCGTCTGGCCCTGGAAAATTCAAAGCACTGAAAATAGAACTCTGCGCTAATGCAATAGAGTTGAAACTTGAAGTTACGAGTGTCGAGCTCATATATGACATTGACATTTGTCCCGATACTCATGTGTTCAATTTTCAACTCTATTGTATCAGCGCAGAGTTCTATTTTCATTTCCAGAATTTACCAGGGCCAGGCGGATTCCGGATCATAAATCATAATATAGTCCTTATACGAAAATTCTGTTTCACTTGACACAAAGATAATTGACACTGGCAATTAACCTTCCGCCTTAAATATAAAAAAATAGTTTTGAAATTTGATATAAGTTCGTCTGTGCGATAACGTCACGTTTTGTTCCGCCAGTATATATGCGTTTTTGAAATTTGCGCAGGATTTTCAAAAAAAACACTTTTTGATGATTAAATTTCACTACTAGTTTACGAAATCTTTTTAAAATAATTGTATATATGTTTTTTCACATGCATATTAATCCTACTATTATAATAAATGTGAAAGTTTATGAGATTGGATAAATGGATGGATATTTGTTACTGTTTCACGCAAAAAACTACTTAACAGATTTTGATAAAATTTGGTGGTTTAGACTCTGGATTTAAACATGACTACTTTTTGTTCCCAAAAAGGACACTGTTCCTGTGGGATACTTTATTTACGAGAGCGGAGCCGCGGGCAAAAGCTAGTAGATAATGATACCGAATAATACTCACTTAGGCCTATGAGCAGTCTTACCATCGTTAATAATAATAACATACGAATCACGCAGCGTATGAAATAAAAGGCTATCCTCGTCTATTCTCGGTCGACACCTACCTGAAATTATTATCAAATCTCAGTACAAAAGTATTAAATTTCTTTATTTAAGCCTTTGAACGTCGTGACGGTCACCGGCGACCGGAACTGAAAACTTATTTTTGCGTTGCAATCAAAGGGTTAACTACAAAAACTTCAAGTACCCGGCCGAAAAGAGATATTCGGCTAGTGTCGGTTTTGTACAGCGATTTTCTATTAAGGTAGCCTTCCGATCTAGGCGACCGCGACCAGCAAAGCAGCCAATCAGGCTCTCTGGCCACGCTCGCCGGTCGCACGACGCGGGTCGCGGGGATAGTTTAGTCAATATAAATTAATTCTAAGCAGTGGCTCCGCGACCCTATTTCGGTCTCGGATCGCAGTCACGCGTGGCGCGTAGCGTGCATCGCAACTGGAAGGCTACCTTTACGCATAAAGCAGTGACAATTCGATGTATTCCTACTGTCAGAGTTTGACAGAGATGATGCTCTAAAAGCCGACTATCTATCTCTTTCCTGGAAGGTAAGACTTTCGAAGCGATCTTCTATAGCGACAAGCCGCGACACTGCACGACACTGCCGCAGCGCTCAAATCCGTCCCATACAATTCAGTACTACATTGATATGTCGCGCGCTCGCTTCCAAAGTCTTGATTTAAAGTCGACATGCATTCTTTTCGGCCGGAATGTATGTTCACTAAACGTCAACTTTATTATTATACATTATGTTATATTTTAGTGAAACTTACTAGATGTAGGTACTTCAGGCGCGGTAAGTACGGCTGGAACGTTGCTAGCATTGCATTCCATTTCCTCGCTAGAATCAACAATGGACACCTGTGAAAAGAGAATCGTTTGTAATCGTTGTGATTTACGAAAATAAACTTGTGGAGCCGCATTATACGAGGGCGTCAACGCGTGCAATTACTCCGTTCAGCTTCATTAATCGTAGAAATAATGTGCGCCATGGCTCATTCGACACTTCAAATGGCCTCTACGATGTTGCAGTCAATATCTTTCAACAAACAGTTGCATTTGTAAAGGCGCCACACTGATCGTCCAGCCTATAGTCATTCGTTCTCTTCGTCTATCCTACTAATATTATAAAATATGTGAAAGTTTGTGAGTATGGATGGATGTTTGTTACTCTTTCACGCAAAAACTACTGAACGGATTTCTATGAAATTTGGTATGCTAGTAGGTTAGGCTCTGGCTTAAAACATACGCTTTACTTAGCTACTTTTTATCCCGAAAAAATTCCGTGGCCGCGAACAACAGCTAGTCGTTTATAATTTTTGCCCACAAGGCGGCCTTTGATTTGCTGGCTTGACGGCAAATATGGCGCTTTAAACCACACGATGTTAAGACATAAGTTAACGATTCAACAAATAAAATTAATATTCACAGACCCTTTCTATATACACCAGGCATCGCTTCCTTACCTTAACAGTCATCCCGTATAAGTCCACCACGCCCCACACTTGCTGTTCCACTCTATCTGTAGCCACGCCCTGGTCTACTCCGTTTATGAAGTAGTGGAGTTTACCCGAGTCCTTGCGCATCATTCCCACTGTGTCGCCCTCCTGTTAGTAAGAAAAGTTTTTAAAATCTGGCAAGGTAACGTAAATAAATTAATATAGATTATAGAGCCATAAACATGAAAAATCTGATTTAAAAAAATTAATAAGTCCAACAAATGGCCAGACAGATTGCCTGTTGGTAAACGACAACTGCCGCCTATGATCGCCCGCAATACTTGCGAAGGAGTTACAATTGCGTTGCCGGTCTTTTAAACCTACCCCATTAAGCTTTCGTTCTCCTCACTTACTAGGCGAAAAGCAAGTGTTCTTACACGCCTTTTTACTAAGGTGTGGTATCGCTCAAGTCGGGCTTAAAATATTCTAATTATTTCTTATAAGGTACCTTAATTCCTCTCTTACTCTGACCTCCTCCAGCAGCGAGCAGCAGAACTCCTCATGTTGTGGAGTAAGGCCTAACCTTCCTCACAATTTTTTCGAACCGAACCCCAGCCGATGCGATGATGATAATAATGCTCACTTACCCTTAGCTCATCCAAATTGAAGTTCCCATACTCCATGCAAGTTCCATGGCCGTTCAGCAGCACCTTGCAACCGGACATCATGATGGTACCGGAGTCCATGTTGGTCATGGTTGACGGGAACCTGATGGTTGCCGGGTTGTGAGTTGTTACGCCAACCTGAAAATGTTGTAAGTAAGCCATAGCTTACTATACTTATGGGAAGGCAGTGCTAACTTCATGATCATGTTTGTGGTGTGAGCTATAAAGGTAAGACCGCACTAGGCGGCAGCGATGCGACGCGTCCCTAGCAGTAATACCAGAATGGAGTGCCGCGTCGCGTAGTTCCGCTGCCGCGTAGTGCGTTATATCTCATACAATTTAATACAAAGAATATTTGGCCGTGTCGCGTCGCGTGGTTCCGCTGCCGCGTAGTTACGCCTAGTGCGGTCCCACTTTAAATATGCTGCATAGTTATCGAAACAGTATGTTAAATAAATATATTTTGTTTTATCTGGAATATTAACATGATTTAAGCTACTCTATTTTAGCTAAATATAAAGTGTAATTTTATCTACAATTTTGAATCTGAAAATGTTGTCTGACAAATTTTATTGGTATTTCAAACAAGTGACGTCATTCTTTAATAAATATTCCTGAAATCCAAACCTTTATCTCTATCTGTATCTGTCAAATGTTCCTGCTTGGCACTGAGAAAGGAGTCGAGATAAAGCTGCACACGAACCTCAATACTGCCGCTCCACTTGTCGACGAGCCTATCTATGCGTATCTCGAACAGTTCGTTATCGTACAGCGGCCGGTGCGTCATGATAACGCCGTTGTTGTAGTCGTCGAGGGGCCTCGCTCGTTCCGCGGTCCTGTGACAAGTTAAGGAGGGGAATAAGAGCGGTAAATCGGCAGATGGATCGCCTGATGTGAAGCGATTTTACCCTGCCATTAATACTAGAACTTACAGAATAACAAATGCGTTGTCACCATTTTGTAGACAGATAGATCGTGCTTATTTGCTCTTTGGATCAGTGGTTGATGCTCAAGCCGGAGGTCGCGGGTTCGAATCCCGCCAAAGGAACAAAAACAGTTTTCTGTATTCCTGGGTCCCTAGATGTTTATCAAATATGTTTATAATACAATGAAAATATTAAATATTTGTGTAATATAAAAATATTAAATATATATCCTTTGTCTGGTACCCGTAACACAAGTTCTTCGAGAATTTAGCACGGGACCAAAGTGAAGTGGTGTTAAAGCGTCCATAGATATTATTATTGCTCAAACAAGGTACAATGTTCTGTAATCCCACAATGCTAGCAAAACACTCGCGGCAAAATACAACGCAAGTGTTAGATATATCACGCCGCGCCGGTTTTCCGACCCTCGTGTATCGCAGCATGGCTCTTCCAGCACAATACCACACTTTAATCGCACACAATTCGTAGCTTATAGCCCGACTACACCGAAACCAATAGTATGGGTAATGATTTTGGCAGTCTATGTATGTATGTTTGTTACGCCGTAGCGCCCAAGCTACTGGTCTGATTTTAATAAATGAGGTATCAATAGAATCGTAATAATAGGTCGGGTAACATAGGCTACATAATTTACGTAGTCGGGTTATATTTTTTTAATAAAGTTTTTAGTTATTTAGAGGAAAAGGTGATGTTGTACATACTTGTTATTCTGAGAGAGTTTCACGAGAATGCCGCATCTTGGATGGAAACGTAGACGATCATGTACAACTGAAAATGAATAATAAAATTAACAATCCAAGGATTGGTTGATTGTGACTTGGATGGACATCATTGTAAATACTTTTATTCATTGAGCCCGCCTCTATACCATGCTGTGTGCATAAAGTATAATAAATAAATAAAAAATTAACAGTCGTTAACACCAACAACTCACCCATAGCGCAGGCACCATCGCTCGGCATGGGCACGTACACATCGTTGTGGTCTTTGGACGTGGAGGACTGCGGGAACTGAGCCGCGGCCTCCAGCTCGCTGGACGTCAAGGTGTCGTCGTTATTGGGATCCTCCTCGACCTGGGAATTCGTGAAGTTATACGACGATAAGCGAGAAGTCCTTGCTCGTCTCATGAGACGCCTCTGCGCAAGAGCGAGAAGGGAGGGCAACATACTGCACACATTCACATTCGGGACAGATTAAAGTCCGACTCAGTTACTGCATTAAGTTCGATTATAAAAGCGCGTACGTGGTGTTAAAATCATTTTGGCAACTTGGGATTACTATGTTTGGGAGAGACCAAAGAATATGACATTACATTCTTTTTGATTTTTACAAAGCAATTTTATATTATATTTTTTAATCTGATCCAATAAATTTTTGAATTAAAACATACAACAACATAGTTGGCACACATTTGGGTATGAAGATGTCATCAATAGTAAACTATCAATGACTACGTCCAAAATATTTAGGCCCGTATTGATAAAGCGTTCTCAAGACCTTTCTTGGCTGAAACGATCTCAAGTAACGATTACGTTCTCAAGAATGTCTTTAATTAATAGTATGATCTCAATACCGTATCAGTTGATAACGTTATTGAGATCACGTACTCAACTTTTACGCGTCATCTACACGACAAAGAACGAGTGTGTTCAGTCGAATTTGTGCATAATAACATTATCTTTGATAGTCATATTTTAAAAGTAAAACTAATGACAAGCCTATGTCAATGTTTAGAATTGAGTATTAATATGGCTCCGTAAAAGAAAAATGTAGAAGTCTCAATAATACAATTTTAAAGCAATTCAAATCGTTATCATTTGGGGGCCAAGAACAGAATGAAATAACATTTCGTTTACACTTTTAAAAAGGGCGACTTAAGTGATTATACATACATTCAATATTTCTTTTTGAAAATGTAATATTTTATAATGTAAATAGCAAAATAAAATTTTGGTCTGTATTTTTATATTTTACAACGGGCAATTGGCCCACCACACTTACCCACCACTGCAACTCCTGTGTAGCAAGGATCGACAGTGGTAACCAACCGCAAAAACCCTTTGATATGATCTCAGGGGTGCCCGGGGGATATGCTAAATCTGTCTTGGAACCCGCATCGAAATTAATCAGAAGATTGTAGGAGGAGTAGGAAGTATTCCAGTTTCCCTCCCCAAGAAAAAGCGGGAGACAGCAAAAATTGTGATGACAAAAAGTCAGAATTAAAGGGGAAGCACCACGGGAATAACATGTTTTTTTTTTTTATGACTACAAGACAGAATGTAATTAAATGTTTTAATTTATAATATGACAGTTGATTAAAATGCATTTATAATGACAAAAAAGTGTTGCATTGTTTCCAATAGTACTTATGACAAAAACGTTTGAAAGCTCGGAAGTTCTTCGCACAGCCCACGAGATCTTCATAGTAACCAACCCTAGAAACACAATGGACGCTGTTCAACATTTCGATTCGTTCTTCATACCAGAGATCACACTCCCAGAGTATGTGATGAGCAGTTTGTTCATAAGGGCTACCTTCGGTCGAACACTCGCATAGCGGAGACGAGACTAATGTAAATCCAAATAGTTTCGCTTTGAAGTTTCCGTGTCCTGTCAAAAATTGAGCGACGTAGTGGTCTATTTCTATCCATTGCTTCGAGAGTCTATCGCGTACCGAAGGGAAGAAATTATATTATATTTTTATATTGAAAAAAAAAACAGATTTTTATTAATTTTCACGTATTAATATCTAATATTTATTATTCCCTAACATATTAGGTCTTTACATAATATGAAATTGGTGTTTTGTCGTACTAGCCACTTTGATCTCAAATATATATTCTTTGGTTAGAAATTTCAATTTCAAATTTATACCGCTATTTACTTATGCATTTGTGTTGCGAAAACTGTAGTTCATTTGTTTTTTTCTCTTTTGGCTTTTTCTTTGCATCACTCTGTTTACAAAATGGAAAACTTGAAATATCGTATTATTTTCGAGTACGAGTTCCCACGGTGGAACCACCATTGCTGCAGAAACGGTTCGAAGAATTAATGATATGTATGGCGGCGGTGTCGCAAAAGAAAACACAGTGCGTTTTTGGTTCCAACGTTTTTGTTCTGGAAATGTCGACCTGCAGAACAAGCCCCGTGGACTGCCGGAGACCAAAGTTTATAATGAAGAATTGAAGGCTATTGTGGAAGCGGATCCATCGCAAACCACGTCCGAGTTAGCCGCAGGCTGCGTTGTTAGTGATAAAGCTGTTTTAACCCACTTGAAGCAAATTGGGAAGGTGAAAAAGCTTGAAAGGTGAGTACCTCATGAGTTGAGTGCAGCAAACCAACAAACGTCGACTGCTGCGTTACATTACTCAACCGGCACAATAATGAAGGGATTTTGTCAAAAAAAGTTACTTGTGAGCGTTTGGTGGACTAGTGCTGGTGTCGTTCACTACAGCTTTCTTAAATATGGCCAGACGATTACGGCATATGTCTATTGCCAGCAACTGCAAATCATGATGGAAAAGCTAGCTGCTAAACAACCGAGGTTGGTCATTCGCTCTAGGCCTCTGCTGCTTCAGGACAACGCTAGACCACACACTGCACAACAGACGGCCACCAAATTAGAGGAGCTTCAATTGGAATGTCTAAGACATCCACTGTCCTCCCCGGACCTTGCTCCAACCGATTACACTTTAACAAACAAGGGCACGTCTGTTGAATAATCGTAAACCTAGAATAAACACAGACATTTAGGCTTTCACAGATTTATTTTGTTAGTAAGAATATTATATTATGTACATACAGTTTCTGTTGCATAATGACAACAGTAGTTTTTAAGACATATAATTGTCAATGTCATATTGACAGATGTCACGAGTGAAGCTTATTAACTTAGGTTTATTTTAGATAACTAAACGGCTCCACTCAGTGTAGACTGTAGACGTATGTGTGTTAGACACATCTCATGTGTAATACGTATCTGTGTTAAGCACCAATAAAGGAGAATATAAGAATTGTTGCTGTATTATTATCATCACCACTCAAGCGTAAGAAGGACATACAAATCAAGAGATCATAGCCCGATACAGCTTCAATGAAAGGAGTATTTACAAAACACAGAACAGATTTAAGGTCTATAGGGCGAGGAATTGTAGGAGGGAGGGAAATCATATTATGAGGATTTTTTTGGACAGCGAAAAAAGATCTGCTGTCAAGTGCAGTTAAATCTAGACACTTTTGTTTTGACTTTTATCTTTGGTATTGAGTGCTATTATTATAAATCAAACAGGTAATTCATTTAATGTAAATAAATAAATAAAATCGAAAATATTTCTATAAACACTCGACACTGGCAGAATGGTGCAAAACCTTTGCAACTGAGTATTGTCTTAGCGATAAGAACGGTTTATTAATACGGGCCTTAGTTTCATTAATATACTCAGAAATATTGATGCATTGCTAGTTGGTAAATTTTAAAAAATATAATATTTTATGTGTAGTTTATTAATTAGATACATCTAAAAAGTACGAAAAACTGCTAAGATATTAAACAAAACCTATATCATTAGTTTACTTACATCATATGCAAAAACATTAATTATGGTATTAACTTAAATACACAAATATCCGAGATATTTACAAATATGTTCGTGCGGCCGTATACTTCATACACTTTAACCTAGGCGTGACGTCACAGCTAGGTACGAATTTAGTATGGATCGTTTTCACGAGACTTGCGAAATTTTGTTTACAAATCAGTGTACCTTTTGAAATTGATTTTTGATATACTTACTGTTTCTCCTGAGAAGTAACTCATATTTAAGAATACATTTATGCAATAAAAAAAAACAGTCATATAGCCTATTATCAACTAACTTGATCCAAACTGTTCTCCATGATGGTTCTCATAGCATTCGAGTTGGTGATGGACACTTGAACGCACTGGCCGTACAGGTCTATGACGGCGAACAGCCTCGGCGGGATCTGCTTAGCGGCTATGCCCAGACATCTACCGTTCACGTAGAACAGCAGCTCCGCCTGAGAAAGTCACAGTTTAATAGTCAGTAGGATATCCTCCTTACTTTCTGTTGTCATATTTTAAAAATATTTTTGACAAAGACAGGATTAGTAGTCAGTCACCTTTAAGAAAATCCTACTTCTATTATAATGTGAAAGTTTGTGAGGATGGATGGATTGATGGATGTTACTTTTTCACGCTAAGACTCAACTGAACTGATTTTTATCCCGAAAAAGTACTGTATTCCCGTGGGATACCCAATACTATACTTACGCGGGCGGAGCCGCGGGAATAAGCTAGTTATCAATAAGGGAGTAAGTACGTAAGAAAGTCGTGTACATTGTGTGGGCTTAACATTCTAATATTCGCTAGAAGTAGCATATTAGCTTATACCAAACTTCATTCTTCCCAATTGGGTGTTTCACCACATTCCGGCACCGGCAACAGCCCGGCTGCCGGAGGAGCAAAAATGTATGAATATTTATGTTTTTCACGGCCCGGCAACGGCACGCACGGCAATGCCTCCCACCTGACACCGTCGTGCCGGGTCGGTAAGTGGAAAAACAGCCAATCTATTCTACCACTCTTGTCTAAAGCTGAAGGAATGCGAGACAAGTCTAAAATATTTGCAAGATTAAAATATTTTTTTAATCTGAATTGCTATAATTTATTGAGAGGCATAAGTGTTTATAGATTTCACTTATAATAATAATAAATAAAAACTTTATTTGTATCAATTATGGGATTGTTGTACGGTATTATGTTTCTAAACTTAGTTCAGTTCAGTTCTAGGCAATTGTTCTGTTGAAGGGGACCTGAATAATCATCCAATATACCAAGCCATTTTACAATTTCCGTCGCGCGTTATTACTTATTTTTATCTATAAGTATCAATCTCAAGCTAAGCGAACGATATATTTTATGAAAGCGTGTAATGCCTATATCGCAAATAGTAATTATGCATTTTTGTATTAAATACCTACTACCCTTTTCACTACATAGTAGAGACTGTGTTCAGTGTCCTTAAACTTTTACTAGTATACCAACTTCTGAATTACTTTTTTAAGTGGGACAATTACACAATACCGAGACGAAATGTTTCGCGCTAATAACAGCTCTAGCCAATATCTATATGCGAGAAACTGTGTTAAAGTTCAGTTTTTATTCTACCTTGTAGTTAACATTAAATGTATCTATAGTATTTACAATTTTATACAGTAATATATAAAATGCTTTGCGCTGAATACCTACTAACTGACGGATCAACGCACAGTCAAAACCGCTGATAGTAGATACCTGAATTTTGGCGGGTGTGTTCTTTGTATGACGAAGGCATCCGATTAGAAATGATTTTTCAAAATTCTACCCCTTAAAGGGGGTGAAAAGGACGGAGTCGCGGGCAAAAGCTAGTAAGCCATACAATATTTGATACTATAATCAGCATTACGTGGTGTGTATCGAGTGCGTTAACCATATTTGCCTTACAAGTTGCAGCTAATTAACTTAACTGCATCCTTCTAACGTGATATTAAATTAGTATCGGCACACAATCCTGCATTACCATAATGTTAATGGACGATAATTGACTTTGAATACGAAAATATAATGCAGTTTTAATTAAACATGATACTAAATAACAAAATATAATTATAAAACTAGGTGTTGCCCGCGACATCCTGCGCGCAAAAGGAAATCCCAAAAAAAAAGAAAAAGAGCATACATTTTGCCGCGTCTATAGGCGTGTGTCTACTCTATGTTTGTGCCACATTTCATTAAATTTATCCATTAGTTTGAAGCTTACTCATTTAAAACAAAACAAAAAATATATCCTCTAAGTTATTAGTATATAGATAACAATATAAAACTAGGCAGATGTATGTCCATTTGTAGGTACCTCAATTGTACTAGCAAAATTTCCTCATTATTGATTATATCCTTACCTTACTAATGTTATGAACGCGAAAGTTTTTTTACAGTATGGATGTTTGTTACTCTTTCACGCAAAAAATAAAGAACGGATTTTGATGAAACATGGTGTGGTAGTAGTTTAGACTTTGGATTAACACGTTAGCTACTTTTTATCGCAGCAACATGTACGGTTTCCACGTGATTTTACGTTCTACTTTTTACGTAGGAAGTCGAGGGCAACGTCAAGTAATAAATATATTCTGTCTTTAAAACGTACCTATAAAATATCCCTTTACGTAGTTATTATAAAACACACAAGTTATATTTTGTATCCAACATAATAAGTCAATACATACCTTGCTAGTTCTCATAACACCAACGGTGTCACCTTCTCGGAGCAGTTCTAGAGCTGGTCCGTATGATGTCAGCAAAGTTATTCCATCTTTAACTATTGAAGCTCCGGACATAATCTGTGAGAAAAAAGATGCATTTAAAGGTCACAAATAGAGTACTTCTTTATTTTAAATCTATCTTTGGTTTAAATAATATTATAAAAAACATGATTTTTAGTATAGGAAAAACAATTTAACAGAACCTCTTCACCCGAAATTTTACAAAAAGAGGTTGTGTTTATGATCATTTTTCTGCTCTTATATGTAGCTTACTATGTTTGTTTCCAAATACCCAAAGATAGCGGATAGAACCACCTGAAGTTTAATAAAAAATAATCCAACAATATTAAAAATTCTGCTCAAAATGTCCACTTGTTTTGCTAGTATGCATGAATCGTGGCAATAAGGTTTTTTTTATTTGCTCACTGTCTGGATTTGTTGCACAAGACATTTCTAATATAATGTCATGCCATACTAGGCCGCTGTCAAAGAACTCATTTTGTAACGCGCCCTTATATGAGTAGTAGATCATGCAAAACAATGTAACAGTATTTAACTACTTTTTTAATGTAAATACATAATATATATGTATTTAGTTTTTCAATGGCAGTGGCATACATATTAGAAAACAAAGTTAATTAACATATGCATGGGAAAAGAAATAAGTCATTGTGATGTAAATGTATTTTAAATCTTGTTTCAAAAATTCAGGTCCCTATTGAGTTACTTACAATGCAGTTGAAACTTTTCTATTAAACATTAATAAAACTGTGATTAAAAGGCGAGTAGGTACTTTTTATAACTATATCCATCATTCATTTGCTTACTAAGCAAAAAATTCATAAGACTTACCCATGCTGTATTCCGTAGTTTTGTAGCTGTCGCTGGTAGCTCCATAAACTCCGGATCTAGGGTGGTGACGCCAATCTCCAGACTGCCATTCCAGACATTCACCTACACAAATACATAACATTGTTTCAAATCAGAAGAATGCAGATGATTTCGTTATATAAAATTTAAGTTATGTATAAGCGTCTATACTGAGTATACTCTATTCAGATCCAATTAAATCTAAATATAAACCAAAGAAACAATAGAGCCCTATAATGCTTTAAATTTGAACAACACTTTTGCCAAAAACGGCATTTACAGTGCCATAAAAAATAAACAAATAAATAATCCCCTTATTCTGTGAAAAATAAATTACAGTTTTTTAAACATTGCACTTTAAAGAATGTCTCATATCACAGTGCGCCTCTCAGCATAGCCCTACCCCAAAAACTTCCATATTATTGTTCTCTGTCCATTGCAACCCGCGGAGAGTTTGGTTCAGCTTGTGAGCTGTGTGAGCTTTAATGACCGGTTTCTGAAGATTTTACATAAACTAGTTATTCTAGTGGATGAATCTATTTCATCTAGTTATTCTAGTTATTCTAGTTTCTGTCTAGTTATTCTAGTGGATGAATCTATTTCAAATTCGAAGATAAAGTATCTATTTTAACTAATAAAAATAGTCATTATCTGTAAAAAAAAAAATTTAATCCTTTCTTTATCAATCAGTAGCTATGTCAATTGGATATTTTCCTACATGTAAAAATTTGGTTTAATTAAAATAAATTAAGAAATAATTAGGTAACAACTTGATAAAAGTAAATAGAATTAGGATTTTATGTGGAGTTTTGTAATTATATGCATTTCGAAGCCACAAAAAAGGAGAAATATTTTTTTTAAAACATTAGTGTATAAAACCTACATAATTAGTTTACTTACATCAAATAGAAAAATATTTACTATGGTATGTATCAACATAAACGCGCAAAATTACGAGATATCAGAAACTTTTAACTCAGCTAATTTTTAATTCACTAAACTAGATTTCTTTTAATCAATATAGAGCAGAAAATTTATAAATATATAAATATGATATTAGTTTTGAATGAAAAATAAAGTGTTAGTTGAAAAAAATTACAAACAACTTTTAGCATTCATATCTTTGTTGTTTTCAATGATATCCAAAAATTGATTTAACTACATGATTTATCAAACAAGATAGATGATTGAAATATTAACACCATGATTTATAGATTAATAAAAAAATTAAATATGGTTATCAAATCATCATCAAATATTTGTTAATAGAATATAACAACATCCTATGGATTAGGTTAGGTTAGTGTTTGAGCCTTCTAGGTACTCTGACTAGTGAGGCTGACCTGCAAGATTTCTTTTTTTTGTAGCATTTTAAGTTTTGTATTATTAATTTTCTTTTTAATACTTCTATAGTTTGTAAATATTTTAAATAGTCAGCTATAGATTAACATTATAATTTATTAAAAAAGAAATTGTTTCTTTGTAGACACATTACAGTGTGTACAAACAGTGTGTACAGTGAGTACATTTCCAACCTGTCTGTATTGTTAGCACTGCATGTTCTTGTTTTAAATAATGTATTTTTGTGTTTTTTTATTGATTACTAAAAGATTTGGTGATACCATCAACATTTGATGTCAATATATCAGAATATTTGACATCAAAATGGCCATTTCAGACAAAGGTGTGTTGTATGTGTGTGTATCTTAAGACTGTTTTATCCTACGTCTTTAATCCATTTGTAGATTTAATCCTCTATGTTCATTTATAATATCCTAATAATCCTCTATGTTCATTTATAGCTTCAAATCACATAAAACTTTGATTATGTATATTTAATTAAAGTTCAACTAATTTTCATTAATTTTTATTTTATTTATATATGTTCTGTATATTATGTAGGGCATAATAAAAAATTAAAAAGAAAAGGCTAAGAAACATTGGTTTTGTATATTATTCTGTTTTTATACTAGTACTTGTATCTGCATGAGGTACCCATGAAGTCATTGCATGAGTCATTCCCTGCACTGTACGCCATCAGCTTTTCACTGAACATCTGCTCCATCACTCTGACGTTTGCAACTCCTATTACAGGGGAGGCTATGCCAAAAGGGTGTGAAAAGTGAAGAAGGGTGTGTCGAATTATGTAAACATTTATTTCACATTTGCATGTCAGCAAATGCATTTATTGATTTTCGGCCAAAATACAGTGGCTAAAAAGTATCAAATTTGTTTTGGAAAGGCAGAGACCGTCTTGGTGTCTGCCATTCTTTTCTATTAAACTTACCTTTCGGTCGATACATATTTCGAATACAACGTCGTCTTGAAGAGGTTCTGCGCTCAGGATCAAGCCATGATTAAATTCGACAAAATTGCGAACTGCTGTTGTATTCTCGTGTAGCAGAGTCACTCTATCGCCACACCTCCGGTGGAACCTCATCATTCACTATTTATTGCCACCGTAATATCAACATTTACGCGACTTCATCATTCCGAAAAATTATTTAATAAATCAATTCTGATTTATTTGAAAAAAAAATCTAACACTTATCTCAATAGTACAAAGAAAAATTTATACGAACTCATCGTACCTACTTTGCTATGTTAAAATCCATTTTAATAAATTTTAAAATAATATAGAATTATTAATTTAGTAAAAGCACGACCTCAAAATTGATTTTTTATAAAAAAAAATCAAACTAAGTGCTAGTTTGCTACTGCAGCCCACTTTTTCACCGTAACTGACATTTCACATTTGACAAATGACAAATCTTTTTTTTTTATTATTTATATATGGCATCGGCTTATAACCATTTGCCAGTGTCAAGTTAAAAAGGCGGAAAATAGAACTTTCGTTTCAATTTTCAACACCGTATTCCTATATCGTCAAGTCTAAAGTCTAGTCAAAGTCCAAATATATAGTCAGTACAGTCTATGAGTCATGTCAGTCGATTCAGTAAAGTGGTAGAAGCTTTACTAAAAGTTCCGAGGGAGTTTTGGCGGGAACACGTTTTTAGAAGTTGTACCACTTGCCCACACTTATGAAGTTTTACAAATTTCACAACATCACCCATTGAACTCCCCGGCAAAACTCCAACAAACTGATTTTTTTACAATTTTTAAATTCTTCACACAGGCAGGCTAAAGCTTTGGAGTAATACCGCCATGTTAAAGGTTGATCTTGGTTATTGTCTCCTGTATTTCTTTCATCAATAAATAAATATATTTTATAATTCTTGAGATACAATTCTAGTCATATTAATAAATATTACACACCCGCTAAGAACTGCTTTCGGTTGACAGCGCAAAATTGTCTCCCCGTAATACTCGAGAGCCTCATCTACTGGATACTAGATGGCACTACTTAGCAGTTAGCTTATTATCATTCAACATTCATAAAGCGTTACTTGCACTCATTATTTAACAATCTACAACAGAAAATAGGGACACAAACAAACGCTTTTAAAGTTATCTTTATCTTATGCTTTCTACCTACACTCAGATTACTCTACCTATAATTGCAATCACAAACAGCAAAATATTATGGTATGGTATGGCGCGATAGTTTCTCTGCCAAGACTGGATTAAAAATTTAATCAAAATAAACTTATTAATTTTGTTACGTAAGTACTTAATATTATAAAAATATATTATTACAATATAAACAGGGGTATCTTTTTAGTTAATGGGCACATATAGCTAGGTTAAGGAGCTGGTGGCAATTTAGGTACCTACTTATATGAATTCATCATCGACGTAATGTAGTCTGCAACTACATTGTTATCTAGAGAAAAATAGTTGCGAGCTTAGATTTTTTTCAAATAAGTTACAAATAAAAATTATAATATCGTGTCTGCCATAAATTTGAATATATTAGATAGTAAAATAATTTATGCTGCAGAAGTCAGGATAGTGAGAGTTTTTTCTAAATAATAAATATGGTGTAAATAAAATATAAATTAGTAGGTACCTACTATGTATATCATTCCATCATTTTTCTAATCATTATTTTTATGTTCTATAAAATATTTAAAATGTATAAGACATTTTAGTTTAGGGCAGAAACGTTAGTAGATAATATTATTATATTTTTTGACGTTTATTTCTAAAATTTTAAACTTATTTAAAAAATTTCATAGCTACCTGTGCACGCCAATATTTTTCTCTAGTTCACATAGATGCAGACTACATTATCAACGATTAACCTAATCATTGAAGTGTAATCTATTACAATGAGGAATAAGTGAGAAGCTCGATGGCTTTGTGGTCGTAACACTAAGTAACTCATGTTGATGATGGGTGACCACAAATCCTAATATTTTTAAGGTCAAAATCCATACGCCTATTGCCTACTAACGTTTTTCTATTTAGAAGATTAATCCATGACGCAGAAATCCTTACTATTACTTATAAACGCAAACGTTTCTATGTATGGATGTATTCTTTCGCGTAATAACTACGGAACGGATTTCGATGAAATTTGATATGGTAGTAGTTTAGGCTCTGGATTAATAGTTACATTTTTATAGTGGCAAAATTTATGGTGCCCACGGGATTTCTTATTACACGTACGAAGTTGCGGGCACTGTCGGTTTATTTATACAGCCAAATTTTCCTCTACCCTTACATAATAAAGAGATCGGTTCTCATGAAAGCTAATGCGCCTAACGCTCCTGTCATTGTGCCTGCCTAGGTGTTGCGGGTGTCCGACAATATTTTTACAGGTAGGTAATTTATCTCAATCTATTTTCTAAATTCAGGAATACCTATACAAAATTCATTCTTCTGAAATAGGCTTGAGAAATACCTACCTAGGTATAAAATCGAGTTACCCAATTTATGGAACCTCCGCCGTTTCGTCACCTCAAACATTAGAGCCGCCCGTTTGTCTCCTGTTGTAGTACATTAATGCTATATAGATTAATGCTTGAACATTTTTTATGAAATGAACGAAGAAACGAGCAGTCGGATCGCCTGATGGTGAGCGATTACCGCCGCCCAACGTATAAGAGGTACCTATAACTAGACATTGTAGGTAAATAAACACTACTTACTAATTATTTTATGAAATGAACGAGGAAACGAGCAGTTGGATCGTCTAACGGAAGGTGAGCGATGGTGTTAAGTAATGATCGTTGAGTTTTTACCCGACTGCGTCAGAAGGAGGGTTATGTTTTTCGAATCTGATACCGCGATCTCCGACTTATGCCCGGTTTCTGAAGTGAATTTGTTGTTAGTTTATATCTAATCATCATTAGTGTTATTGGTTCGATAACTTGTTTCTAAAGAAACAAATACAATATTAAACTAAGTTTAACTTTAACTAACCAATGAGGTCCGGTTAATGGTTATCAATTTAATAACTCGTATTTGAAAGAAAATTCTGCGCTAGTTAAACTTAAAGAGTTAAAACCCTAAAATCGAATCGACGCACGCACATGCCAGGTCGGATGTGGATTGTCAAGACCCTGGTTTTGTTTATACTATAAAGATTTTTTTTCTATGACATACTTTTTCAGTGATCTGTGTTTTTAGGTTTCCGTAGGTCACGTCTCGAAACCTTTATGGTTTCGTCATGTCCGTCCGTCTTTGGCTTACCATTTTTAAACTTTTTCTAAAAGCTAAACGGCTGTCTAATAAAATCTGAAAAAAAAAATGATGGTCGTTCATATGATGAACTTTGAAGGAAAACTATAACGGCTTGTATAACTTTTTTGTTCTAAAACGAGAGCAAGCAGATCCACAAAAAACAAAGATTTAAGTACCTATAATATTAGGTCCTTACCTATGAAATTGCCGTTTTGTATGAAAAAGTTTAAACGAATCTTTTTCTTGTATTTTTTATTTGTATTAATCGAAGTAATCACCCATGCAATCAATGAATATTTGCCAACGCAATGGCAGTTTATTGATGCCCTTCTTTAAGAAATCAGCTGGACTCCGGCAACAAATTCTTCAAAGGCATTTTGTACTGCCTCTCGGGTATTGAATTTTTTTCCCGCCAAGAAATTATTCAAATTCTGAAAAAAGTAGTAGTCTGTAGGCGCAAGGTCTGGTGAGTAGGGTGGATGACGCACAGCTTCCAACCCCCAGTTCTTACAACTTGGAGACCGTCTGCTGTGCAGTATGAGGTCGCGCGTTGTCGTGCAGGAGCAGCGGAGACGAGCGATTGACCAATGCTGGTTGGATATGTGCCAGCTTCTCCATCATTGTGTTCAGTTCTTCACAGTACACATCTGCAGTAATGCTCACCCCGTTTGGTAAGAAGCTGTGATGAATCACACCGGCGCTAGACCACCAAACAGTGACCATCACTTTTCTAGGGGTAAGTTTTCGTTTAGGGCATTGTTTAGGTGCTGAACCAGGATCCAACCAACTTGCTGAGCGCTTGCGGTTATCAAACAGAATCCATTTTTCATCGCAGGTAACAATGCGGTTCAAAATTCCTTCATATGCGTGTCTGTTGAGCAGTGCAAGGCACGTCTCGATGCGTACTTCGCGCTGGCGATCATTGAGTTCGTGGGGCACCCATTTGTCAAGCTTTTTTAACTTGCCAATTTGACGCAAATGGACCAATATTGTTTTGACGCTAACGTCGAAAGCTGCTGCTAATTCAGCCATAGATTGTGTATCATCAGATTCCACAATCGCCTTTAATTCGTCATTGTCGACCAAAGTCTTCGGACGACCGCGAGGTTCATTTTTCAGGTCGAAATTTCCAGAACGGAAGCGAGCAAACCAATAACAGATGGTGCGTTGGTTTGTAGTGTTAGCTCCGTAAACGTCGTTGATGTTGCGTGCCGCTTGTGCCTCGTTGCTGCCACGACGGTACTCATATTCCATAATTACTCGAATTTTTAACGTATCCATGATGACGAAAAAGATTGAAATGCGATGAAAATGTAACACTAATCAATAAACAAATGACTACTTTTGAAAAAAGAATTCCATGTTTTTAAAATAAAATTAATTTGAAATTAGAATTCTTAGCCAAACAAAAATAAATTTGTATTGAAATGGCCAGAACTACAGAACGGCATTCATAGGTAAAGACCTATTATGTAGGTACATTCAAATTTGTTCTGGAATATTTTTTGGTTGCAATCAGTGATTTTAATTGATAACTACATAGGCTACAGATAACTTTCCAAGATAGACTAGATCAGGGTTGGCGAACCTTTATGTATTAACGTGCCATTTTTGTAAAGAAATGTTTAATGAGGTCATAGTCGTGCCATCAACATTTTCATTTAATTTTTCGTTGTGATTTAGAGACGTATTTCAAAATTAGCCCCCCGGGTCAATTAAATATATTGCCGCCCATTAAGCAGTGACGAATTATCAACTGACAAAAAAATTTGATTATTGTACGGGTAAAAATATAATTACTCTTTAAATCCTATCTGAAAGGCTATCCTATCTAATTTTTCTTTGGAAAAATACATTAAAATCACTACCCTAAAACCGAATGTCGATACTTAATTAATTTAATATGTAATCGCAAGCGAGCCCTATAAAAGACTGCGTACTTCGGAAAAATTTAATTATTTATTATATAATTAGCCTTAAATTAATCGTCAAAACTAAATATTATATGTTCTATAAGTCAAACACGAGTGAGCGGAGCGAGTGAGCAAACCCAGCGACTTCCAAGAAAAGGAGGCGGTTATACGTTCGGCTGTATGTTCAACCATAACTCCGCCGTCTGTAAACCGATTTTTAAGATTATTTTCTTGATGTTAAGGGTATTAACCCAAGCAAAAACTACCAAAAAGTAAGATTTTACACCAAGGTATACCCTGGATCCAACAGTACTGAACAGAACTTCTGACTCCTTATAGATACATGTTTGGGGATTTCAGCGTTATTTAAAGAACTGCAAGCATAAGCTACTATATCAATTAAAGTAATCATCATCATTACCACCAAGATCTTATCATACATCATCACATTATGATGATATAACAGGTACTTCTAATAGTATTTTACACCGACACGGATATCTTTGAATATTATTTGCCGTTTATGGACTTATTTACAAAATTGTTTTGTTTTTGGAAAGAGTATAATTCGAAATTAGTCCTTTAGTCACTAAAGTGGAGTCCTGATAATGGGGTCCATGAGGAATCAAGGGAACCCCTCGAAAATTATATAGATACATATAGTGATTTTAACTTTTCTGAAGTAACCCAAGCATATGTTATCAAAAAGTAAGATTTTACATCAAGGTATACCCTGGATCCAAAAGCACTGAACAGAACTCCTCAGTCTTTAAAGATACTATAAACCGCGTTCCAAAGTAAATACACAAAAAGTATTAAATAAATATTATTTTCTAAATAATTAGCCTTTTAAATTCGGTAAAAATTTTAACTATTTCTCTACACTGCTCTATAGATGATTTATCAGGATATTGTTTGGGCTGGTACCGACTTCAAAATAATGAAGATTGTGTTAAAAAGGGTTACAAATTTTGCCGAATATAAAAGCGGAATTATTTAGAAAATAATATTTATTTCATACATTTTGTGTATTTTTAATTTGGAAGTCGGTTTCATTTTTGTTTCAAAATAATTCAGTTAAAATATGTTCAAACTAAAATACTGAAAAACTGAAGTTCAGAAAAACAACCGGTTAAAATAGAACATCGGTACTGAATAATATAATATGTTGCTTATAGTAAAGACGATTTTTTTAAACACTTTTTTCCTATTCAAGAGGTTAAATCTTCTTAAACTTCTTACCCTCAAATTCTGTGAAAATAGTATTATTTTGTAATTTATGATGTTACAAAATAGGTGGCAAATAACGTCCATTATGTTAGGTTTGCCATATATTACCTACTTTACCCTTTTTACATACATACCTTTTTACATACGGACATAATTACAAAATTTTGTGATCAGTGACGTGTCCAAAATATTATGTCGCGTGCTATTGATGATACGCGTGCTATAGGTTCGCCATCCCTGGACTAGATACACTTCTAGCCTTTAAGGCAACAGTTCCAATAGCTATTGACAGATATTTAAGCACTTGAAATGGTAAGTCTGCGATTAAGACAAATAAACTACCATAAAATATTATGTTTTTATTTTTTGACTAAAACATAAACGAATACATTAGGTACTCAATGTTTTTCTTGAATTTTCCTGATTATTTTTACCAACTTCTCAGAAAGTTGTAAATCCCATGTGGTGCATTTATTTGTCATTTTACGTATTTTATACGTAATTTATTGGTCATGCAAAAAGGTGCTTTGAGAGGGTGTTTCAAAGTTGAAATTGAAATAGAATCCTCGAAATGGGATGCACAAACCTTTAGATCTGATTGGAAGAAAGTCTTATGAGTGTCAGTATTTTCTATGTCAAGGGAGTAAGGTTAGGTTCGTGATGCGCAAGGAGATAGGACGTTGTGGGGTGTAGATACGGGCCTCATGTGGGCGGCTATCGATCGGTGCGCGTGTGCGCCAAGAGCCAAGCTGAGCTCTGGCAGTAAACATCATTCGAGTCCGAGAACCAAAGGCATGCACACGCTCTTGGCTGTAGTGCTCCTCGCACTCGTGTGCGCCCTAGCCCGCCCATCTGGTAAGTACACAAAACAATTTTCCCGCAACCACCGCCCGAAGCGAATTGTTTCGATATTTCACACGTTAAAATTGCGATTTATTTGTTTGGCGGGATTCAAAGATGCTGACACCTGTTACGCCAGTTTCATCAAAAGTTTGCTTTGAAGTTTCGGAAACTGTTTTAATTACACAAAAGTATGAATATAAATTATTTTTGTGAATGTTGGTTACTTTCAACTAAATAAAATACGTTTGTTGTATTTTTGTGGCGTCACTGTGTTATCAGCGGATGCTCTCGTCGTTGGTGATAAAACTGTTTTAGCGTACGTCAACAACTAACGTTTTCTGTTTTGTATTTACATTTTGCGTGATATTTTGGTTGCTAAATAATACAAAGGAATGCCATAAAAAGCCCATAATATACCTACCTGATAATAACCTTTTCTTGTCACTTGAAAGGTAACATAATTAATAAATGAATTATAATTACAGCTGTATTCGGTTCTATTGTAAAATACACATAAAACTGAATTATGCAATAGTATTTACCCTTAAAAAAATTAATACATTATTAATACGGCCATCATTGGCTGATTATAGGCTAATCAGCTACTAGGGTAGCGGATGTAGCAAATGCTACCGGCCCCGCGCTTTGGGTGGCCCGCGCTCCAATGTATGTCCGGCCGTGACAACCGGCGGGAGCGTAAAAATATTTTTCATACATAGTCAAAACAACGCTGAAAATTGATCTCTGTGCTAATACAAATTAAAATAATGCTGAAAATCAAAAACACGACAGCAATTAAAAAACTCGCCGCTTGTGAGTTCGATTTTGAGCTCTATTGTATTATCAAATAGGACTGAAAATAGGTCTGAATACAAATAAAGTATCTTAGATAGCTTTTAACGTCCCATATTAGTAGAGGTGGTGCAAGGCGTTGGCGGTGTAGGCGAACGCTCACGGCCTGGCAGTCCAAGCCTTAGGCAAGCTTCCTTGCAAGCTTCCTTCCAAGCAAGCCTTGCGCCTAACAGCCGAAAAAAAACAAAAGTATGGAAAATTCGAAAGTACGCGCCACAAGGTTATTCTTATAATGAAAACATAAGAATTAATTCTCTAACTTAAAGATATTTCTCGAAGTTATAGATCGGGAACAAAAGAAAATTAAAACTTTCCATAATCCAGTGTACAAATAAGGTTTGTTAAAATCAATTACGGATATTTGGGTAATATGATCTACTGCATAAGTAAAGACATTTAGGCAGATAAAACATTTAAAAATTCGAAAGAAATACAAAATAGTAAAAATTAAAATTACATCACGTTCATTTATCCAGTAAATGTTGCTCGCTCATTCCGCTCGCTCATTTTTTATACATAATCAATATATTATATTATTTTAAACTAATGTTCTGTTTAAGGCTTTTTATTTGATTGTATTTTCTTAAGTAAAGTCTTTCTTTTCTTTAAAATTTAAATAGATTTTGATTGGTCAAATAGGAAACAAGTTTTGCTCGCTGACTCCGCTCGCTCACTTTTAACATAAACAATATATTATATTATTTAGTCCGATGTTCCGTTATAATATTCCGTTAATTTATTTGTATTTTTTCGAAGTTCACAGTCTTACACATATTAAAGTTGAACAGATTTTAATATGGAAAGTAGTATAAATTTTTTTGCTCGCTCGCTCCGCTCGCTCGTGTTTAACATAAAAAATATATTATATTATTTTGTACTGACGGTCGGTTTAAGGCTATTAATTTAATTGTATTTTCTAAAGTACACAGTCTTTCAGGGTGTAAAGTTTAGTTCAGGTAGTAAAATAGAAAAAAAAAATCATATAAGAGCATATTAAGCTCGCTTGGAGGCCCCACGGCAGAATTTACTACGGCGCCCGCCGGGCGTTGCATCCAGCACTGACGTCCAATCAATCCATTGTCCTAATTGATTAAAAATTTAAACATACTGTAAAGTAGTGTCTGTACTAAATAACCAAGGCTTTCGATAAATTTTTAAAAAGTGATAAAATAACACATAAAATATGCAATTTTTGAACGCTGATTTTGCTTTACGCTTTGCTATTTTTAGTTTCACGATGATTAAATGTATAAACAAAATTTTAGCAGACAAGTGTATTCTACTAACCATTTGTGGGAGTGCGATGCTCCTCGTCAAAATTAATACCTTCTCAGACTTATAATACTGTTGCCACACAACAATTATTATTAAAGGTTATTAATTTATTCTGCTCTTTGCATTCTCTTTGCTTCATATTTTGTATCCCACGCAACTATAATTTGATAATATTCCAATTATTACGTATCGACAATAACTTATGATAATATTCTTGATTAAATCTTAGATTAAATTAAATCGTAAAATCTTAAATTAAATCTTAAAATTAAATTAAATTTAAATTTAATTTAATTTAATTTATTAAATTAAAAATCTTTCATCACCCTTGACTCGACTCCAAGCGACGACGAGGAAGATGCGTCTCCACTAGATGTAAAAAAGATTCTTATTGACATAAAGAAAGAGGTAAATAAGATTGTAACTGAAGAAATACAATCTGTAACAAAATCAATTCAATTCTGTAGTGGCAAACTAGACGACTTGACAGAAACTATAGAGGCCCTCACATCAAAGCTGAAAAACATAGAAAGAAAGCAGATACAGCTTGAAAATAATTTTAAAAATCTTGAGCTAAAAACCCAAGCACTTGAACAGCGTGTACACGAATCGGATCAGCGGCTGCTGTCATGTCACGCTGAAGTCGCTGGTATACCGGACACAAAGGATCTCGAACTTCCAAGGCTGGTAACTGATATCGCCAAAAAGTTAAATGTTCCGGTAGTGGAGGTGATATCTGTGAAGAGAACCCACGGAAAGACTAACGGAACCGGACCTGTACTTGTGAAGATGCGAAACTTCACGAAACTTGTTGATCTTAGCAGCCCGCAAGGAGGTGTTACAAGCTAAAAATATGATGCCAAATCTTAGCGGACCTATGGCAAATGACAAAATCATCATCCGCGAAGCCTTAACTCCTTACTACAAGCATCTACTTTGGCAAGCGAAACAGGACCTCAGAGACAAGTTCAAGTTTGTATGGTTTAAGGACGGTTGTGTGCTAGCTCGTAAAAACGAAAATACTAAGGTACAAAAAATTAGATTTAAAAACGATATTGAAAAAGTTGTAAAAAACTAAATCTATAATAGTCGAAATTCATTTAAAATACATAAAGCTTTTTAAGTAATATATTTTTAACATACAACATTTACTATCATAAAACTATCTATGGCTCATGAGGTAAAAGAAATTTTTAATTGTATAGACCTTAGTTTTGAATCAAAACTCCCTAAACACACTACTAACTTTACAATATTCCAAGTTAATATTCGTTCATTAATCAAAAATTTTTGGAAGATAGAACAAATCCTAAGTAACTCGCAAGCACATCCAGATGCTATAGTATTATCTGAGGTTAACATATCAAGTGTTGTCCAGTCACTATACAACTTACAAGGCTACACTATGTACACAAAACTTAGAAATAATCGTAAAAGTGGTGGACTTATTATGTATATTAAAAACTGTCACACATTTATTAATTTAAAAAACACTACTGAGCACTTTGAATGTATTGTTGGTAAAATAACTGTCCAATCCAAATACTCACTTTATCTCTGTGCAATTTACCGACCGCCCAATACTAATTGTAAGTCGTTTGTAAGTGAACTGGATAACACATTAAATATGGTCACTCAATTAGACTGTATAATGCTAGGAGATATGAATATAAATCTAAAAAACGAGTCACCTATTCAAAAATCATACTTGGATGTCATACATGGGCACGGTCTAATATGCGGAATCACAGATTTTACTAGAGTAGAAAATACTAAAAACTATCTATCTAAAACTTGTATAGATCATATCTTCGTTAGATCCCGCATAAGAGACGCGTACGCCGCCGCGATCGGCACTGTACTGGCTGATCACCGTCTCACAGCGGTTACATTAGTAAATGACTCGTCGATACAGGACGCTCCGGTGTATTTAACGAGATATAATAACAACAAGTTAAAACGTCTCCTTGATGACGTCGATTGGCAAATCACTGAACATATGGACAATCCCAATGACATATACGATTATATTAATGATAATTTCAACAAATGCTACATTCAGTCACAATATAAGCAGCTAAAACACTCGAAACGTGCTAATAACGGATGGGTTAATAATACAATAGTTAAATTGTGTAGGAAAAGAGACAAATTATACAATGAATGGATTAAAGATACTAGTAATAAAACGAAAAGATTAGAGTACAATAGGATAAGAAATATAACTAATAAGCAAGTTCACAAAATTCGGAATACATATTACAAGCAAGAAATAATCAAATATACAGGAGATACTAAAAAATTATGGAAAATAATAAATACAATAGCAGGTAGGATAAATAAATCTATAGACACAGTAATTCAGCAAGCTTTTAAATATGAAAATGATAAACACATAGCGAATAATATGGCTGAAGGGTTTCAAAATAACATTAAATGTATAATTCCAGCATGCACTACAGAAATACTTAACAAATGCAGCTACATAAAACCAATCAACAAATCTTTACTTTATAAACAAGCGTCGGAGTGTAAGGTCAAAAAAATTATACACAACCTAAATACATTTAAGGCTCCAGGTATTGACGCTATAAGGGCTGTAGATGTAAAAAGACTGGCTGATACGTTGTCTATAGTTGTTGCGCGATTAATAAATACTTGTGTTAAAACCGGAATTTACCCTAACATGTTAAAGTCGGGAATAGTAAGGCCAATACACAAAAAAGGTCCTACAGACATTTATAATAATTACAGGCCGATTACTATCTTACCGGTTATAGACAAAATCGTAGAAAAATACATATGCGAGCTATTACAGGACTTTTACAAGTCGTATGGCATATTTTCGACTACCCAGTATGGATTTCAGCCAAAAAAGAGCACAACGTTACTATTATCTTGTTTCACGGACGATATAAATCAGTACCTTAACGATAAAAAACATGTTCTAATAGTCTTTATTGACTACAGCAAGGCGTTCGACACACTTAGACACGACACCCTAATAGAAAAGTTAGAAAATAGTGGCATTAGGGGCAACCTGTTAGATTGGTGTCGCAACTATCTTCATGAACGTAGCTACCGCGTCAAAGTGGGAACAGAACTTAGTGACCAGGTTGAAATCACCCAAGGCACTGCTCAGGGATCGGTAATAGGTCCCGTGCACTATCTAACTTACGTGAACGACCTCATTAACGTAATAAAGCACTGTAAGGTGTTTCAATTCGCTGATGACACCTGCCTTCTTTCCGCAGACCAAGACATATCTAAAGCCCAGAAACGACTGCAGTCCGATTTTACTGCGATATGTCAATGGTCCCATGATGCAGGGTTGGTATTAAACGCGGAAAAGACCACGCTTTTGCATATCCACTCTAGTCACATCTATTGTACAGACGACATTAAAGTAGTTGCTCACAGTCATATTTGTCTTCATACTAACTACTGTACAAAAGACTGTAAACAACTACAACTAGTCAATGAACAAATCTACTTAGGGCTCATCATTGATAATAGGTTAAATTGGTCCAAACAAATTGATAAGGTCTGTGGAAAATTACGTGCGATTTTAGCAAGTTTTGTTCTGATTAAAGATAGAATACCTTTTTGCGTGCTACTTTCACTATATAAGGCCTTAGCAGAAAGTATAGTTTGCTATGGATTGAGTAGCTACGGTCGTACATTTCAGACATACTTAGATCCAATTTTTAAGTTGCAGTATAGGCTTCTTAAAATGATAGTGCCGGAGAAAATAAAAGAGAAATTTAAAAATGACCATTCAGGAATGTTTCAGTATTGTAAGGTTTTGCCGGTGTATTATAAACGTGATTACGTTCTTTTATGCGATCAATTTTTCAATTATAACTCAAAATACAAAAAAGTACCGTCAATTGTAAAAAGAAGTGTTTCTAGTAAGAAAATATTAATACCAAAGCATTCTAACTTTTATGGCACACGTACTTCAAATTATATAATTCCTACTCTAATTAACACTTTACCATTTGAAGTACGAGACAAAATAACACCTCTCAATATAAAAACTGTACTGATGAATTACTTCTCAGATAAAAATATAGCGTAGCATTCTGTATAGTTAAAATACGGGCGAGCGGTGCATAGGACTGTCGGCTGCGCAAGCGCAGCATATCATAGTGTCTCGAGTATTGAGACTGTCGAGACGTATAGCATGCGCGCCCGACGTCGTATTCACTGCGCGCTCGGCTGGTAGGTGTCTGTTAATTTAATTTTATAATTATGTATATTGTATGTTATTTTGTAACGAGCGTGAACCGGCAACAAGATAAACCTAACATGGTTTTCTGTCGCTGCATTATATCTATGTAAATTGTATCTTTTTGGTTAACAATAAATAAAAAAAAAAAAAAAAAAAAAATTAGCCTTTATATTTATTATATATATATAAAGGCAAAGCTGATTGACTGATGTATCAACGCACAGACCAAACCCTTAAGGCTAGAAATTTAAAAATTGCACACGTATTTCTTATATGACGTAGGCATCCACTAAGGAAGGACTTTTCAAAATTCAACCCCCAAGGAGGTAAATTAGGTGATAAAAGTTTGTATGAAACTTTTTATTCCTTGGACATATTTGCATGATATTTCGTATGAATAGAGTTCAGAAAAAAAATGATATGCGTATTGCAGCGTTTTCTAAAATTCACCCCCTGGGTGGGTAAAACAGTGGAAAGTTTAAAACATAATTTCAGGCGAGCGAAGCCTCGGGCAATTAATGCTATCATTAATTGCCCGAGGCTTCGCTCGCCTAAATATTGATAAATATTTCTTAATTTACCAAAACAAATATTAATATATTTTAAAAATATTTATTAATTTTAAATCCGTTGATATGGTCTTAAAAGGTCGTGTTTAAAAAAAACAAGTTGAGAGACTATTTATAGTCACGACTTGGCACTTTTAAACGACCGTGCAACCGCGCGGGCGCATCACTGGAAATAATTAATAAAACAGTTCTTCATTGATTTAAAAAGCCTATCTTTCCTACTCAGTAACCGTACAATAAAGTAAAAAAGACCTATCATAAATTAACTTTGTATCCATATATAAACAAAAAAATATTGTGTATGCTAGATGCGATTTTATATTTTCTAAGCAAGCGAATTCTATGTAAAAAAAAAACTCAAACAAAATGATAACATTTTAAAAATAGTTTTATTCATTAAAAAAATAATACCACTATTATATCATCTGCCTCAATCATAATAAAGCAGAAGCGAATTACGAATTTACCAAATCTGTAACGTTCACGTTCATAATCGTTGACGACCTCTGTGGCTCAGTGGTTAGCGTATTGGCGCTCAAGCCGGAGGTCGCGGGTTCGAATCCCGCTAGGGAACAAAAAAGTTTTCTATGTTCCTGGGCCATGTATATGTATTATATATGTGTTTAATAAAAATCTTAAATATAAGTATAGCATAAAAAGAATTATATATATTTTCGTTGTCTGGTACCCGTAACAAGTTCTTCGGATACTTACCACGGGACCAGACTGACGTGGTGTGAAGCGTCCATAAATATTATTATATTATTATTATTATTATTATCTATTATCGCACACGTTCAAGTTATTTAATAAAATTAGCTCCTTACAACAATTTTGTCAAACTATTTAGAAATCTAGAATTAACATCATATTTTGTATTCTTACAATAACTTGTATATGAAATAGAACGCGTGTTGTGAACATAATACATACCTAAATTATATTATCTTGTATATATAATCGGAATCTTGGCAACGGCTGCAAGTATTACCATGATATTTAGGATTCAGGGAATTTGAGGGGGAAAATCGATCTAGCTAGCTCTTATCCCTTAGAAACTGCGCATTTTTAAGCAATATATATATTTTTCTTTCGTCGTGCAACAATATATCAATAATTTCGACTCTCTTACGTCAGTCTGAGTGGCAGCTTGGTATGAGTATGTATTGTTTTTGCGTTGTTCGGAAATTTGTTCAAATCCCGGTCAGACAATTGTTTTTGTGGTTATTTTTATTTTATTTATTTATAAGAACTCCCCTCCCAGCAAAGCAGAAGCAAAGGTTACACAGGTACTAATAAATAAATAATAAATGTAAGCATTTTTTTTTCAAAATTCCCCAATTCAGTAACCCACGGGAACCCCGTATATGCCCCGCGATAAAAAGTAGCCTATGTCCTTCCCCGTGGTGTACTTTATATCTGTGCCAAATTTATTTTGACCGGTTTAGTAGTTTTTATGTGAAATCGTAAATATAGTATCCCACGGGAACCGTACACTTCCCCGCGATAAAAAGTAGCTTATGGCCTTCCCCGTGGTCTACTTTATATCTGTGCCAAATTTCATGATGACGGGTTCAGTAGTATTTACGTGAAATAGTAAATAAAGTATCCCACGCGAACCGTACATTTTCCCGCAATAAAAAGAAGCTTATGTCCTTCCCCGTGGTCTACTTTATATATGTGCCAAATTTCATGATGAGCGGTTTAGTAGTATTAGGTTAAATTAGTGTTTTGACGTACTGGCCACTTTGATCTCAAATATATCTTCTTTGGTTAAGAATTCCAATTTCAAATTTGTACCGCTATTTACTCATGCATTTGTGTTTCGAAAACCGTAATTCATTTAATTTTTTCTCTTTTGGTTTTTTCTTTGTCATTCTGTTTACAAAATAGAAAACTTGAAATATCGTATTATTTTCGAGTACGAGTTCCACTGTGGCACCAGTGCTGCAGAAACGGCTCGAAGGATTAATGATGTGTATGGCGGCGGTATCGCAAAAGAAAACACTGTGCGTTTTTGATTTCAACGTTTTCGTTCTGGAGTTTCGTTCTGCCGAACAAGCCCCATGGACGGCCGGAGACCAAAGTTGATAATGAAGACTTGAAGGCTATTGTGGAAGCGGATCCATCGCAAAACACGCCCGAGTTAGCTGCAGGTTGCGGCGTTAGTGATAAAACTGTTTTAATCCACTTGAAGCAAATTGAAAGGTACCTTATGAATTGAGTGCAGCAAACCGACAATCGCGCGTCGACTGCTGCGTTACATTACTCAACCGGCACAATAATGAAGGAATTTTAAATCGAATCATTACTTGTGGTGAATAGTGAATCCTGTACGATAATCGGAACCGCTCATCGCAATGGCTGAACCCTGGCGAACCAGCCAAAGCCTGCCCTAAGCGAAAATTTACTCAATAAAAGTTTCTTGTGAGCGTTTGGTGAATTAGTGCCAGTGTCGTTCACTACAGCTTTCTTAAATCTGGCCAGACGATTACGGCAGACGCTCTAGGCCACTGCTGCTTCAGGACAACGCTAGACCACAACACTGCACAACAGACGGCTACCAAATTAGAGGAGCTTCAATTGGAATGTCTAAGACATCCACCGTACTCCCCGGACCTTGCTCTAACAGACTACCATTTTTTTTCGAAATTTGGATAACTTCTTGCAAGGAAAAAATTCAACTCCGATGGGGCAGTCCAAAGCGCCTGTAAAGGTTTTATTGATTCCTGTCCGAATGGTTTTTTTAGTAAAGGAATCAATGAACTACCTATGAGATGGCAAAAGTGCATAGATAGTAATGGTACTTACATACTTTTATTAAATAAATATATTATGTTTTAAAAAAATCGACTTTATGTTCCTCCTTTACAAAACGCCAATTTCATATGTAATGACCTAATATTTACGTGAAATCGTAAATAAAGTATCCCACGGGCACCGTACATTTCCCCGCGATAGTAAGTAGCTTATGTCCTTCCCCGTGGTCTACATTATATCTGTACCAAACTTAATGGTGATCGGTTTAGTAGCTTTAACGTGAAACCGTAAATAAAATTTCCCACGAGAACCGTGCATTTACCCGCGATAAAAAGTAGCCTATGTCCTTCCTCGTGGTCTTCTCTGTATATGTGCCAAATTTTACGTGAAAGCGTAAATAAAGTATCCCACGAGGACCGTACATTTTTACTGAAATAAAAAGTAGCCTATGTCCGTCCCTGTAGTCTACTTTATATCTGTACCAAATTTCATGATGATCAGTTAAGCAGTTATTACGTGAAAGCGTTCAGGACTTTCGGCGTGAATCACAGTAAAAAGAACACACATTTATACATTTATCCCACGGGCACATTGTACTTTTTCAGGATATAAAATATCCTATGTCCTTTCTCGGGACTCAAAGTATGTCTATACCAAATTTCATAAAAATCGGTTCAACGGTTAAAGCGTGAAGAGGTAACAGACAGACAGACACACTTTCGAATTTATTGTATAGATAACAACTATAATTTTATAAAAAACTATAACCCAACTATCTAAATTCAGGCATTAATTCAATTTTATAAATGAAAAAAAAAAAAAATGTAAAAGACGACCTAAGTACATCATAATATAACAAAATATATTTTTCTACTAGGCAGTGCAAATCGGATGAGGAGGAACTGTTACAGAGTGGGTCAGGCTTAGCTTTAAAAAAAAAACTAAAATTTATTTATGAAAATATCACAAAAATGTGTTGTCGCGCCGAAGTTCAAATCTACTCTGCTTGTTATTCATTAAAAATGAATAAAGGAAAATTAAATGATGATGTATGAAATTGTGCAAGTGTGAGACCGTGGACCGACTGTGGAAATAATATCATAACAGAACCATACATTTTATAAATGTTATACGTATTTCGACACTCTTAAGGAACATATACAGGGCATATAACGGGTGTCCCAATAAGAGTGCCCGATTTAAATTTTGCGCCCTTTTTTTTCTGAGCAAATTGCAGCTCTGAAACTTGACAGCTGTCATCTATGATTGTTCCGATTATTAAATATGGAGCGTTACACAAAAGAAAAACGCGTTATCATTGTGAAAACCCATTACGAAAATTGGAAAAGCTACGCTGAAACCGCTCGAAAACTTCGCGTATTTTTCGGTCGTGAAAGTGCACCAAATGTGTCAACAATTCGAAGAGTGATCAATAAATTTGAGGAAACTAGGTCGATTATGGAAGGCAAGTCACCTGTGCGTCGGCGTACCGGTCGGTCTCTCGAAAACATCGCTGCTGTAAACGAGAGTGTCGCCGAAAACCCCAGAACATCAATTCGGCCATGATAACAGACTTCTTGTGGGCCCAATTGGAAGGACTGGACCTGGACGACATGTGGTTCCAACAGGATGGCGCGATCTGCCACACTGCCCATGAAACAATTCATTTATTGGAGGAAAAATTTCCGATGAATGATGATGATTTTCTCCCGAAATTCCGATGTCAACTGGCCACCGAGATCTTGCGATTTAACGCCTTGCGACTTTTCCTTTGGGGTTTTGTTAAATCTCAGGTCTATGCGAATAAACCACGAACGATTCCCGAGCTAAAGACCGAGATCCAACGCGTCATCGGTGAGATAGAGCCGCCACTCTGTGAAAAAGTCATTGAAAATTTCATGAAAAGAGCAAGGGTCTACCGCCAGAGCCGTGGGGGCCATATGCAGGATATTCTATTCCATACTTAACGGAACAGGTGTACTTTATAACGTAATAAAAATATCACCTCCCGCTCAAAAAAATATGTGTTTTTCTTAAAATTAAATCGGGCACTCTTATTGGGACACCGTTACAAGAAGATCTCGGGTATCGAGAAGCTTATAAAATAAAAATCCAAGCTATAAGGTCACAATAACACGACTTGGAGAAAAGCTTTAGTATAGTATAATTCTTAAGTATAAATCACTGTTAAGAAGACATAATATTAAGAAAGGATTGAAGATATTGTATTTAGAATTGTCGCGACAAAGAAATTATTTGTAATGCAAATAGAATTATTTTTGTAGAAACAAAAAATGACTGTAAGAAACGACTAGACAGTTATTATATTATATGATGTGAAAACACGAACCACTGAATATTTATTGAAAATAGAAAGAAAATAAAGTAAAAAAATACGTGTGGCACTCGGGGACTGCCGCGGTAAAGCTATTGCATAGTAATTCTACACGCATACGTCTAGTCGCACGCACACAAACACCGTGTCGAAGTCTGCCGAACTGAAACGACGTTAGACGATGCACGGCTTTCAACGCCGCACCGCTGTGCCGATCGGAGTGGGGGGTGTTAGGTTTATTTTCGTTACGGAATTTCTTGATTCGGTCGCCGCGCTCAAAGCCCGCGATAAAAGTTATGCAATAGCTAAAAAATTTTGTGAGCGTGAATAAAACTTGCATACCTAGGTAAGTTCCTATGTAGAAGACCTAGAAGTACTACCAGGGAATCTAATTTAAAAGCAGAGAGTGTTCTCTGTCAATGCAATTGTCAATGACATGCCAGCTTGATATCATCATTGGCCTGCTGATGAGTTAAATTCCAGATAGTAGGTATACAAGTGAGATCCATGAGAACATGCATGATTTTCAATTTGTTATTATTTCATATTTATTTTACTGTCCAAAAGAATAGAAAGTTTTACATTAACTGTTTTAATAATATTTATTTAAATAATAAACTGATAAAATATACTTGTAACTGTTTTTTAAATCTGATAGCGCGCTCAGCGCTATCGCCAAGTATTTAGCGGCCGTAACTATCTTTTCTCGAAGCATTTCGCGGCTTTTTTGTGCCCTCATATTTTCGTTTGTAATAATAAAGCTAGCATTCTGAATTTCCATTGCGGAGAAGTCGTTGGCGGCACAAGCCAATGTTTTAAATTTCATAAAAATCGTGTGTTTACTCGTAGTTTAGATATTATATTATGCGGTAAAAAGCGCGATTTTGAAAGATATAGTTAGAGCTATGGAGGTATGGGAGAGTAAGCATAATTTAATGCATACTTCTAGCAGACTTATAAATTTCAAATTTTCTGTCAAGCTAGTTTATTAGCTACATATAAAGGGAGAATATAGAAGAAGTAAAAATAGTAAAAAAAAGATTTTAGAATGTTATCATTTTACGAATTCACAGGAACAAAATGTATGCATACAAGTTCATTTATAACTTTGTAATCCTTATTTATCTAACAAACGTCACAAACTGAGAAGTGGTAGGTTATTTTAGGTTCTAGCAGATGCTTCGGGACGAATGGCCCGACTCGACCGCAATAAATAAGACGGATCGTGATTGATTCGAGAACGCACTTGTAGCTCCTCTAGTATTGACGTAGTGGTGTCCACGACCAGTAATCATTTTATTTATGGAATAGATCTAGAAAGAAGCAAGTGGACCGCCTGATGATAAGCAATTACTCCCGCATTAAGATATCCACAACACCGGAGTAATTATAAGTGCGTTCACTATCTTTGGAACCCTAAATTCCTTAGTCCTCAGGTAACCTACAAAAAGAAATGAGATCCCACAAAAACATTAATTGAAAAAAAAGCCAAGTATTTCCTTCGCAAAAAGTTATTAGATGTCAGTCTTAATCAATTTTTACAACCCCTAAATAATAAGGGTGATCTACCCCTAAATTTTTATTTATTATTTTCGTTATTTTTTTTTATTTTATATGATGTGGCATTAAAAATACATACAATGGCAAAACAAGATTTGCCAGGTCAGTTATTTAAATATAAATACTGGTACCGGACATTTATCTCTTTAAGTGCCCATTGCCAAGTCACTATAATATAATAAATTATAAAAATAAAATTTTCCACATATGGTAACAAAATTTTATGAGTAACTAATTAAATTGACTATCTTGAATTGGACTTTGTATCTACGACACCCATAACTTTTTGCGTAGGAAATATTTGGCTTTTTACATTTAATGTTTTTGTGGGATATTTATTTAAATGATAAACTAAAAAAAACATTATTCATTTCAATTAACAACACCAGCTTTCAAATTGCTGAATTACAGTCGCTGATACCTGGAACGCGGTGTATCACATTTCGTTCTTTTATTATGTCAATAGGGCTCAAAAGCGGTGTTCGCATTAGGTTATAGAGATCAGGAACGCACTTGTAACTCCTCTGGTGTTTCAGATTTCAGACAGACAGGCAAATCGCGATCTACGATCGCCCATCGCTGGGACTATCCTGAATCCGGAATCCGGAATCCGGCGGGCCGGTGAAAATTCAGAGCACTAAAAATAGAACACAGAGCTTGTACCTGCAATAGAGCTGAAAATCGAACACACAAGTGTCCAGTCAAATATTAATGTCATATATGACAGCTCGACACTCGACACTTAAATTTTCAACTCTATTGTATTAGCGCAGAGTTCTATTTTCAATTCCCATAAATTTGTACGTCCTTCCGGATTCTGGATCACATAGTCCCAGCCTTATGGTAAGCGATTGCCCGGTACGGCGATCAAAAGTAGATTCACGCTTCAACGTGTTGTACCTACTGTTACCAGTAAACTTACTCTATGGTAATTTTAGTCTAAAATACGCATTGACTATATAATATCTGCTCTCGTAATTTTTAACATTTTATCTGTTGTTAGCAAACATATATACCTAATTACCATTAAGAAATATTTGGATTTGGTAATCGGTATAGGTAAGATAGTATTTTTTTTTAAAGTTAGTATTTGTACTACTTACCAATCACTAATTTGTACTATTTTATATCATCATCATCATCATTGTTATATTAATACATCAAGCAAAAACTTTCAGTACGGTTTTACGAGAATTGTGAAACCGAAGGAGTATGAAATTTGGTCGGTAAATAAAATTTTATATGGAGGAAGGAGTGCAGAAAGCTAATATTGTTTAAATTATGATTGTTTAAATAAATTAAAGTTTCACACACTACGTCAGATTAATAACTCACGCTACTGATTTTGTATAATAACAGTAGTGTGTTCAGTGTTGGTTTGACACAATTGTCAAACAGTCTTTCACATTCCATCTGAGACAACATTTACATATTTTTATTTTTGTTGCGCGTATCTCACAAGCAAAAGAACCCAAGTAAAGATGAAACTTAAAATTTAGAATATGAACTATGGTCGAATTTCGACATCTTGGCGACCTCTGATATTTTTCTATATTATACATTTACTATACATAATATACATAATATGTACATTATACACTGTACATACTTCCATATGTACATTGTACACTGCACATACTTTCATATACAATAACTTTCCCTGCACAGTGCACAGTTCCAACTAAGTATTTCATTTCCATTTCACCGTTCTACGACTATCTCCATTCTATTGGGAGTAATATCTCAATTTTACAATAACTTGCCCACCTGCTCAGCTCAATTCGAAAACTATTCGTGTAAGGCAATAGTTTCAATAAGTTTTATTGAAGTGGAATAGACTGGATGAAGCCAATAATGTTTGGAATCTGAGAAAACTTTGACAGTTTCTGTCGTCTTCAACGTCTTCTTCGTAGACAAAGTATTCGACTTCGCGCTATGATAATTTTGAACACTTGAAGTTACTGTTTTATGACATTTTTAATGTTCAGTTTTGACGTCAATTTTATTACATTCACCAATTAAATCACTGCAATTTTTAAAGTGGTGACAGACGTGCATACTTTAAGAACGCGGTTTTTGAGAATCTCCACGGCCGGAATAAACAGCGCTGAAAATAGAATCTGCGCTAATATAATAGTGTTGATAATCGAACACACAGCAGAAATTTAAAAACTGGATTTTCAGCTCTACTGTATCAGCGCAGAGCTCTATTTTCAGCGCTCTGCGCTCCGGCCGGAGAGACTCCGGATAATATAGTCCGAGACTAAGATCACGAACTTACTCGGGTCGACGTCGGTGACACGTGCATCTTGCTCACAAATACTTACAATGTACGACCTCTGTGCTCAGTGGTTGAGCGTGTTGGTGCTCAAGCCGAGGATCGCGGGTTCGAATCCCGCCGAAGGAACGTAAATGTATTGTATATGTATTAAATATGTGCATAATATAAAAGTAATTAATATATGTCCGTTGTCTGGTACCCGTAACACAAGTTCTTCGAGAACTTACCACGGGACCAGATTGACGTTGTGTGAAGCGTCCATAGATATTATTATTATTAACATTAGCGCCCTCACACGTAAAGTTCTGGCCGCGGGAAACAGCACGCTTCATTCCAACCTTCGCCGCGAAACAAACCTGATGCGCGGGGCTGACAGTCCGATTTGGCATGTCAATGCGAGCGTATTTTCACAGCATTGTCCGCGCACTCCAATGCGCGGTCCGAACTTAACATGTGCAGAGCGCTATATTGTTTAACTCAAATGCAGCGATTAGCTTGGCATTTTTATTTCCTACCTCCAAAGAACATTTTGCTGATAACTTACTTACTTACTTACTTTACAGATTTACCTGTTAGTCCCGAAAACAAGTTTAATTTGCCAATAAGAGTCCCGAGTTTATTATTTCGAACACCACCACAAAATGCAGCCTCAAAAAGAAAAGAAAAGTCACTAAAGCCGCGTATATCCCTCTCCTTGTTTTTTTTTATTTATAGCGCTTGTCTGTGTGGCAATTCCCTCTGCGTTCGCGGTTCATCGCGTGTGGTCATACGATTGAGTTGGCAGCACCGAAGCGTGTGTGACAAACAAAATGCTGATGATTGATTAATTATATTCTTAAATGCATGAAGCGTTAAAAAATTACAAGTTTTTTTCTAGCTCTTGGGTGGTTTTTACATTCACTACGCACATACCACGCCATTGCGCGGGGTCCTATTTCACGGTATGGTTAAATCCGCGACGGATTCCGCGTAGTATGGTAGAATCCGCAATGGATTCTGCGCGTTATGGTGGAAACCGCGACGAGTTCTGCGCGGTATGGTGGAATCCAGGATGTATTCCGCGCGTTATGGTGGAAACCGCGACGGGTTCTGCGCGGTATGGTGGAAACCGCGACGGGTTCTGCGCGGTATGGTGGAATCCAGGATGTATTCCGCGCGTTATGGTGGAAACCGCGACGGGTTCTGCGCGGTATAGTGGAAACCGCGACGGGTTCTGCGCGGTATGGTGGAAACCGCGACGGGTTCTGCGCGGTATGGTGGAATCCAGGATGTATTCCGCGCGTTATGGTGGAAACCGCGACGGGTTCTGCGCGGTATAGTGGAAACCGCGACGGGTTCTGCGCGGTATGGTGGAAACCGCGACGGGTTCTGCGCGGTATGGTGGAATCCAGGATGTATTCCGCGCGTTATGGTGGAAACGGCGACGGGTTCTGCGCGGTATGGTGGAATCCAGGATGTATTCCGCGCGTTATGGTGGAAACCGCGACGGGTTCTGCGCGGCATGGTGGAATCCGCTTCCATGGGTCCCTGACCACGGCTAACAAACATCCTTTCTTCTATGGGTGTCGCCCAAATAATTTAAAATAGTAATACGTAACGCATAAGTTTTAGAAATTATCCCACGACCCACGTCTTACAAAAGACTAAAAACGTTCTTGGAAATATTCCTTAATTCAAGGTTTTTAAACTTTTATTTTCAATGCGAGCTTTTCACAGGCTTCAGCTTTTATTCTTTAATTACAAAACAAAGTGCGAAACACAAAATAAAAACATAACTAATTTCCGTTGCCTATTCAAAATTAAAAAGTTACGACCACTAAAACTTTCATGGAAATTTCGCAAAAGCTTTTTTACACTATCAACACAGAGTAAAAATATATCTACTAATATAACCTTTTATTTTTTTTGCATTTTTAAATAAGCAAATATAAATCTGAAACTACTCGACATATGCTCCTTTTAATCGCGGCAAAATTTACCTACGGTCCCTGCGGGAAAACTTCTAGCGTGCGTGAAGTATCGAGCAACATATAGTTTTATATAAAATTCTAATATAAAAATTAGTAAGTATATAATTTTTCCCACTGGTGACAAATAAAATATTAATACTAATGTATTAGTGGTGCCAGTGTCTTCGTACACGAAAAAAACCGTCCGAGTCAGGCCCACGCACGAAGGGTTCCGTAAAAAGGCAAAAAATCACGTTTATATAGTAGGTGCTCCCATCCCTCTTAAAAATTTCTATAATTACTATTTTTAGTATTTGTCGTTATAGCGGCAGCATCTTCTGTAAAAGTTTTAACTGTTTAGGAGATTCAGCCTGGTAACAGACGGACGAACAGATAGAGAGCAACAGCGAAGCCTGATTAATAGGGTACCTTTCTTACCCTTTGGTTAGGGAACCCTAAAAAGTAATACCTATGTCACACGGCATAGCCTTAGGGTCAATTGACACCGAAATGAAACGATACGCGACATGGCGCTGCGTTTTTATCGTAGTTATTCAAAATTAAACCACATTTATTATACAAGAAGATACACCTTTCATTTTAAGAGTTCGAATGTCAGGTTGCACCGCGCTGCACAGCGTATGTTAAGTGTATGATTGATATCATATGAATGTGTATCTATTATGTAGTGAATTAAGTTCAATTTTGAATTGCTATCTCATAAATTTGTGTTTAGTTGGGTTTGTACCCGACCATGACATAATAATAAATTGTGTATATAATAATGAATAACTTAATCACACATTTTACTGACCTAAATTAAATAGATTTTTAAATTTGTTTTAATATTATTGTAATCTAATGTATAACTTTGTTTAACTTTTTATATAATAAAGAAGTGCTACAGATGATAGGAGAAAAGAGAAGCGTATTAAAAGGTCTAGAAAATAAAAGAGGAAAGAAGATTGGACATCTTATAAGATATGACACATTCATGTGGACAATATTAAAGAAGAAGAAGAAGATTTTACTAAAAGTTGTTTGGTGTTTTATAAAACAATGTTGTGCATATCTTTAATTGACATGAACACCCATAGTGGACGAAAACGATAATTATGTAAGCTTGTGTTTATATTGTTGATATGCCAGATAATACAGCGCAGCGTATCGTCACGGCGCGGCGGCGTGAAGTCTAAGCGCACATAGGCAACCGAGCTGCCGCAGCCAGGTTGTCCAGTGCACGCTCGGCCTAACACGATTATAGTGATATTTAATTAGAACGACCTATAATGAATTACATAGTATGTTGTAACATGTGTTTACTTATAATGAGTGTAGTACCTGGGTGGGTAGCCGAGTATCGCTCGGAACTCTAGTAGATTTAAAAAAAAGAATCACAAAAATATTTTACTGGGGTTCGAACCCACCATATACCGAATTTTCGAACAACCCAAATTGGCAGTTTGGTCAATACCAAACTGCCAATCGGACTGACATAATAAGAGTCGAAATTATTGATATATTGTTGCACGACGAAAGAAAACTCACACCTAAAACAAAAAGCAAGACCGATTTTTCTCCCCCAAAACTTCCTGCATACTAAATTTCATGTAAATACTTGCAGCCGTTGCCGAGATTACGATTATATACACGTGTACAAGATTGTCTCGTTTAAATTATAAGATAATAAACATTTTTGGCTGCCCGTAAAATAAGTATAGGTAATATTATATTTTTATAAAAATTCAATCGTCTTGATAATCATGTAGAGTACCTACTTAAAAAATAAAAAAGATTGTAGTCAGCACTTTGGAAGTGGTGGCCATCGACATGCCACTACAACACGCGACACTCACTTTTGCATTTTGTGTCATTACAAAATCTAATTAAAGTTTTATCTATATCAAACGTATCGGGTGTCTAGAAAGTTGACTTATCTTTTAAACTAGAGTTCAGTTTAAAATAGCTCAGTGCTATTTTAAACGTGAAAGTGGCGTGAGTTTCCAAGTTCTTTTTTTTGTGAAAGTCAGTCGATTTGATTTGCCGTTTAATCGAAGATCACGTCGCTTCGTGCTGAAGCGATAGATAATATACGACTAATACTCAGGGTAACAGCCTCCGTGCTCTAGTGGTTAGAGCTTGGGTCTCGACTTCGAAGGACGTGGGTTCGATTCCCGCATTGGAACAAAAAAAAAGTTGTTTCCAAGTTTGGTTAGGACAATGCAGGCTGATTATCTGACAAGAAAGATGATCCATGCGTCGGATGGGCATGTAAAAAGTCGGGCCTGCGCCTGATCTCTTGCCAGTCGTGTCGGTTATCAGTCCCACTGAATTATGAGAGTAAAGGAAGAGAGAGTGCTCTTCTGTACTGGGCACACACTTGGGCAATATAAAATTACTCCTGCGTCACTGGCCTGGTTTCAATTAAACCGGCCACCGTAACCGAAATCGGTGCGGGGAGAGTTACTTTGTTATTTTTAATACTCAGGGTTTATCCTATGGTGTTATTATAGTGGGGAACATGCATATTGCATAGTTTTCTTATTGGTTTTTCGAAAAGTACATAATAAGCCAGGAAAATTTGTCTTAGCAATGTACTTGTAATGTATATAATATAATACTTATAATGTTCTATAGTGTAGTGCTTGTGTACTTAAGATGCACATTTTTGTGACATAAAGTATGAGAATCAAGTCACTAGTATTAATTTTCATATGAATGTAATGCAGTAAGAAAATTATTATTCCGCTCTGTGGCTCCGACCGCGTGGAATTAATGAAAAATTAAATAGTGCTCTTGGCAAAAAAGTAAAAATTTATTTAGTATCTACTGCTATATACTATATACTTCGATAAACTATGTTTTTTTTTTCTTTCGCCAAAAATGCAGACTTTGCGATTTAGACACGTGAGCAAGCTACGTTATATACGTCTGACCTGACCTGATATACTTATCTGACCGTGCGAAAAACATGGCGCTAAAGTGTAAATCTGCTACTTTTAAGGTACCCTGGGATTTAGTAATCGTCATTTTGAAAATTAGCCCATGTGTTAATCCAAACTATTATCCTACCAATTTTCATTCAAATCGGTTCAAATAGGCGTAAAAGACAGTCAAACATCCACACATTTTATATGCAGTATATTCCACGGGAACACAGTACTTTTTCGGAATAAAAAGTAGCCTATGTTAATTCAAAGCCTAACTACTACCACACAAAATTTTATAAAAATCCGTTAGGTAGTTTTCGTAAAAAAAAAGTAACACATATCCATCCATCCATCCTGACAAACTTTCACATTAATAATAGTAGTAGGATTAGTGTTCATATATTATGAAAAGAATCAAAGACAGAAAGTTTTAATGCCATTCAAATTACAGAGTATTTAAAAAATAAAATGGAGTTTGTTGATTAAAAATTATATAAATTCTACAGCTCATTCTTCTTCACATCCGTGGAATCCTAGAATGCAGTACAAGCTGCAAAAAGGAAGCTTACTACACTGGAATTTTGCTCTGGAATTTCAAAATTTCCGCTTCCAAGTCTTCACAATTCCACTGCTTGCATTACTACTATGAAGTTTGGAATTCTCACGCTGGCATTTTCATTCATCGTTTGCTTCAGTTACTTGATTTTTAGGGTTCCGTAGTAACTACAACTTAAAAGGAACCCTTATAGTTGCGCTCTGTCCGTCCGTCCGTTCGTCCGTCCATCTGACCTCCATTGCTAACTTCGGTTATTATAAATATAAATAGACGAAATTTTGTATTTTAGGGGTGGCTCAAAATAAATCATCCCTACATCAGATGTATGCGGTGGGGCCGCATGAATCTGAAGTAGGGATGATTTCATTTTCATTTTTTCATTTCATTTTCATTTTCATTCATTCTCCCGCATCGTGTGGGGTATCGACGAATAGGTATTTTAAAATAAAGGCAAGGTTTCATACTTGGCTTTTCATAATGTCATCCATTTTCGAGTAATCGACCTTCAAAGTGGTTTACAAGCTGGTCTCTCCACCTGGAATTTGTAAACTGTAAGAGGTAGAAACTGGTAATTTTCCATGCTGATAGGCCTTGCTAAGACTCTTATGGAAATTTATTTTGAGTGAAATCAGTCAATAACTTTTGAAGTAATTTGAAGAAAAATATTTGTTTGAACATGTCCTGACTATAATATTTTAATCCACAACATGAAAAATGTAAAGAAACTTTTAGGGGTGGGCAAATAGCAACAAAGCATTGGATTTAAAATTTCCAAACGTGCATCGTTAAAGACTGATTAGTTCCATTCAGTGCTTTTGGAACCAGTTATACCATATATAACCAGTTATACAGACATAATGTCACTTTTTGGTACCATATGCTTAGGATACCTAAAAATGAAGTTGTCGGCGAAAATGATGTTACAGTTGATACACAATATATAATGATGATAATGGGACTAGCAAATGTGCAAAGGATTCGAATAAAATACTAAGAGAAATGCCTATTTCATCATATGATTACCTATGGTGTAATGATGGTGGTGGTGATGATGATTGTTTAGTAGTAGCATATGCTTGCAGTTCTTTAAACAATGCTGAAATTTATATACTTGTATCTATAAATACTGAGGAGTTCTGTTCAGTCGTTTTGGATCCAGGGTATACCTTCGCACATCATTTCACTTTTTGGTAGCTGTGAATGTTCAAAGAAATCGATATCGGTGTAAAAGTAATACCATGATGTATGGTGTGATGATGGTGGTGGTGATGATTATTATTTAATAGTGACATATGCTTGCAGTTTTACAAACAATGCTGAAATTTCCGAACGTGTATCTTCAAAGTCTAATGAGTACCGTTCAATGCTTTTGCATCCAGGGTATACCTTGGCACATTTCACTTTTTGGTAGCATATGCTCATGTTACTTAAAAAAAATCAAAATTACTATTGCTAATTTGTGCAAAAAACAAGTGCGACTGCATAATACTCGTAGTTTCGAATGACACTTAAGTTACTTTGGGTTGTTTAAATTTAGAATTATTTTCATTTTGACAGCTGATCATTGTGTACATAAATTATTATCTCTCGTAGATTTTTGTATAGTCATCAGTCCTCCCCTACCTTGAGGGCAGCCCCAGCAGTGTGGCCGTTGAGGTTGGTGATGATGATGATATTCGGATTAAATTCTATGTGGTCGGAGGCAACTGGTATATTTTGCAACTGAGGCGAGGCTGAATTGCGTAGCATTCCACACGTGGTCCAATTTAATGGAAAAGTAATTTATTTCGTACCTCGCATCGGTGCCAATAAAATTCTTTACTGCAGCTTTTTTCAATAATCTTTTTACAATAGAATAGGTGAATATATGTTTTTACCTCAGAGTTAGTTGTACCTTATATACAAGCCAAACTATTTATTCTTATACAATTAACAACGTGCTATAACTAGCCACAACATACCAGATGTACCTTACATCTGGTATGTTGTATCTACTAACTTTTCCACTTGTAGAACTGTAAGCATGTAATGTACAGTAGGTAGTAGTGAAATTGGAATAAATAACGGATAGCTGCAATTAATGCTGAGGTACAACAGGCTGCCCTACATAATACATATTATGTAGAAATATAAAAAGACGAGCATTGCAATTGTTTTCATCAAATACCTTAATGATCGTCACTGTAATTACAATGTTTGAATCCTTTGAAAAAAATTACACCTTTTGTTTGTTTTTAATTACCTAATTTCTTAATTTTTCTAAAAACAATTCAAAATTAAGGAATATTATACAATACTAGCTTTCTCCCGCGGCTCCACCCGCTTAAACAAAGTATCCCATATCCCACGGGAAAACGATACTTTTTCGGGATAAAAAGTAGCCTATGTTTTACTCCAGTGCCTAAACTACTATCATACCAAATTTCATCGAAATCCGATAAGTAGTTTTTGCGTGAAAGAGTAACAAACATCCATCCATTGATACATACATTCATCCTCACAAACTTTCATATTTGAGGAGGTTCTTTTCAAAACTTGACTATTCCACTTTTAATGTTTTTCACAATCTGAGTTAATAGTTAAATAATTAACTTTTCTTTCGATTTCCATAAGGAATAATCTATTTTTGACGAAATCATGAATTTTAATCTTTTTTTTCGGGTGTTCATGTGATCATGAATTTTAATCAAGTTTTGGCCCAATTTGAAAGATTGAATGTCACCAAAAAAAACAGTTTCATCAAAAGTGGAATAGTCAAGTTTTGAAAAGAAGCTCCTTATTTATAATATTAGTAGAATTTCATGAAGTTATAAAATATTATTTCCTTTTCTGTTTAGGCATAACGCGAATTAGTCGTTCTGTGAATTAGATATGCCAAACATAAAAGGGGATGTTTGTGATTTTTTCACGCTGAACGGCTTTTGGTGAAATTTTGTATGGCAGTAGTTTATGCTCTGGATTAACAAATAGCCTGAAAAAGTATGTACAGCATGGGCAAAGCTAGTATTTTTTTAAATAAACAATCTACTTTCATTCTACATAATTATATGAATATTTCTTACTTTTTAAAAATATGATTTATAAACTAGCTAGCTACCTATCGTTTTTTACTTGGAACTCGATTAAGTGGTAGTGGCTCGAAGTTAAGCGTCTCCCGTAACTACGTTACACCCCGGAGTTATCAGGTAGAAAAATATTACTACAGCTTGCTGTAATATTACCTTTGTCATCATCACTATCGTCCCATTTTTTTATGAATTGACCAGGACACCAGTAGGCGGTTCGCTTGATGGTAGGAGATTTTCCAATGCGATTGAAGTAGTATTAAATAACAACTGTGAAGCGTGAAGTGAAATTGGATTTACGTTTAGTGTCATTAATATTTTTAGGCGGCAAACTTGGGACACCCGCAATCCTTATTTTAGTTTAGCAACCCGAGGAGTTATAATGCGTTGTTGGCTTTAAAAATGGCTTGCTGGCTTTTTGGCTGGTTGGCTTTAACAGGCATCCTAGTGCAATCTGGCAGATACTCTATTTGCTGTTGGATTTTAGTATTTGGAATATAAGGACACTTTTAATCCTACTACTATTTTAAATGTGAATGTTTGTGAGGATGGATGTATGAATGGATGGATGAATATTTGTTACTCTTTCACGCAAAAACTACTGAACGTATTTCGATGAAATTTGGTACGGTAATAGTTCAGGCTCTGGCTTAAAACATAGACTACTTTTTATCCCGAAAAAGTACAGTATTTCCGTGGGATACTATGTATACGCGGGCGGAGGCCGCGGGAAAAGCAAGTTTTTTAGTATACGATACCCACAATCTATTATGTACCTACACTCACCGACTTTCTGAAAAATTGTATTTAATTCAAATATAGCGAACAGTGATAGACTTGCCGTCGTTCTGACAGATTTAGCACGATTGATTGATTGACACAACGTGGAATAAAATGACGGGCGGATACAGTTTGCATCGGAAAATATCAGGTAAATGAATATTACAAAAACAGAATAAAATTAATAAAAATAAATACTAAAAACAGAATTAAATATTTATTTTATTCAGTTTTTAGTAAAACAAACGACAAAATTATTAAAAAAAATATGTTTTTTTTGTCGCTGTTTTTTCTCTATATTAATATTAGTTCGTGCTCGTTATTAGTACTAATAGTTGTATAGAACTATTAGTAGGTACTAATATCGAGCACTAGTATCATGGAACCTTTCGTTCGCGAGTCCAACTCGCACTTTGCCTAGTGCGAGTTGGGTTTTTATGAAACTCAAATAGAAATTCCCTTATTAGTATATATGAGGAAGTTTCATGTTTAGCAGATATACGTCTGAAATTGGTTATGTTACGTTTTCACGACGCGCGACACCAAGAAACTGAGGACACAACAAATTATGAGAGCAATCAAACAGCTAAACATTAATATTCCTGACTTTACTTGTGAGAAGGCTATTTCTGTAGGCAATGTACTGTACATTCATGTCGACTACATACCCGTGTTTAATATGGCAATAAACGTAATAAAACATAAATGATGTCGTTAAAATTCGTTGTCGTCTTGGGTAAAGGGTTGTGTCGTCCTTAATCGAATAAGATTAAATAATAACAAATATATCCCAAAAAATTATTTCCTTAAAAGACCTGTTGGGATTTTCTTCCAATATTTTCCAAGAAAAGTTTAAAGGTGTTAACAAAATACACCTAAATCAGGTCAGTTCACACCAAAACGGTCTTGATATGTTCAGAGTACCGAAAGTGTCAGTACGAAAGAAGATACACGTTTAATTGCAGGAGTTCAACTATACCACTCTTCATAGCGCGGCGCCACTCTTTCAATAAAACGTGTAAAGCTGCTTTCAGACTACGCTATTTAATATAATATAATATATAGCTCATAGCACAACAATATCGCGCACCATACATTGTTATGGACACGTTCACACTGTACTGTACTATATATTATTGGCTATAAAATAGTGCGATGCGCTGAGTTCATGCTGTGATATATTGCGCGCCGCCCTCTTCCCCCTCCCTCACCCCCGTCCGTCCCGCAAGCGAAACGAGCGACACAACCATACTGAGCTTGCTATATAATATAAATGATTGCGATAATATCTCATAATGTGAACGCCATGATATATAGTATAGCATTAGGTTCTTCTTTGCTATACTACACTGGCGGACACATAAACTGCATCATAGTGCAAGATAACTTTCAATGAAATATAATTAGTGAAAGTGCAACTGTTTTGATTTATTTCAATGATAATGCTAAGACTGGTTCTTAATCTGATAAAAAAATCATTCATGTGTGTATAGGTCAACTCTTCTCACTATAAGAATCAAATTACTCCTTTTGCAGCTTTTTGGAATGTAACAGTGAATATAACAAAAACGGGTTTATTATGAAAATTTTACAATATTTAGAAAAGAAAACGTTTTTTTTGTTATTAATAAGGTGTATTACCTCCTCTTGCCCTAATAACTGATTCAAGTCGGTTTCGCATCGACCTGATCAGTGTTTAGATCTTGCGGAGTATTGTCCCATTCTTGTGACAATGCAACTCTGAGCTCCGCAACCGTTGTTGGGACTGGATTTCTTGTAAATACAGCTCTTTTTAGGTTGTACCAAACGTGTTCTATCGGATTGAGGTCCGGGCTACGTGCTGGTCAATCCATGGAACTAATCTCAACCTGAGTAAAGTATTGCTCAACTTGTCTCGCTGCGTGCGGACGAGCATTATCCTGCATCAGAATGAAGTTTTCGTCTATAAATCCGCTAAAAGGTACCACGTGAGGGTCCAATATCTCCGTTATATAGCGATGTGATGTTAAACCACGGTTACCACGACCATGTGTGTCTGCGTCAATAAACACAAGTTCAGTTCGAGCATCCATCGATATGCCGCCCCAAACCATACAAGACCCGCCTCTAAATGGAACCCTCTCCTCAATGCAATTTTGAGCATATCGCTCTCCTCGTCTACGGTAGACTAGTCTGCGACCATCAGTACTGCACAAACAAGTTCTACACTCAGTGAATAATACGGAAGCCCATTGCTCTTCAGTCCTATTTAAGTGTTCACGAGCAAATCTTAGTCGAGCTTGCCTGTGAGCTGCAGACAATTTTGGTCCATTTGCGGGTCAGAAGGTGTGATATCACGCTCTTTTAGCCTTCTTCTTATGGTTCGTGCACTAACTGCTATATCACCTACCTGTGGAGCTCATTTTTAATGCTTATATACGTTAAAAACCGATTTCCCATGAAGTTGTGACAATAAACCTGTCGTCACGAGACGTTGTCACCTGAGTTCTGCCGGTTCCACGTCTTCTTTTGAATGAACCTGTCTCCGTAAACTTTCTGTAAACTCGGGAAACCGTAGACTTGTTTACATTTAAATCTGCAGCAATTGTTCGTTGGTCTAGGCCTTGCTGCACTAGAGCAACAATTTGTGTGGCATTTTCGGACGATACGTCCATATTCGTGAGAGATAAAAACAGACTAGCAATTAAACAATTAGTAACGATAATTCAACATGTAACAAAACAAAAAAAAATAACCATCAATAACAACATTTTCGTAACAACGAGTTAATCTTTAGTAAATTGACAAGATTTTTTCTATATAATGTTTTCTTTCTTTTGTGACAGTACCACATATTAAATTTGATTTTGTTTTTGTGTTTATAAACCAGCATTTATTTTCCAATGCCAATAAATGTAAAAAGTGTCATATTTCGTAATAAAATTTGATTGAATGTATTCTTGCACTATGATGCAGCTTATGTGTCCGCCAGTATATATTCCAAAATAGCAGTGTATATACTGAAACGAGCTTATCTTCTTGTGTGGTAACTACTAAATAAAGTTCAACTTTGAATCACTATTGTAAAAGATGCAGTGCGGCGTCACGTATCGTCTCGTATCAGTGTGAATCAACTTTCCGTAATCACTTAACAACACTTTCCAACTTAACGTAAACACTTTCCGTAATCTATCTTTTAAATATTCTCCGATATATAGAGTTCTAAGCATTTAGCCAAATTGCCATCGCTAATTACGAAGACGAAGTTCGAAAACAAAATTGTATGGGATTAGACATAGGCATCGCTAAATGACCGCTTATAATAATAAACCTACGTACAACTACAAGATATACCAAATACATTGTTATTATTAGCCAATTTAGTTATCATTATCAGTCCTGACTCCTGAGTAATGTCATCATAGATAATAATGGAAGCTAATTACGCTTCGATTTAGTAATAGGTAACCTATGAAATTGCCGTTCTGCAGTACTGGCCATTTCAAAACAAAATAATTTTTGTTTGGCTAAGAAATCTAATTTCAAATTAATTTTATTTTAAATACATGGAATTCTTTTTCCAAAAGTAGTCATTTGTTTATTGATTAGTGTTTCATTTTCATCGCATTTCAATCTCTTTTTCGTCATCATGGATACGTTAAAAATTCGAGTAATTATGGAATATGAGTACCGTCGTGGCAGCAACGAGGCACAAGCGGCACGCAACATCAACGACGTTTACGGAGCTAACACTACAAACCCACGCACCACCTGTTATTGGTTTGCTCGCTTCCGTTCTGGAAATTTCGACCTGAAAAATGAACCTCGCGGTCGTTCGAAGACTTTGGTCGACAATGACGAATTAAAGGCGATTGTGGAAGCTGATGATACACAATCTACGGCTGAATTAGCAGCAGCTTTCGACGTTAGCGTCAAAACAATATTGGTCCATTTGCGTCAAATTGGCAAGGTAAAAAAGCTTGACAAATGGGTGCCCCACGAACTCAATGATCACCAGCGTGAAGTACGCGTCGAGACGTGCTTTGCACTGCTCAACAGACACACAAATGAAGGAATTTTGAACCGTATTGTTACCTGCGATGAAAAATGGATTTTGTTTGATGACCGCAAGCGCTCAGCAAGTTGGTTGGATCCTGGTTCAGCACCTAAACAATGCCCTAAACGAAAACTTACCCCTAGAAAAGTGATGGGTCACTGTTTGGTGGTTTAGCGCCGGTGTGATTCATCACAGCTTCTTACCAAACGGGGTGAGCATTACTGCAGATGTGTACTGTGAAGAACTGAACACAATGATGGAGAAGCTGGCACATCTCCAACCAGCATTGGTCAATCGCTCGTCTCCGCTGCTCCTGCACGACAACGCGCGACCTCATACTGCACAGCAGACGGTCTCCAAGTTGCAAGAACTGGGGTTGGAAGCTCTCCGTCGTCCGCCCTACTCCCCAGACCTTGCGCCTACAGACTACTACTTTTTCCAGAATTTAGATAACTTCTTGGCGGGAAAAAACTTCAATACCCGAGTGGCAGTACAAAATGCCTTTGAAGAATTTGTTGCCTCCCGTCCAGCTGATTTCTTTAAGAAGGGCATCAATAAACTGCCACTGCGTTGGCAAAGATGCATTGATTGCATGGGTGATTACTTCGATTAATACAAATAAAAATACATGAAAAAAATTCGTTTAATTTTTTTCATACAAAACGGCAATTTCATAGGTAAAGACCAAATATAATGTATATTCTATAAATTGAATTTAATAATAATAATTATAAAATAAGGGTTTCCCGTTGGAACAGATGCTACACGTACTACTAATATCTACATCAAACTAGTTATGTTATTCATTGTAACTGAAGGTCCCCACGACGTGGTCGAAATTCGCCCATAATAATTCATATTTCAAGTTTGAACTCTATAAGGGTTGTTTATCTATTGGATAGAAAAAAAATATAATATTGTGACAGAGTGACAAAAGTCAACGAGTAACAAAATTTAAGGTATGTACCTACCTATCAAACGCACGGAAGTGTAATAATCATAGGCCCAAATCTCGTAATTACTTTACACTTTGAAAATCGTCTCCATATCATAAATGATTTTTTTTGTTTACTTTGGACCAATCATAACGGGTTTGACGTTGGTTTGACGTTTATGAGAATAACCATTTTGTAGTTTTAACTTATTCCGAACTGGATCGTAACTGTATTATAATTGCAGGATTTAATTAGCAGAATTGACCTTCAGAAGCAGTGTGTGTTGTTATTATTTTTATAAATTTTATGTATGTGTGTTATGAAGAAGCTATATTTTTAAAATAATGCCTAGAAGGCATTATTTTAAAAATATAGCTTCTTCACATCTTCTTTCACATAAACTTAGGTTAAATAAAATAATAAAATAATCACATAAACATAAGTTACCGGCCAAATTTCATACTCCTCCGGTTGCACAAGTCTCGTAAACTGTACTGAAAGTTTTTACTTCAAGTATTGATATAATAATGATGATGATGATGATGTAACAAACATAAAAGCCTAATATTTTATCATAACTGCGCAGTAAATAAGTAACAATACCTGGGTAACCCAGCTTTGCTCCGTGTTCTAGTTGATTAAAAAAAAAGAATCACAAAAATATTCATCTGATCGGGATTCGAAGTCGTATTTTCGAACAAAGTAAAAATTATACACAGGTACGCATACCAAACTGCCAATCACACTGACATAATACAGTTGAAATTATTGATTTATTGTTGCACGACGAAATAAAAAAAACATATATAGCTTTAAAATGCGCATTTTCTCAGGGCTAAGACCTATCCAGATTAATTTTTCTCCCCCAAAACTACCAGTATACTAAATTTCATGGTAATACTTGAAGCCGTTGCCGGGATTCCCATTATATATATATACAAGATTGTCTCGTTTAAAGTATAAGATTATATGGTCCTATTGTCTTTCTGCTTACGTTTCGATTAAATTGTATCTGAATTATGAACAGGGTATTGTGTGATTCTGTCAAAATATGTAAGGCCTTGAACGCGGCCGTAGCTGTCACGTCACACAACGAGTATTAGCGTGGCAGACCAAGATTAGGTGCGGCAAGTCACAATAGTCCAAAAGCCAATATGAAAAGTAGTATGTAGCACATTTCTACGAAACAGAAAATGAAACAAAAGCACGAATGTTTCTGTGAATTGTACTCAGTAGGCAAGAAAGTTCTTTTTATTTTGAATTCTTATTATAAAAGGTACCTCATGTAATATGAAACCATTCAGTCAAGAGATCTTGAAGTTCTATTATTTAAAACAAGTACTAAGAGATTTAAGTCCTTGATAAATAATATTATTTTTGTAATATCTGGATGCTATTTTTCTACAAACAAGGAAAACTCAGAAATAAAATGTTGATAAAATTCAATGCTGTTTAATTACCTGATTAAAGTAATACGTTTAAAACAAAACATAAAAAGAAAAACCCCCATGTTTAAGAAGTGTAAATTGATTTTATAATCTCACTTTTCAAGAAATCTAATAACAGAGCTCGGAAACCCTATATTTGTATAGGTAAAATCTAGAACAGCTTTTATTTATCGGGAAAAGTAATATTAAAATAGTTCTGTACTATCGACACTAGGAAAGAAATGAAAATCTGCTCTCGGTAAAGTGTTGTGTTTTTTCTCGCCATTCTCGAACCAGTAACGTGTTAAATGGATTACTAACTTTAAAGGCATTAATATAATAGTAGCTGACCCGGGAAACGTTGTTTTGCTATTGTGTGTATTATTTTAATGCCACGTCTAATAAAATAAAAAAAAATTGCAAAGAAGTACTTGCTACAATTTTTTTATACAAACCTGATAATAATGAACACATAAAAGAAAGATTTCCAATTTGGTGCAGTGCAGTCGTTTGGAAGTTATGCGCGTACCTACAAACATTTCGGTAATTCAGATAAATAGTAAAGAAAAATTCAATCTTTCTATTATTGCATACGAGTATATTTCATCCGACGACCTATTTTTCTACACAATTAATATTCCAAACAGAAAAGATATGAATGTTTGTTTGTTTGTATTGAAAAGGCTCGAAACTAACAACGCGTTTTTTATGGAATTTGGCACCGAAGTAGAGTAGCTCACGGGGAAGGAAATAGGCTATTTTTACAAAACATACGGTTTCCACGGGATATCGTTTAGCGAGCAAGAAGTCGCGGGTCTCGTCTATCTTTTATTAATAGTACACACCTTGCATTACATCGGTAGTTAGGTAGGATAGGCACAGTTGAGGATTAACCTGTAATCCACGCTAGCATACTACAAATTGTCACGTTAACTGGTCGTTATACTACATAATAGATTGCTGTGCATCGACCTTAGACGATGACGCTATGTAGTTAATTGCAGTCAAGTGTCCACAGACTGCGCAGTGTACGCCCATGTACAAGACATCAATTGTATACCAATATAGCCCCAATAAACCGAATACACGATCTTAGAATGCCTAATGATAATTGTAGTAAAATAGATAAAATATAAACAATATACAGTTTTATTAAAAGTACGTGGGTAACCGAGCATTGCACGGAGGTATAGTAGATTTGAAAAAAAAATTAAAATATCACTATAATATTTTACCGGGGTTCGAACCCACCACATTCTGAATTTCCGAACAACGCAAATATTACACACACGCATACAAAACTGCCAATAGGACTGACATTTTAAAATCGAAATTATTGATATATTTGCACCACGAAAGAAAAACATATATAATTTAAAAATTCGCAGTTTCCTAGATCGATTTTTCTCCCCCAAAACTTCCTGCATACTTATTTTCAAGGAAAATTTTGCATCCGTTTCCGAGATTGCGATTATACAAGGTTACCTTTTAAGTCGACCTAGATCCTTTATGGGGCTGTAGTTTAGATCATTTCTAATTGATTTGACTATGAAACACCATATCCTAAACCCAACGGTTTTCAAGATAATCTAAATTTAAGTATTTTTTTTAAAAAGGACATTTTTTTGTCTTTTGTTGTATCTCTTTTTTGTAATTTGAGCCTCTGGTATGTTCGTTTATACGTTTCTTTTAGAAGATGGATTGCTCTATCCATTTTAACTTAAAAAATCTGTTTCCAGAATAAAATGAGTCGTAGAAGATGATGAATAGTGAGATATGAAACAAAAAAAATATTAAAACTAGTTTTTCTTTCTGGAATATGACAAAAAAAATCTATGGAAGTTAGATTGCAGATATGCTCAAAAACATATCGAAACCGAAATCGAAACCGAATTTTCGGTCGGACACTAGTAAAAAGTTTATAAAATTCTCGTATCCCATTGTTTGCACACAAATCTCCACCGAAATCAGGGGTTTTCAGATATCAATAGAAACAAAAGTATGAAATCTATCTGTACTGTATGTACGTACTGTGTCTGTATGTACCTGGGCTGATTGATAACTGGCCGAAACGACGAACTTAAAAAAATGATACGCAAAAAAGGAATATTACATTATATTCTGGCATCTTTTTGAAAATAGAACGCCAAATTTGAATTTAATCGAACTGATGGAATTTGTTTGAGAGGACGTAGAACTTTCTCTGTCGTAAATTTTCTTAACAATGGAAAGAAACGAAATTCGTGCGGTGATAAAGTTTTAAGTTTTAAAAGAGAAAACAGCAACCCAGATTAAAACCAAGCTAGACAGTGTTTTAGGTAATTCTGCTCCTGCATTGAGTACAATTCACACCTGGGTAACTGATTTTAAACGTGGAAGACAGAGCTGCGAAGACGTCCACAGGTCTGGCCGTCCAAATGAAGTCACGAATCCGGACATGATCAAAAAAATTCACAAAATTGTATTGAATGATCGGCGCTTAAAGTTGCGAGAGATAGCAGAGATGGTGAGCATTTCATTTGAGCGCGTTTTTAATATTTTGCACCAACATTTGGGAATGAAAAAGCTTTGCGCGCGATGGGTGCCTCGTTTGCTCACTGTAGACCAAAAGCAACGTCGAGTGGACGATTCATCGGAGTGTTTGGCGCTGTTTAACCGAGATCTTAATCAGTTTTTGCGGCGTTATGTAACAGTCGATGAAACCTGGATACATCATTATACTCCCGAGACAAAAGAACAATCTAAGCAGTGGACTGAGAGCGGAAAACCTGCGCCGAAGAAAGCAAAAACGGTTTTGTCGGCCGGCAAAGTGATGGCGACTGTTTTTTGGGATGCTCGAGGGATTATTTTAGTGGATTATCTGCAAAAAGGAAAAACAATAAATGGAGAGTACTACGCAAGCTTGCTGCAAAAATTAAGTCAAGAAATCTAGATGAAACGACCACATTTGGCCAAGAAAAAATTTTTTTACCACCATGACAACGCACCTGCACACACGTCAATGGTTGCAGTCGCCAAACTCCATGAATTGCGGTTCGAATTGCTACCGCATCCACCCTATTCCCCGGATCTGGCCCCGTGCGACTTCCACTTATTCCCAAACCTGAAGAAATGGTTAGGTGGCCAGAGATTTTCATCAAATGAAGAAGTCATTGTTGCCGTAGACGAGTATTTTGAGGGGTTGGAGAAAACATTTTATCAAACTGGTGTAACGGCATTGGAGAAGCGCTGGACTAAATGCATCGAGGTAGAAGGAAACTACGTTGAGAAATAAATTTATTTTAAATAGATTTTTGAAGTTTTTCTTTGTCGTTTCGGAAACTTATCAATCAGCCCTCGTATGCACTGTAAATAGATTCCGAAAATTTTGTTCATCTGGTAAAATCCAAATCCAATAAGGGTTCAAAACATCGACGAAACGCTTCGAAAAAAGGTGGTCTAGCCTTTGCGCTTCGCTTGACTCGTCTTGGCAAAATCTACGTCTAAGTCAAAATGTTTGGCTTGGCACCCTTCTAACACTGACCTCAATTTTTATAGCGATATAATATTTAACTCACTGTAATAATTTTCAACCCTCATTGCCCAAGGGTCGAAAACTCTTATAATTTTGTGTGTACTCTTTCAAACATCAACTGTAGGCGTAGATACTAGGTAGTAGGTGTAGGTTGTAAGTAGTAGTAATATAGGTAGTAGGTGTAGGTTGGTGTAGGTAGCATGTGTAGAATGTAGGTAGTAGGTGTATTTGTTGGTGTACAAACTGTAGGTGAATGTAGGTACTTATTATATATTCCAGTTCACGGTTAAGACGAAACGGTCTAATAACCCTTTTGTCTATCAATATTTATTTTATAGAATCAAGCTTACACGTGTGGAAGATAACAACATGCGTGGGTAGTAGTTTGCTTGCGGTATGGACGCATCTGTTATTTTTAATTGAAATTGTCCAGGAACAGAGCAGACGGATCGCTTGATGGTGAGTGGTTACACTTATGAGTCCTATGGTGTTACGCACTTGCGTTCCTGGTCCTTAAAATCGTCAACGCCCCTTGGGCCTTTCAACTCGTTAAATTGTTAGTAATTTGAGTCGAGTAAAATGAGTATGGTTATCATTTATAGAAAACAGGCGTTAAATAACGTTTGCCTTTTGTTATCTCGCTAGGATATGAAATTGGGCTCAAAAGGAGGGGTGGGAGGTTAAAAGACGCCTAGTGAATTCTTCATTATAGTATGTCCACGATCAATATTACACATTAAGAACCGAAATAACACAAAAATAAGGAAGCAATACAAAAACAACGACGTCACACATTGATATCCTCGGCAAAACTAGGTTCTCCGTGTTGTTAACGGCCGACATTGACAGATAAGCAAATGACGTTATTAAAGTAAGCTTCGCCTAACGGAAAGTAAGTTGAAACTTAAATTGAAATGCAGTGAGCTAAGATTTATTTGAGCGTCCCTATCTCTAGTAGGCGATCGATAGAACGGCTAATTCGGTAAGAAATGCTATCTGTCAGTAGGTTATTCAAACGCGAGTAAAGACAAAAGCAAAGATTTGACTATTTTTAGTAGCAAGGACTACGGATAGATAAGTTATTGAGAAACGGGCTAGAAAGTTTGAAGCTACTGTAAAAATAGTGGCCATATTATAATAGTTTTAAAAATCACCTATTTATAGGCGTACAATCAAACTAGAATTATAAAATTTAACTTCTTTATCAGGGAATATTCTGGGAATTAAAGGTTATTTTTGCTGACGTTAATTTGAAGTGTTCCGATGGTACGCATTGTCGGCGGCGACCCTCGTAATTACTGGCGCTTTATCAGCTTCGCGATCAATGTCACTTCACGTCGAGCCTTTAACAATGTGCAATCAATTATACGCGATTCAAAGAAATGTAAACACTTTTTAAAGGTTTTTTAAAACACATTATGCACAGGGAGAATGAGTGTTCAGTAGTATGGTCACATTACAATATCAACATGGACGCTTCACACGACATCGGTCTGGCCCCGTGCTAAGTATCCGAAGAACTTGTGTTACGGTGACCTGAAAACGCGATGTATATTTAATATTTTTACACTTTTTTTCAATACGGTATTTTCCTGTATTTTTTTGTATTATCTACATAAACGAATAGTACTCTGAAAAATAAGACAGTTCACAAAAGGTAGTATACGAAAAATCTAAATTTTCAAAGATATTGCGGACTGTTTGAAGCACTTTTGTATGTCTCGTGAAAACGCCCGATATAAAAGTCGTACTAGTAAGTGACGTCTCACGCTATAGTAATGTTGGTGCGAAATGTATATGCACAAAATTTCTGATATCTCGTAATTTTGCGCGTTTATGTTGCTACATACCACAGTAAATCTTTTTGTATTTGATGTAAGTAAACTAATTATGTAGGTTTTATACACTAATGATTTAAAAAAATATTAAAGAACTGCAAGCATAAGCCACCACCATCATCACTCCATAAATCATGACATAATGATGATAAAATAGTTACTTCTCATAATATTTTACACCGACACGGATATCTTTGAACACTACTCTGCCGTTTATGCACCGATTCACAAAATTATTTTTTTGGTGTAGTTCCCTAGATTCCTAATGGATCCCATCATCAGGTTCCATACATCAAAAATAATTTTGAAAATAGGTCCAGAGACGGCGGAGTAATCGTTGAACATATAAATATATATATGTATATATATATATATATATATATATATATATATATATATATATATATATATATATATATATATATATATATATATATATATATATATATATATATATATATATATAGTGTTAAATAAGTTATAATATAACATAAGTTATAATATAAAGTGTTACCGAGGGATAATGTATTAGTGTGTATTATAAAGGTTAAACCGATTTGAATGAAAGTTGGTATGGTAATGGTTTATGTTTTGGATTGACACATGGGCTACTTTATCACAAAAATGTACAGTGTTCCCATGGGATAATGTGAAGGATAGTCAAAAATACTATTGTGCGTATTTTTGACTATCCTTCACACGCCAAAGGGCTGAACCGATTTAAGTGAAACAGAAAAAATAGGCTTTTTGTACTGAAAAATTGAAAAACCTTATTTTACGGGAGCTTTTTTTTGTATTGAAAAACCTTATTTCACGCGAGCGGAGCCGCGGGCAAAAGCTAGTTGTAGCATAAAATTATTATGATTTGAAATCAATTTCTATTTGAGGCTCGAATTACTATCAAAAAGTTAATTTCAGTAAAGGTTTTCAATTTGAAACTACATCAGCGGATGTAATAGAGTAATTAATTGAAAATCACTCCAGCCCTGTTCGCCGTGAAATGACCATGTAGTTTGCGTGCTGGGTGCAGACAATTTTCAACTGTAATTGCTCTGCTTCTAGTTTTTGATGACCTTACGTCATGTAAGGTACCTACATAATTTATGCTCACGCCGGTTTCCCACATGCACCTCGGAGCAAGTTTACCTTGGCCAGTTGGCTTTTTTTTTTAGATATTCCTGAGTTTTTTAATTCTAATGCCTAGGGTGTTCGCCACGTAGAGTCAGCCATGTTATATAAAGTTAGTCATTAACCGCCATTAAGCTAGTCTTTGATTTTATAGACGTTTGAATTTTTTTGCCTGACAAAACCTTTATTTTTGTCGTTATTAGAAGCTAAATGGTTTTAAATGTGTTACAATAATCGCATAATTTGTAAATGCATACCTTTAACTTATTTATCAAGAATTAAAGCAGTAATAAACTTGCGTGATAAGTTACTTTAAAATATTTAGAAACTGCCGTTTTGTTAAGATGACATAGTGTTTTACCTTGGCCAGGGCCGACCGGTTGTACCTATGGAGAATGTATGGATAAAAACAAATAATATAATAATATCTATGGACGCTTCACACCACGTTAATCTGGCCCCGTGCTAAGTATCCGAAGAACTTGTGTTACAGGTACCAGACAACGGGAAGTATATTTAATACTTTTATACTATATTTAAGATTTTTGTTATATTATATACATATTTCATACATATGCATGACCCAGGAACACAGAAAACTTTTTGTTCCCTTGGCGGGATTCGAACCCGCGACCACCGGCTTGAGCGCCAACGCGCTAACCATTGAGTCAAAATGGTAAATGGTAGTATTTATATTTATATCTTTTACCCGCGCCTTCGCCCGCGTGAATTTGGGTTTTAATAATATAATTAGCAACCCACCCGAAATTGATAAATTTGGTTTTAATCTAATCTTATCTAACCTAATGTACTTAATATAAGTTTACTTATTATGTACTTACTATATATAAAAATTAACCTTAATACCGACGTTTTTATATTGCTCTACAACTTTTCTCTAAGACAGCGTTAAGGTAAGGCAGCGTTCGTAAGAAACGTTTTCTTTGGACCGTTTTTCTCCGACTTACTTTGCAAATCCAGCTACCACGAAAAAGTCTTTTCATATTTCGGGTTAATATATAGCTTATGTCACTCACAAATAACGTAGCCTTCTATAGGTAAATAATTTTCAAATCGGTTCAGTAGATTCAGATACCACCCCCTACAACCTAACAAACTTTACCTCTTTTTAATATTATATTATATTATAGATTTCAAATATTTGTAGAAAAAATAATTTTAATGCGCCCTGTCTCATTAACAGGTATTAAAAGTTTATTGTTTATGTTTAAACATGCAAAGAAATAATCTTACACTTTAAAGGAGACAATATTGTATATATGTATAATGAGTTTCTCGAAAACGGCTGCAAATATTACCATTAAATTTAGTATACAGGGAGTTTTGAGGGAGAAAAATCAATCTAGTTAGGTCTTAGGTCCCTGAGAAACTGCGCCTTTTTAAGCTATATATGTTTTTTTCTTTCGTCGTGCAATAATATATCAATAATTTTGACTCTATTATGTTAGTCCGATTGGCAATTTGGGATGCGTATGTATAATTTTTGCATTGTTTGAAAATTCGGAATTAGGTGGGTTTGAATCCCGGTAAGATATTATTTTTGTAATTCTAATTATTTCTCTTTCTTTTATATTTTTTTTATATAAGTATTTTTATTATTTTATCATTCTACAAAAACACCAGGCAAAGCTCGGTGTCTCCCCGCTACTTATTTATAAAATGAACAAACAAATACATCATCTGCGAAATTTCAACTGTGTAACTATCACCGTTCATGAGATACAGCCTTGTGACAGACGGATGGACAGCGTAGTCCTAGTTATAGGGTCCCGTTTTATCCTAATAACGACGACTCCCGAATAACATGGTTGTACCGTGCACCGCGTTTGTCAGCGTCTGTACAAAATGTAAATACACATCTAGAAATTGCGAAACGTTGTGCGAATCTACCTACAATAATATTATAAATACGAAAGATTTGTTTGTTTGGAATGAATAGGCTCCGAAACTACTGAACCAATTTTGATGAAATTTAACAGATATAGAGTAGACCACGGGGAAGGACATAGGCTACTTTTTATCGCGGGAAAATGTACGGCTCCCGCGTGATTTTATTTTGCTCGTACGAAGTCACGAGTAACTTCTAGTTATCAATAAACTGCGAACGAGAAATCTTCGCCGTGTTACGTGAAGCCTCTTTATTGCAAAACTCGAGCTCAAGGATAATAATATAAGCAAAGTACGAGCTAACGTAGTATCAAGGTGTATATTACTATGAAACTCATATGTACTAGATGTAGCCCGCGCTTCATGCGCGCAACCATTAATCTCGCGAGAATCGTACATTTTGCCGCGATTAAAACTAGTCTGCCCGTATCTCGATCTATTCCATAAAATACATTGACATATTTATAATATGTGTATTCGAATAACGTCACTCCTCATCAGGTAAGTGGCCATGACGTTACGTAACCTTTGTATTACACCTTCGATTACTTGATTGAAAACGTCGGACCGCTCGGCGTTCAGACGACTTTATCAATCGATCTCCGTTAACGTTTGCCATACTGTCTGTGGTAATGTCAGCCTTCAAAGACATGAAAAGGTTGAGTGAAAAAAAATATTGTTTTGACAAAATGTTAAGATAAATTATTGTCTGTGGCAGTCATGGAAACGGCCACGTGAATACGCATTTCGCGTCTCTTTCGCGTGTTGTTACGATGACGTCAAAATGGCGAAGCTTTTCCCACTAGCAAGCGATATTTTACAGTCCCGCACTTCTTCGATTATTAGCACGGCAGTTCGATCCGCAGTCCGCCCACACAGATCCATTCGCGGTTTGGAACGCAGTCCAATACGCGGAACGAGCTCGCCCCCCACAAAACATGCGCTCTATTAGTTACGCGTAAACTAAAATATGACGTGCCTCGACTCGTAATGGCCCCCCATGTTTCTTCAATATTACGATGAGATTAAAGTGTTGGGACTGACCATAGACAGCGGCCTAACTTTTAATGCCCACGTAAGTAACGTGAGCAAAAAGGCTATAGCACGATATAAACAACTTGCGAAAGCGGCTAGAGTAGGTTGGGGGCTTAACCCCCAGATAGTTAGGACAATATATATGGCCGTGATAGAGCCGACTATTCTGTATGCATCGGCAGCGTGGGCACCCACCGTGGAAAAGATGGGGGTCCAGAAAAGGCTCAACTCCGTCCAACGGGGTTTTGCCCAGAAGATCTGCAGAGCATATCGGACCGTCTCCCTGAACTCTGCAATGCTGTTGGCTGGGATACTCCCTCTTGATCTCAGGATACTCGAAGCTTCGAGGCTCTATGAGATCAAGAAGGGAGTACCGCACCCGGCGTTGAGAGACAGGGAGGTGGAGCGAATGGCTCTAGCGATCGAGGACCCACATCCGGCAGAGCAGGTAGAGCTGAGGTTCGGGTTGGTAGACGAGGACTCGTATGCAGACGTGGTTAACAGCCACGTCCATAGGATCTATACGGACGGCAGCAAGATTGAGGGTCGAGTCGGAGCCGCACTCTCCGTATGGAAGGGTGAGGTCGAGACGAAGGCCGTCAAGCTTGCGTTGCCGCCGTATTGTACCGTCTACCAAGCCGAGCTTCTAGCGCTCCAGAGAGCAGTAAGTATAGCCTGCAAGAGTGGAATGGCGAAGGTCGGTATCCTTAGCGATTCCAGATCGGCTCTCCAGGCAGTCACCCTTAGTTCCCCTCATCCCCTGGCAGTGCAAACAAGGGAGGCCCTCCGAAAAGCTGCATCGCAGAGGCGGGAGGTCTCCCTGTTTTGGATTAAGGCACACGCAGGGGTGAGAGGGAATGAGAGGGTTTACGAATTAGCCAAGGAGGCCGCGCTGCGATTGAAAAGGAAGCCTGACTACGATCTGTGTCCGGTTTCATTCGTCAAGCGTATCTTAAGAGAGGATACGGTTGAGGAATGGGACAGGAGATACGAAGTGGGAGGGACGGCCGGAGTCACAAAGCTCTTTTTCCCAAGCGCTGCTGCTGCATACAGGGTAGTCAACAAGATAGACATCACACACTACACCACACAGATTCTGACTGGACACGGTGGGTTCGCCTTCTACTTGAACAGATTCAAGCTGAAGGAGGACCCGTCGTGTTCATGTCAGCCAGGAGTTGAGGAGACGGTTCCTCACCTGTTACTCGAGTGCCCGATTTTTGCTAGCAGTAGATATGATACTGAGCAAAAATTGGGCATATCGATTACGGGTGAGAGCCTGTCTTCCATCCTGGGGGGAAAATCGAGGGATATATTCCTCGAGTATTGTAAGAATATTGTGGGTGTAGTTTGTAAGAGAAATTGTGATATTTTAGTGTGATATTAGTTAGGCTCTATTTATATGTTTTTGTGATATTAGGTTAGTCTTTTACACTGTGCCGTCGTTTTATTGTTGACATTTTATTGGTTGTAATTATTGTAGTTGAATTTTATTATTTTATTTTATTTTACTTTATGGAAATTCCATTTTAAGTGACTAAATTTTAAGATCCTATTTTAAATTGAAAAATTTTAACTGTATTTTATTGTATTTTATTATGTTTACTGTAATTATATGACAAGTACATGTACATGTACCTCAGGACAAAATTACTATTGTAATAAAAAATCATTGTATAAATCACAATAGAATAGAAGTAAGACAATTATAAAAAAAACAGAATAAAACTAAAAAAGAGAAGAGAATAAAAAAGATAAACAAAAAGCCCTGATTACGTTAGGGGGAGGATAAAAAAAAAAAAAAAATAAAAAAAAAAATACGCGGAACGTGTAGGTATTTACTGTGTCTACAGATCACACACAAAATATATTAGCTTGACCGAAATACCTATTTGATTATATTCTTAACTAGCTGGTGCCCGCAACTTCGTTTGCGTGAAACTAATGGAAACGGAAAACATTTTTTTTAACCTAACCCTAAGATAAAAGTGGTCTAAGTATAAGTAACTCCTTGCAAAGGACACTTGGGTTTTTCAAACAAATCTAACGATACCTTTACTGTCGAAATCCATCAAGCCAAAGGAATTAACAATCACACAAGATACGATACCAACCCACTGAAGAAGCAAAAAATAATTCAATTTAAAATATGCAAAACAATTTTTCTTATTATAATTCACCCTTTGAAGTCGGTGCCTCGGCGTAAAATACAAAATGGGCGGATTATGGTGATTTTTGGTGCCAAATTGTAAGTAATTCAAATTATTTTTTTAAACAAACCTATCGAGTAGGGTATCAAAATAAAGGAAATTATAGGGAGATTTCAAAAATATACATACCTATATGTCATGTATATAAATTTAATCGGGAATAATTACAACCATTTAAATTAAATCATTGGAATAAATTTGTAATAATTGCATTCAAATAGTCGTATTTTTGCTTTAAATTGACCAAGTGTGTCTAAATAGTAAGCTAAAATATCTAAAATAAAATAAATAATTTAAAAAAATTAAAGAAACCGACTGAAAAAAAAACTTACCGACTCAACGCACTAAATGACCGAAACAATATTGAGAAAAAAAAGTACTAAAACCTAATTTACGTACAAAAATAAATGAGTCCAGCCCGCTACCAAACATAATCTCAATTATTTCACTTAGGCTTTAAGCTCATAGTGTATACTGTTAAACTAAAATAGAGGTTAAATTAGGTTTTAGTACTTTGTTTTTTCAATCTTGTTTTGTTCTTTTAGTGCATTGCTTAGATTTTTTTTTCCAATCGGGTTTTTTAATCATTTATTTATTATATTTTTTTATTTCATACTTTTTAGTGATATTTCAGATTTTGGAGTTAGGACTAATCACTAGTTTGATAATTTTGAGTTTTCCATTTTTTATAAGTGCTTTAAAATATTTAATAACGTTCCTTATTTCAATTGTGAAAAACCCCGTCCAAATAGATTCAGTACAGTTTTTGAGAAAATCGTACATACGTACAAACATACAGGTCAAACAGAGAACCTCCTTTTTTGTTTTATTTATTCGGTTAAAAAAAATAAGGCCGATCAAAGCAGCTGACGCGCGTCACTTGGTATAAGTTATTGAAGAATTCCATGGTTTATCTCGGAAGATCTTCATCTGACCTTGAAACGATGTACGGCGATGACCTTTCCTTAAAACGTTCTATTTATGGGAAAACCCCATCCAAATAGCATCAGTTGTTCTTGAGAAAATCACGGACATACAGGTCAAACGAGAACCTTCTTTTTTAAGTCTGTTAAATATAAAATTCTTAGTATTTAATAATGCCAAAAGTTAAATCTACACGCAATCTATAACTGTACCTACTAAATTTCATTATTTCATATTCTTATGCAAGGGTGGATGGACAGACAGACGCACGGACAGAGCTAAATTATAAGGGTGCCTTTTAGTATTACGGAACCCAAAAATTCACAATAAAAGACACTCTTCAGTGAAGTCACAATTTCCAGTGCATGCATCGGATGATTTCTCCGGAGTCGACTTATCCATATCGTGTTCAGATAACTTAGTTGCGAAGACGATGTTTGACTGGTTCATATTACAATAACAGGTTGAGGATCCATATTCGAATGTAACATTTTTATAGTCCTTTAAATACAACACCAAATTATACTATTACTTATTCTTCGAAGACTTTTTATTATTACCCGACTGTGGTTTATGTTTTTCGCACCGTGTATCTTGTATGTATGTTTGAAAATTCCTTTATTCCCACGTATCTTCCTAACTGCTGGATGGATTTCGACACTTAAGGTGTCGTTAGATTTGTCTCAAAAACCCAAGTATCCTTAGATAGCTAATTTAAAGAAAAAATACAAAATGGCGGATTTTGGTTCCAAATTTTTTTTTTACCAAACCTATCGAGTGGGTATCAAAATAAAGGACATTAAAACGAAATTTCAAAAATAAACATATTATTATGTCATGTCATTTAATACATGATATACTTATGTATATTTTAAAATAAACATATTATGTATATTTTCGATATACTTACTTAATAATATGTCATGATTTAATCAGGAATAAATACAACCATATAAATTAATATTATAATTCGAACTAATTTGTAATCAATGCATTCAAATAGTCGTATTTTTGCTTTAATTTGACCAAGTGTGTGTTGGATAAACTAAAAAAGTCTAAAATAAAATAAATAATAATAAAAAAATAAATGGGCCCCGCCTGCTACCAAACATAATGTCAATTGTTTCACTTTCTGCTCAATCTTGTTTCGGTCTTTTTAGTGCGTTGCTTTGGTGTGGCTTTTTTGCAGTCGGGTTTTTTTATATTTTTTATTTGACTACATTATTATATCGTTAACGTTGCTTTCAATTTTAGTATTATGTAATCTCGCTATAGTGCGCATTCTAGTGTATATAAAAAGCTGGTGACATGCCTCTTCTGTGTGTGTCTATTATATTAAACAAAAACATACTTGCTAAAGTCTTTCGGCAATCATCGTATTACATACTTTAACTGTATTTTCGCTTACCATGCAAAAATGTATGAAAATTTCTGCAGTATTTTTCAATCTATTTATATATATTATATAGCAGGCGAGTTATAAGGTGAACTTAATTATTAATGCTTTTTCCACGACCAATTTATAAAGAAGATTATGGAACGAAAGGTAGAGAGGCGATAAGGCAGAGGAAGACGTAGGAGAAACTATCTTAAACATGTAAGGAGAAGGTAAACGTTTAGTCTGGCTCGGACTATATAAACCGGAATCCGGCGGGCCTGGGAAAATTCGGAGCGCTGAAAATAGAACTTTGCACTAATACAATAGAGCTGAAAATCGAACACACAAGTGTCATATATGACAGCTCGAAATTCGATACTTCGATTTTCAACTCAACTTGTTTAAGCGCAGAGATCTATTTTCAGTGCTCTGAATTTTACTGAAAAAATTCTGAAACCAAATTCCGGATCATATAAACCCAGCCTTATCAAGATGTCGAGGTTAAGGCACATAATGGAGATCTATGGCTATTAGTCCACCAAGAGCCTAGATCTTGAGTTTTGAATGAATGAATGAAATTTAAAAAATTGGAATTCGACCAAACTAATGTGTCATTGTATTTCTTTAATGCACGGTAAATAAGTGACATTTCATTTGGTACCATTAGGTGTTCTATTGTTCTCTTTGTTTACGTTTAGATTAAATAGGATCTGGACGTCCTAGTACATTACCATTAGTAAATTAAAGTTCAATAAGTTTTGCTCAGCATTTTCACTGCAAACGTTTTTATTGAATCGCCGGTGGTTGATTGAAAGTACTGATTAAAATAGGTCATGTCATATTTGCTGAATAGAGTGCTTAATTTTAAAAGAATATGTAAATCAGGCGCCACGGTAGTGATCTCGTCTTTTATAATACTACAAAAACATAAAAATTCAGAGTTATTAGAATATATCGTATCATATCCGCTATATTAGTATGCATTGCGAATTAATATAACCTATTTTTTGTGAGTTTTATGTTCTTACTAGCTTTTGCCTGCGTTCCAGCCCGCGTAAATACAGTATTCAACGGAAACACTGTACTTTTTCGGTATAAAATGTAGCCTATGTTTTAATCCAGAGCCTAAACTACAACCGTACCAAATTTTATTAAAATCCGTTCAGTAGTTTTTGCGTGCCTTCACGCAATGTAACAAACATCCATCTATCTCTATCCATCCTCACAAACTTTCACATTTGTAATATTAGTAGGATTTAATCTAAAAATGTATTGATTATGCATTAAGAATTATTTTACAAACGAATCACTTGCCTTGATTTACAATAACATAATATAATTAGCGAAATTATATATTTTATGTCTATTGCGAATACTAGCTTATTTAAATAATAAAGATTGAAGTTTACGTTTATAAGTTTTCAATTTGTTAAGACCGTAAGAAATTAAATTATTGAGTATACGAATAAAGGAAAAATCTAAACTGATTTCATAAACTCCTTCGACTTGCTGGCGAGGTTTGCTTTGCGATTGTAAAGCTTATTAAAAACAAGGATCATAAATGATTGTGTAACCTGTGAACTGTGAATGTACTCAATTTTTACTATTTCAACATTTGTCGAAGATAAAATGCAGCAGTATTTCATTTGTTTACATTTCGCTAAGTAACTTTTTGTTCTTCTACGCACTTATTCGTATAAAAGAAAAGCTGATATTTTGATCTCTCGTTTGAAAAAATCCAATGTGTGTACTAGATCTATCAGTTGCTGAATAATTTTTGTAATATTATCATACTGGATGTACTGGATAATTGGATATAACCTACACCTACACACACAGGCACTGGGAAATAAATTGACTGTATGATGAATGACCAACTACATATAGTTCACCTTCAGAAGAAAAAATAAATGTTTTTAACAGTTCATACAACTTCCTAGTAGAAACAAATAAAAACCAGCAGGCTTAGCATGGCGATCCGAAGAAATAATTTTAAAGAAGAAATATTCTATCCAAAACTGTTAGTTTCAAAATAGTTCTTAATCCATGGTAAAAAGGTCGTCAATGGAAGTCAACATTTCTAAACAGCAATATTTTTAAATGGCTGCCGGGAAAAATCCTGTTAAAAATGATCAAATTTTCAAGTAAATGTAAAGAAACTATTTGTATTGGACCGCCATTTGATATTTATTTGTTTCTACTTGAAAGTTCTATGAACTGATTTATTTTTGCTTCTGAACGGTGAATTCTAAAAAAAGGTGCGGGTTACTGGCGCGTCACTCTAGAGTCTGGAGAACTAATTGCCTGTCACATTGTCAATTCATAATTTGTCATAATCCATAAATTGTCAATACACAGTGTTAATTCAGTCACGGGTACATACCCGTGACTGGAAAAAAGGGTCAAATGACCCTTGTTTACCCTCAAGCGTTTGAAAAAAACGAGAAGAAAACAATGTTTCACTTCGCTTTCTCATTACTTCAATATGAAACATATAGGTACCTCTCTTTCATATTATTATCGCTAAGATATCATATATCGAATCCGATAATCGGAAAATACTCTTACCATATTAAATTAAAGAAAGAGGAACAAATAAACAGCTACATATTTGATTTGATTGCACTACTACAAGCATACGGTGTGTCCACGATTGTGTGAAAAATTGTGGGCCGTTGAAGGGGGTAAAAATTATCAAATTTGGATCGATTTGAATCCTTGTATAATTATTAAAGTTGTTTCTTTGTACGTAAGTATATATATTTTCTACTCTGTGCTCTTACTTGCTTCTACACGTGGCAGAAATGAAACTTACTTCATCGTATAAATACAAAGCGTGTCGCTCGCGCCGGCCGCGGCCCCTAAAGAGTAACACTTCAATAATAAAATATAAACTAATTCACGTGTCACGCGACTTAAAATGTGTATATTTTAACCACATTGTAAAAATACATAAGTACCTACAAAGATTTCAAAACTCCACACCTACCCATATGTGTTATGCGCTATTCTTTAGTTTCTAAAAATAAAAGCAACTTAATTTCGCACATGTGGTTCTGAAAAATAAGGCTC